>JAOUZG010038029.1:831911-861644 GCA_026289955.1 Argiope argentata | reverse complement strand
GATTAAAGAGTAAGAGGAAAAGAGAAATACGCGCTTATACGTGTCTAGGCAAGTACTGGCATACGCATGTGGCACGTTATTTATCTACCTTATAATGTAAATGTATGTAGCATACTATTCCTTATAGCATGTGTTTATGATTCCTTTGAGATATTACAGAGACTTTGAGCCAATATTGATCTCAAGAGTTGTCGCGTAATGCGGCGAATGCAGCTCTGAAGCATGATTTCATTCATTCATTACAAAGTTGCACATTTATGTAAATGATCATAAGTCTGAAATTTTTAATGAGTATTAACTCAATTTGCATTAAAAAAACTTATGTTGAAATTATAAAAACATTATCAAATTTTCAAGTTTCTTTGTAATCGGAGAAGTTTTTCAAAATTTATTAACTGGAACTGTATTTTTGAAAGGGAGATCATGGTCCTTGTTGCCTTTTCTCAAAAAACTTTTTCAAGAGAGAGAAACCAAACTATACATTTTCAAAATTTTGAATTTTACTTTCAGCAAATGAATATTTCCCAATTCGTTGTTAAATGTATGGATGTAAAATAAACTACCTCTATTTAAAAATTCAGTTCACTTAAAGCACTGAAATGTCGTTAAGTGACAACTTATGTCCTTGAACAAACCATTTAGAAATGGAAACAATATAATAAAAACAGTTGACATTTTACCTCGAAGTATTGTACAGCGAAACTCTTACCTTAACTGTTAATAATCATTCACTTTAGAATTATAATTAAGTATTCTGGACATTTTAAAGTGTTTTTAAAAGCTTCCATACTAGTTTATCAAATGCAAAATGTCTACCAGAGAAATTGACAACAGATTTAAAAGGTTTTTTCTCAGAAGAAAGCGAGGGCCTCGCACTCCGTGGGAAGGTATGTAAAAAAAAAACTTTTTTTTTTTGAGAATTTGTTGGTTAACCAGGCTAAAGTTGCAAGTTAGCTAAAATTATGGAAAACTATAAAAGTATTTCTACCGCTTTGGAGGTCTTTTGTTAGTAGTTTTGGATAGATGTGTATTTGAATATGGCATTCAGGATAGTTTTAAGATTAAAATCAACGATGAAACTGGATAACATGGTACTAGTTAGTCGCCAGATTGGCGATATTTATTCCGACCGTTATAATGGTTTTCCTCATATCTCTTCAAAACTAATTTAGCTTTGGAAAATATTTGGAGACGATGCCATATTCTTAAGTTTATTAAACTTGACATTGTGAGCTGTGTTGAAAAGTAGCATTTATGTGTAAAGAAATATTCTAGTTCTAAACTACTTATATAAATTATTATCAATAAAATAAAACTATAAATGTCACTGCATAAAATTTATGGGACGCAACCTTGATGATTTAGTACCTTAATGCAGGTTACTATTGGTTCATATAATTACATTAGCATTTTAGTATGCTAAAGTGCTTAAAAACAAATATATATCACAGAACACTTCACGGAAATTTTTCGCTTATCCCGAAACAGTTATCCTTAAGTTTAAATGCTGGAGCAGAGTATCACTTGAAACCAATTCGTCAAAATGTGAGCAAATGCACAAAGTCATTACCACAAATTGCATAAAGGAATGCTGTGATGCTTGCTGCATTTAGCAGCTTTGAGATATGGAAAAAGGGCCCTGTTGATGCATATTTTGGCTGCTTACAGAGGATTTTTTACAGCCTTCAAACTTTTCACGCTATTGTCGAGTGAATAAATCAAGTACGATATAAAAATTTCTTTTCACTACTGACCGATTAATATTTACTGATAATGTATTTCATAAATAAATTACTTTTCCATTATATGCATGGGACAAGAAAGTCTTGACGAATGTCCAGTTTCTTATCTTGAATCATCTGTTGTTGTAATTTAAGTTTAAGCTACCATTTCTTTTGAGATTTACGTTAGACGAGCAGCTATTGCACCCATTATCACAAAGTGGCCTGCTTAAAAAAATTTCATGTCAACATTCGAACCATTCGCACATCAATCAAAAGGAAGGCACTTCGTATTCGGCAATGGGCCTTCCAACAAAGGGACGTGAACACTGTCCCATTCCCATGGATAATGCATCATTTCCATAATTTAGGTTTCCCCTAGAGATTTATTAAATTCTACTTGATACAACTGTCGTTTCTCGAAATTAATTCCTTTCATGTGAAATATTTCGCATACACATATATTTCCGTATATATCTTTTACATGAAAGTGATTTTACATAAAATGTTACAATATATAAAATTCACGGCTCTGAATATTTTTTAATTGAAATTATGATATCATTTGAATAGATGATTTTTAAAGACTGCGGATAATTAATTTTTGCCATAGCTATTAATATTTGTTAAAGTAGGATTAAGAAATGATTTTTTGGTATGGGAAAATCAGAAATATTGTCCTGGCTTGACTCAAGCTCACTTTTAAGCATGGTGAAATCACTGCTGGTCGGCCACAACAAATCCCGTCGATACAGCTACATTCAGTGGTGGCGGGGTGGTTGGCTGTACGCAAGAAGAAGAAGAAGGTGAAATCACTGCTAGTCATAAAAGCAAAATCAAAAGATCCATTAGAAGGAGACAGAGATTTAAAAAAAATAAAGGTGGAATAATTTTGAGCTTAAAAAAGCAAAATTTTCTTTATTTTTCTTATTTAATGATCATTTAATTGATTTTTGGCATTTTGAAAAGTGAACTTTATTCTTTCTAATGCCGTATTTAAAAAGTTCTCATAATTTCTTTAATGTTTAAATGTAAAAATGGCATACATTCACGCGCACGTATACACTTAAATACATGCATATATAGCCTCAATGATTAATTTATATTAAGAATATTACATCCGTATTCGCTCTCACAGAGGAACTGACCTCTCTCTCCTTTGGGCATGCAGGGTTACCCGAATGAACGTCGATGAAAAAGAAAGAAGCGGAAAACTAAGCTCGGAATTCCAAGAACCATTACTAACACGGTTCAATCTATCTCGTGCGAGTGAAGGAAAATCAACGCTGCAGCAAAACTATGGCCAGCACGGAAGCGAGAGTCTTCTATACCTATGACAAAAAAAATTGTTAAATAAAATGCAAAATGTTTTTCTGTTACTCATGAGAGAGAAAAGTTACCTCACTTAATAAATCGATATTTACGAAACTATGGAACTTCATTCTTACATTCTTACTGCTTCCTTACCAGCGATATAAAGTGAATAAATAATACTCAGGGAAAGCAGTTTTTTCCTCGTTGCTCTCACTTACTGCAATCAGCTAATGTTCATACACACATAGCTTTATATATGTGTTTGTGTACAAAATATACAAACAAATATGCACACAACATTTACATATACATTACTTACCACATTTATTTGATTAAGTGCGCTTTTCTTTGACGAAATAATGATTTTTTTTTTCAAAAATTGAAATTTATAGCATTTTTTAAAATAGTATATACTGATAATATTGAACAAAAATACATTTTTTGAAGGGCCCTTTTCCAGTACCTTGATAATTTTAAGAAATAAGTAAGATATTTTTTCACTCAGAGTGGAATTATGATGGTTAGGACAAAGAGAAAAGCCTTCAGTTCCTCAACTCAAGTGGATTTTTTTCTGTAGTCAAATACACCATAACAACGGCCCAGATCAAAGGACAGTCACTGAAACAGAAACTCCCTAAATTCTATCTAATACGTTTAGAAACGTTTGCGATTGTATCTGCCGGTGTTACAATCATTACCTGAAAAAAAGAACATTTTCCTTATTTCGTAAAATAAGCTGAACAATGGAGATGTTACCTTATAATTATTCAAAACATTATTATGAGTACTTTTTAAATCAATATAATTCAACCCTTGTTTTTTTTCTTACAGTTGATCCCAGCGGAAAACCCTCTGTATTAGTTAGGTCGTTGGTATTTTTTGGAATTCTTTGCATGGTAAGTTTGTGCAACTTTTAATGTAATCTTTCAGGTTTACCTACCATCGAATAAGCGGACATATTCAGCTTTGCAGTTTTTTCCTTTCTCAAAGAGGAAAATCTAAAATCACCGATGGATTGAAAGTGTGATGCCTCTAATTCCCAAATATGACGTTTTTAGATTTATGAATGTGAATTTATGCGCAGGATTATTGAAAAGTGGAAAGGGGCCATGCGATTGAATTTTTTAAAATACGTTTTCATTGAAATTGTGACTTTTCATTTCACTATACTACAAAACGTCGCATCGTATTTATGCAGATTTTTTTTATCTCTCTGAATGCCAATCAAGTTGAATGAAAATTTACATTTTTACTTTCTCGTAAATGAAGTATTGTAATAGTGAAAAAAATTCGAATACATTTCAACGAATCTTAACGTTTCAAGCAATACTAAGTCTGAAAACATATTTTTTTGGCATTATACATGCCCACGAACACGATAACACCAAGAACTCTTTGAGATGGACGATTAAGTTTTGTACTTTATGGAGACACGACTTAATTTGCAGATTTCCAATAGGACTAGATTTACAGATGTTCCAGTGCGACTAGCGGCAGACTAAATTTTTAGATGAAAGATATCCATTCAGAGGAAATTTGTTCGTTTTGTAGTCGTTGAGTACAAAGGAACTCGTGAGATTTGGTTCATATATTTAGTATCTAAAATATGGATATCAAATGTTGATCCAAAATCCGTTAAGTGGATGATTGTCTGTTGGTCAGTAACTTCCCATGCAGGAAGAAGCAAAAAATGGTAGTTAAATCAATGAAATTCGGTATGTTATTATGCGACTAGGATTGTACTTCTGTGCCACATTCTGATGTCAATCGCTGGGCAAAAAGTTGTCCAAGTTACATATTTTCGCGTTAGTTTCAGTAAAAAGGCCATATTCATGCCAAAGATCTACATTTTGTAATAATCGCTCACCAATACCATGCCTGGCCTTAGCTGCATTATTCAATGTCCCCAATTTTATGCGTATAACGGGAAGCATAAGCTTTTTATTGGACAGAGTGCGACCAGATTTTGGAAAGACCATTCACACTGGTTAGTTGTAGTGCTTGTTTACTTGCACGCTACTCTTCAGTTCTATATTGTTTTATAAGGAAATTTTTATTGCCTCTGTAAATGGTGAATCTCGCTATGAGGTTGTCTTACCACAAATAGAAAATCATTAATATCTTTTTAAAGACTTGGTCCCATAATGTCTTCAGAAATGAATAAAGTGTCGAAATTACAATATACACGCTATAACAATAAAATGGACGATCCAGAAAGGAGTTGTCTGATTGAGACGAAAATTAGTGGATAGGAAGATAATGCACAGAATAGTAAATGATTAAAATCTCAGAACAATTGAATAATTTATTTCAGAGTTACAGTAACAAGTTCAATAAGGTGTTGAGACACCTCTAGCATGGATACAAGTTGCCAAAGGGCGTGGCATAAGCCGATAAAGCTTCCGGATGATCTCCTTTGGTATTTCCTGCCAAATTTGCTCCAATTGTCGAACGAGGTCCTAAAAATTCCATGGCAGATGCAATCGCCTTCCCATCATATCCTAGACATGCTCGATGGGAGAGAGATTTGGTGATTCGGCAAGCCAAGGAAGTGTTTGACAAGCTTGAAGACAGTTCATAGCAACACGCACCGTATGTGGTATGGCATTGTCCTGATGAAGAACCAACCGAGTGTACTGCGAAAGGAACGGTAGCAAAACAGGTCTTAGGATGTCGTCGACGTACCACTGTACAGTAACTGTATCTCTAATAACGACCAAAGGAGTCTTGCTATCAAAGGAAATGGCACCCCAGGTCATAATGGGGTGTACCGTACAATAGTGAAAGCATGATGCCTCCCTGCCCTGGTTGTCTCCAAACATGTCTTCGATGATCTCAGGATACAGTTGAAAGCGTGACTCGTCGCTAAAGACTATGCGTCCCCAGTCGGCATCATTCCAACCTGATCGAGTTCTGCAGCACTGTAATCTGACTCGGCAGTGTGCAGGCGTGAGTGGCAGGTGGCGTAACGGTTGGCGCAAGCGTTGATTTAGCTGTTTCAACTATCTATCAATGGTCATGGCGGATACTGGTGTATGGGTTGAACATCTGATGGTTGATAGAGATGAAGAAAACGCTGTGACAGCTGATCGAACAATCACACTGTTCTCACGATCTGTTGTGGCCCTAGGTGGACCACTACCATCCTGACGTTGAACTCTCCAATTTTTCATCCATCCTTTCCAGCATCTTCGAATCGCCGCATCGCTTCGAGTCAAATGACGAGCGATTCTCCGATTTGTCCAACCGGCCTCTTTCAATCCAATGATACGACCTCTGTCAAACCTTGACAGTTGCTCGTAATGAGCCCGAACCCTGCGGCGAGGAATTTTTTAAGTTGTTTAAAGGTCATCTGAATCGCAATCAAACCGAAAGTTTAACAACCGTTGAAGAACTGTTCCTTATATACATTTGCTGGATGCGCAGTTCCGATGCGCTGGAGATCAAACTACACATTCATTGGACACCAAAATTTAATCATTTGCATATCTGGTAAAAAAAAAACTCATGCATACGAAATTTCAAAGCAATTGGATGATTTCTTCTTGGTGCGTCGATTTTTTTGTTATAGAGTGTATCTTTGAAGTGTATGATAACATCTTAACGTTGTGTTGTGAATCTGGCTTTATTGAAGAGTGCCTGCTATTGATATTGATGACATCGGGCATTACTTCACCTTACAGATTGCGATGAAACAAGATAATTTTGTGAAAATGAGATCCCCTCATCGGCTTCTCTTACAACATTATCCTTCTTTGAACTGGTACTTAAATTAAGATCCATGAGATGCATTCAGTTTTTTCTGCAATGATTTCGAAAACATATGCATAAATTTCCGGCAAACAGTGAGTAGACTTTCCTATAAATAAGCGTTCCTGATTGGTGATTATACCCTTTTTTATGTATTAAACAGAAAATGCAGCTGCACAAGTTTAACATCGTGTCGAAGTGAATGGTTTTAGGTGCATTAGCGGTTCATATCTACTAGAGCCAGTTCCGGAAAAGGAAAACCAATATAAATTATTTCTAAAAAATATTTTTTAAAACAATTTCTTTTGTTCTTCCGAGAACGTCTGCAGCATTGCATATTCATGCTCTCTCGTATACGAAATATCCCAGATAACACAGAAGGTTGCTCAATGTTGTACAATATTATACTATATTTTAAATATTCAATAGTGTTATTTAATATTGTGAATATTATTTAATATCATATAATCTCATTCAATATATCTGTAATAATGGAGATACAAAGAGAGCATTGTAATCGTCAAAATATTTGAACCCAAAATTTCGCTGAATATACATGCTTCAGACTTCAAAGAATACGAAAAAAATTTCAGAATTATCTTTGTTTGCTTTTGTGTGAACGCAAACATAACAAAACTAATCAGCTAGAAGGATGAAATTTGGAGTGTGGTTATAACATCAAATTTTCAGCGAATTTTGATTGAAACCTGTTCAAAGATAGTCTGGATTTTCGAATTGCAAGCTAACTAGATAATTACAAAATTAAGGCAGAAAACAATTTGGTACGCAGGTTTAACACCTAGAATGTAAATCTGTATTAATTTTGGAAGCGAATCCGTCAAGAGGTTGACTGTCTGCCGGTTCATACTTCCACATGCATGCAAACGCGATAGTTCGAAAACTAAATAATTTAGGAAAACGGAATTAAGTATGTGATCTTGTGGCTACAGTTATGTTTCTACTCTAAATTTTTATTCCGATCGGTGGTGAAAAAAGGCACTCAATAAATATTCCCTTTTTGTTATACAGGCGATTCATTGCCAAATAAGGTCTTTGGTAGCTCTTTTCCGTCTCTGGCAGGCGATTAATAATACAGAAGCACTTTTTTTCCGTTTTACTATGGTGCCCTATTACACTAACGTGCGGGATTCTGAAAATAAATATCTGAATATTCTTGATGTTCTCGGCCTTGCCAGTGGTCCTCAGCTTCCTGCAAGGGTGAAAAGGCGGATACAAATTTCTTTAGAGTGTGCATTAGGAAATTTCGGGGAGACAACCATCGCTGGTTCGTAGGTTAGAGGCTAAGAGGAATAGTTTTAACTGTCTTCAATTTTGCAATGTGCTTGTAACGAATACTTAAAAAAGAATCCACTCTGGTAGATGTCAGGGGCTTGGTGTTGCTCGCAGGCGGCGGAACCCTTCTTTTACACCCGTGGTCTGCAGAAGTACAAGCTGCCCGGAATCCTCCTGCTCTTCGACGGCTCCATGCTGCTCGCGCTCGGGCTGGTGACGGTCTGCGCTTCGGGGACCATGCTCAGGCTCGTCCTCATATCGGTAAGATCTCGATTTGCACAGATGGATTAGTATCGACAACTGTTTTGCAAATTAGTAATGAACCACATTAAATTATTACAGTTTATTTCTGTTTGGTTTTATTGCCATTTTTGACCATGAATCGCCGAGCATATGAATAAAATTCATTTCAAGTTTTACAGTCATTATATATTACTGATTTCTTTTTATATAAATAATCAGTGAAATGCAGCTGAAAGGGAGAATTATTTTAGATTTTAGATCAATGTATTTCAGCAACAGCGGAGGAAAAATATTCATTACAAGTCAAAAGGACAAATTTAAGTGTTTTTAATTACCAAGCAATACTTTTTTTCTGTCATATATTTTAAAAATGTATCTTTGACTTTATTTTAAAGGTTGCTTTTTTAAAAATACGGTATGATATATTGAGTGCTCCTCAGAAGTAAAATCCTTTCGTGTAATTTCCTTTACATAATATTATCTGTGAAAAATAAGTCGAACACAAAGAGACAACAAAACATGTCACGATAGCAATACATCGTGTATTTATATTAAAGAAAAAGTTATTCAACATGATCACTACTACCACAAGATATTGGGCAAATAAAATGCTTCACTACATCTACTATAGCAGAGTGTCATATGTTGGTATCGATGCCACTGATGATTCGTCCAAAGACATCTCTCAGTCCTACAGAGGTAGATGGGGAGTCCTGTGCATATGAGATTTCAGTAGGATCAGATCTAATGAACGCGAGGGGCATTAAAACTTACGAACTTTCATTGGGTGCTCAGTAAAACTGTTCCACAGAAATGTCTCGACTTCACGTGGGAAGGGGATAGAGGCACCATATTGCATGAAGGGACGACATGCATCACAAATATTTCCTAAATATAAGACAAAGTAGTCACGTAAGAGCGTTTCATCTATTTTCTGCAGTAACTGCACATATTTTCCATCCGGGTACAGGACAATGCTTTTTTAAAAATGGAAGAGTTCAATGCAGAAGAGGCGCTGAAATCACACCAAATAGTCACATCATGAGAATGCGGTGGCTTGGTGAGGGAGATTTGTCATCGCCCCAGAATACGTACAGATTCACATTCCATACGTAATGCCAGGGGCGTCTATTTTTCCACCTTTAAGATGTATCGGCTGTCAATTCTCCTCTTTAATATCTCAGCTGTCCTCGAGGCACTTTCTGCAACATGGAAGCGGCCAGCACGCATAGAGGGCCTGTCGCTTCTTGGACAAAGTCGGCAAAATTCCTTTCCCTTAAAATTTTTTACCATTGCATTGTTTCTTTTATTAGGAGTTCGTGAAGTTTGCGCATCAAAATAAATCATTTGTCTATTTATATTCCGAAGTTGCAACCGACCAACTAAACTGGTTGGTAAATAGTCATAAAGAAACTTTTGGGAGATGCACGGTACGGTCTTCTAATGACTTGACTGAGGATTATAGCTTGCAATCTAAACTGTAAGCAGGAAAAGTTTATTTTTATCATCTAAATAAAACTAGCCCCCCTCTCTCTATTTCAGAACGAATCAATAGTTAATTTTCATTCGATTGACATTTACAGTGTGCTTATATATAGTTTGTTTAGAAAAAAAGAAGTGTTTGCGTTGAGCGTTAATCAGAGAGTTTATTTTACCTCATCTCTCGAAAAACTAAATGCATTGTTTTATCCTGTTTCCACTTTAAAGCTATGCCAGATTCTGTACGTGTGCTTGGTGCTGGAATCTGTTTCTGGGGCCTTGGCTATCGCCCTGGATACGACTGCGCGAGGGAATGCTTTCTACGAGGCTTTGCTAAGAGACGTGAAGCGCAACTACGGCCGAGAGCCTCGGATTACATTCGCCTTAGACAAAATGCATATAGCTTTCAACTGTTGCGGTGTGGATGGTCCGGAAAATTGGCCCAAGACTGTATGGGTGAGAAATGTATTAGTGGAAGATTCAGCCGGCCACCTGCCACCCTCTTGCTGCGGGAAGGATGCATACAGGTGCAACGAGGCCAGCGAGGCCTTGAGAAAGAAGGTTAGTAGTAATTATCCCTTTTCACCTATTTCTTCATTATAATATTTTACAGCTACCTTTGACGATTCAATAGAAATAATGGTTGTGTTTAGACACCCCTCCATCTCTCATCTATTTAGATATTGTGTTATATCTCTCTCTCCGATTAAACATTTTATATATTATTTATTTATGTGGAAATTTATAGCACATAATTATCACAGCCTCATATTTGCTCTATTGATTTTGTATTTCGTTAGTAGTCAAATTGCGTGGCATCCTATTTATATGACAAATTGTCTCTCCACATCATCTAGAAACTGACTTCATGTTTACTAACTTCATTTTCCTAAATCTCATCTAAGATTTTAAACTAATTCTAATGTTAAATCGATAAGGCGCATATCACTTCTATTAAAGGAGCCCATCTAATTAAACAATGACCAGGATAAATTTTAAGTATATTGGATACATTATACATTTTAAAGTATTAGAATAAAAAAACATCTTGTAAATGTACTGAAATGCAACAACATAATTTAAAAAATAATAAAATGAATGAAAAAAAATGGTAGAGAACACACGTTTAAATATTTCTATAAGCAACGGAAAAGTTTAAATTTTATTTTTATGTTGATCAAAATTAGTGCTGTAAATATTGCATAAAACCTTTTTACAAAATTGTCAAAATTTAGGAAAAAATTACGATGTTATTAAATTATTGCTATTAAGAAATCCTTTTTTAAAATTTTAATATGATGTAAGAATGAATTCTGAGTGTTATTTCCTAAATAAAAGCGTTTTTTCAAATTTTATTCAATCAAATTTAAAAAAAATCCTTCTGAAATTAATATACCATCTCTTCCTGAATTTGGTATCTCTAGGTTCAATACTTGGTTGTGTGATATTATGTTATAATATAAAATATACAACAATATTATACAATAAGGAGAATATTGCTTAGTATCGAAAAATATTGTTCAATATTAGGCAATACACTGAAGTGACAAAAGTCATGGGATAGCAATATGCAAATATACAGATGGCAGTAGTATCGCAGCGAAAAAGTGTAAATGCGCAGTTCGTTTTCCAGAGCTTTCATTTATATTCAAATTATTCATGTGAACAGGTTTTTTTGTGATTTATGGCGGCACGGCGAGAATTAACAGACTTTGAACGTGGAATGTTAGTTGGAGCTAGACGTATGGGTCACTACATTGCGGATATCGTTAGTGAATTCAACATTCTGAGACACACAGTATCAAGAGTGTGCCGAGAGTATGAAATTTCAGGCATCACATCCCATCATGGACAGCGCAGTGGGCGACCGCCTGCACTTAACGACCGAGACCGCCGACGTCTGTGTAGAATGGTCAATGTTAATAGACACGCAACACTTCGTAAAATAACTGCAGGAATCAATGTGGGACGTACGAGGGACGAGTCCGATAGGACTGTGCGGCGAAATTTGTCTTCCTTGGGCTATGACAGCAGAAGACCGACTCGAGTGCCTTTACTGACAGCACGACATCGCCTGCAGCGACTCTCCTGGGTGAGTGAGCATATCGACTGGTCCCTAGACTAGTGGAAAACCGTGGCGGGGTCAGATGAGTCACGATTTCAGTTGTTACGAGCTGATGGTAGAGTTCGATGGTTCCACGAAGCCATGGGCCCAAACTGTCAGCAAGGCACTGTTCAAGCTGGTGGTGGCTGCATAATGGTGTGGACTGTTTTTACATGGCATGGACTTGGTCCTCTAGTGCAACTGAACCTATCATTGACTGGAAATGGTTATGTTCAGCTGCTTGCAGATCACTTGCAGCCATTCATGGACTTCACGTACCCACACAACGATGGGATTTTTATGGATGACAATGCGCCATGCCACCGGGCCAGAACTGTTTGCGATTGGTTTGAAGAACATTCCGAACAATTCCAGGGCATGATCTGGCCACCTAGATCGCCCGATATGAACCCCATTGAGCATTTATGGGTCATCATCAAAAGGTCCATTCGTGCCCTAACTCCTGCACCATCCACACTTTCATAATTATGGACGTCTATACAGACAACATGGCTCAATATTCCTGCAGAGGACTTCCAACGACTTGTGGACTCCATGACACGTCGAGTTGTTGCACTTCGCCGGGCAAAAGGAGGACCGACACGATATTAACAGTCATCCCATGGCTTTTGTCACTTCAGTGTATATTTAATGTAAAATAATTAACAATTTTATATAATATTGAAAATATTGTTTAATATCGAACGATATTGTGAAACATACATGTGCTACTGGATTGGGCTGCCCCTATACCACCAATATGCACGTAGAGGCATCTTTGACTTTGTTATTTGTTAAAGATACAGATCGAAGGGAATATTGGCCGATTGTATTCCCTTTTGACACTTTAGGGCTTTCGGCTCGCAGCCCGATTTAAAGCTTGCAGGATAGCATGGTGGATGAAATTCAGATGATGCTATCAAACCACCCTGCATGTTACATAGATGTCATACATTGTTTGCCCCTACAAGACGTTCAGTGGGTTAAAAATGTTAATTGTCGGCCTACCTTTGAATAGTCTTGTCTTCTTCCTTTCACAATAGGAGATAAATTGCTCACTCATTAACTGCTGTCGATAAATGACTAGGATACTTCAATAAAATAGGCAACCGTCTTAACTGCCTGGCATTAAAATTCTAGAAGCCAACAACGTTGTCGAAATCCTCGAAAAATTCAATAATCGTTTGCAGATAAATGGATCAAGCCTTCAATATCAGAATCTAGGATTTCAATGGCTGATCTGCGAAGGCAAAAACAAACATTCTTCAACAAGAAGTGGGCGTGGTCAAAATATATAAGGTAATTATTTCTGCAAAGTAGATAAAATTTCATCGCGAAAGATATTCAAGTTTTTATGGTTCTCTTTGGCGTTACAGAAATAAATGAAAGTTTCCTGCATAAGGTAAGAACTGTTTTTGAAGATAGTGATTTCATTGCGAATGAAAGAGTAAGCTTTGAAAGGAAACGTGTGGGGGGGTAGAAGGGGGGAGGTGTTCAGTACTCACAGAGAGGAAAGCATGAATTGTCGAATTGTCATAAAGAATACTTAAACATGAAAAAAAAAAAATACAACAGCAAAGTTTTGGCTTTAAACTGCTGGTTTGTCCATTTAAAATAACAAACATAATTGTTCTTTTATATCATATCATATGAGAGCAGACATTAAGTAAAAATCTATTACTCTGAGAGGGAAATATTTTAATTAGAAAGGGACGGGCATCCGAGAGGTCGATGCAATGGGCCGTCGAGTGTTAAGATAGTGTTTGCGGACCAAGGGTAAATGGCGAAAAATATTTGAAGCATTTTGAACTAGATTGTTGTAATTCCTCTTAAGTATTATATAGAAGGTATCAACTGGTAAAAAATTATAGTTGATATATTGATATATGCATATGCAGATTGATGCATGCATTTTTTTGAAAAATTTAATTCGTTCGAAAAAGAAATAGCATTTAAAAAAATGCTTTTTGCACTCTTCTATCTCTCCAAATTAGTAGGCAGACAGAAAGGAACTTCTTTTCTAAAAAATTCCCAAGGTTTTATGTGGCAGTTTAATATCAATTTAAAAAAAGGAACATCAACTTTTAAAAAGGCAATTAAAAAATTTACCTTGCGGCGGCCGGCTCTGGAAAGACGTTATAAATTGAATATGAGCTCGTGTTTGATAATTGAAAAGAAATTACTTTAAACTTAAATTAGAGAACTTCTTTTTCTGAAAAATTGACCTTTCTTTCAACGAAACCACAGAAAAATATGTACATATCTTTTTCTAGAACACTTTGTTTCCTTCACAGAAATTAGATTTTTCCAAAAATAATGCAGATATCGACAGAAATTTTTATTTGCCATTCCTCATCTGTAACATACCTACTTAAGCAAATTAAAAAAAGTTTCAAAATTTCAGTTTTTTTTAAAAATTTATATCAGACCTAAATACACTATTCCAAACGTCTCAGAGTTAGTTCATAAGTCTCGTTAATAATATTTTTAACATTTTAATTCAAACTTGGATTAAAATCGGGTTATTAATCTTGCATTTAGAAGAATGAAAGTATTTATTTGTTTTGTGGGCCAAAACACTAGTGAAGAAAATATTGAATGAGCTTAATTCAGTGATAAATATCTAAAAAAAATTACTGCATATCAGATGACGATCGGCTTGGACATGAATAATGTCAGAAATACATAATTACTTCTTAAGATAATTGCAATAATTAAGTTTGAAATAATTCTCTTTCTTTTAAAAATTAATTATATTTTCCAGTACGTCATAAAATACAGGGCGGTTATAGTTCAAACGGTCCTGATCAAACTCATCTAGAGCCTGTTCTGCCTTTTGGATTTTGATGAAACTTGATATATACCTTATAAGCCCCATAGGAAAAAAATTCTACAGTAAATTGCAGTTCGAATTTTGACCAGCAGGAGCAAATGTAGTTATAAACATTAAAGAAGCCTAAATGAGGAGAATTTTTTTTGTCAGAATCATTAAAACTTGTTATCATGTCATCACATGATGTTGTTTTTGGGATGAGGCTTATGGCGTCAAGAAAAATTCATAGATGAAAAATAAAAATTTTAATACGTAGGCGAAAAATAAAAATCTTATTATCTGCAATGGCATCGAAAAAAAATTAGCTTTTAATAATGCGTTTCCATTGCATTTACAAAAGTTCTGGTTTAAAAAAATAAGTTAATGAATAAAACCTAGAAATAAAACCTAGAAAAATGTCATTTTGAGCACGTGATTATACGAAATGAAATAGGAAATGAGATATTTTTTTAAACAGTAAATGCGAGACAAAGTTTTTTTGGATGATTTGCGATACTAAAGTGACTCATTCAGCGAAACAATTAAAAATGAATAAATATATAATTTACCTTGCACGAGCACGTGGTGCTTGACGGTTCAAGAAATGATGTTCTGACACGATGCATTGAAATTTTAATCTTTATTTAGTTATAAAATGTGCTCAATGTGAGCTCTATTGACATCAATTATGCGTTGAAAGCGCATGTTCGACGGTGGTGGAAAGAATCTCTCGGGGGGACTTCAGCAACATGGTGTGTAAGGCCGTCTTTCAAATCAGGTAAAGTCATAATTCCCCCCGGATAAACACACATCCCCTCGATCAGAAACCACAGGGATTTAAATCGGATGAACGAGGATGCCAGGCATCCGGAAGAGCTCTAGACGCTGCACAATTCTCGCCAGAGTTATCACAAAGCACGCTTTTGATTTGGCGTCCAATGTGGGATGTTGATCTATCTTGCACGAAGGCAGTGGTGCGCAAACGTTCCAGTGGAGGAAAGGACGGCCCACTAGTGCAATAGCACGTTTTAAGACAGTGAAAAATGAGTTTCAGAGAACAATGGTAAGTGAACCAAATCGGCAATGAATTCGCACCACGCAGTTTCATAGCCAAAATGCAGCGGGTTTTGGTGCAGGACCTAAGGAATTGAAGTACCCGATGAGCGGCAATTTTGATTATTCTCCTCTGTATCTAAAGAAGGGCTTTATACGCCCATCGAATTTACAAGCGTCCTCTATTTTCATTCTCGCTAAAAATCAGCAAGTGACTTCATAACGTATTTGGTGGCAGCATTCGCACCGCGTGGATCGTATACGAGTACCATTCTAATGAGGATCACGGGATTTTTTGTACTGTCTGCCTCGCATTCGTCGACCTGCGTCATACCGATCGAGCACCTGTTGAAGAATAGCCGATACAGGAGGCTCTTCCAACCACAGTAGTGCGACTTTTTCGACTTTCGATGAGGAGAATTTGCAACTGGTTTCCGTCCTCTTCCTGGCCGCGCACTCGAGTCACCCAAATCTGTAATGGACTTCTTCAAACCATCCTCTGACTCGGGCCCTTTTCACGATTCCTTAAAACGACGACATTCACGAAGCGCAGTCGAACTATTGCCGCCGTTTTGGTAGAACAGTCTTATCAGTGAATCATATCATTTTACAGAGCAGAAATTCCACAAAGCTCTATCCATTGTACTGAGCATTTCCCCGATTTTCAATAATATCTTTTTGAATACGAAAAGGAAGTTATTAAATTTTGAAATAATAGGAAATTTTATTGAAATTGTTAAATATTATGAAAGTAAACTTAAAAATAACCATGTTTTTTTTTTAAATTTAAAGTACAAAATGTAGAATAGCTCAGCATTGAAGTCTCATGAGTACTACAAATTACATTTTATGTTTTATACAATATTTAACAAAATGCTCTGTTTTTTCACACAAAACTTTGTTTTACTAAATTATTAAAGAATTTATTATACCTCATAATATCGCATAAAAAACTTAGAATTCTTTATTTACTTGATTATATATTGATTCAGATTTTCTAACATATAATTCTTTTGTACCATTTAAAACTATTTTTCCAACTCTATGTCTATGTCTATTACTAACGGTTTAGATATGTCCATAATAGCACATTTATATTGTATAACATTATATAATTTTCGAAAAAATGTATTTTTGAACATAGAATGATATAATATCGCACAATATTGAGAGATATTATATATTGTTCAATATCGCACAATATTGTGCAAGGTTCTGTGCTGCCAGGGAAGTCATTTGGTCCCGATGAGAATGGATATTCTACACATACTCTAAACCATACTGCTTTTATAAAAGAATCCTTTCACGTAAGAAATGTAAAAGGATCCTTTCCTTAGATTTACTTTTTCAAAAAATATCATGTTTTATGTTTATTTCACTTTCATTTAGATACTTGCAAGAAAAATTTACAAATTTCTAGCTTTAATTTGCTGTGAGAGTTTACTTAAAATTTTGTCTATGAGATGTGAAGAAATTGGTAAAAAGTTATTCTTTTCTGTGCATACTTAGCGTACTCGTATTGGCTAATTTCATTTTTTATATAAAACATTTAATTAAGAAAATGTATTTATTAAAAGATTTTTAAAAATTCACTAAAGATAGAAGAAAATAAATTTGTGGCAAATAATAGATATTCTTTGCACAAAGATATCTATTATTGTACAACACTGAAAAGATAATTCTTTGAATTGCGAGATACAAAAACTATTTTTATGTTGTTATATTTTTGAAAGCTACCACTGAGAAGCCCCAAAGTTTCTCTTAATTTTAACACACAAACATCCCTTTATTATCAGTATAAGAATACTTAAATTATTTTAAATTAAGTAAGAAAAATCAAAGCAAGTTGAGCTTAAAGAAAGCATTGCGGAACAGGTTACAAAACAAAGTATAAAATTTTACAAATAAAAAAGAAACTGCATTGGTAAACAAAGTTTTATTTGAACATGTATTGGAAATTAAAAACAATGATTCTCTATTGGAGATGAACAATGCAGAAGAACAACGAACAATGCTTGTACACATTTAATGGATTGGAGAGTCCATCTGTCAGAATCAAAGAACTGGTTTTCTGTTCATGGCCACAAAGCGAGGTCTTGCAAAAACATTTTTTCTTCTTATTCCTGATGAAAAAGAATCTGAAATGAAAGACTTCAAACACATAAAATCCATTAAAGCAGTCATGAATATTAAATGGAATAGTTTTGATCGAATAGTTCACATAGCATTCATAGTTTGTATTATCATTCTCATCACACATTTTCACATCTTTTCAACATTAAGTTTTCATAAATAAAGTTTTTAATGAGTAAGTAACAAATAATGAAGTCATATGGAATGAACAAATAACCATAAATGCAAATTATTGAATGAATGATAATTTAAGCAATAATTTGTTTAAATATTAAACGGGTTATTCACTCCTCATAATACCTATTCAATGCAACACAGCATCGCTTTGATAGTATTTGAGAGTAAAAAAGGGTTAGTTTATAGCGGTCGAATATCAAATCGGCATTTAAACACATCCACTTAAGGAGAAAGGAAGATTCGGCACGAGAGAAGAAAGTGAAATCATTAAAGGAATTCTTTTCAGTTGAAAGTGTGATGAAAGATAAAAGAGGGATTATTGAAGAATCGGGAGGGACGAGGTGCAATGTATAAGTATACTACTAATAATGAGTAATCCCTGTTTCATGGATTTCGGGCTCATTCCTGAAAATCCTGCTTTTGCATATGCATTTGGACGTGAGCCATCCACAAATTGCCTGCTAATCTACTCATAATGCAATACTACATTTTAGGACAGATTAAATGTTAAAATTTTTATTTCATATTTTTCCGGAATTACATAATTTATAAGGTAGATACTTCCTTAAGTGTATGAAACAGGGCAATCACACAGATTCAGAGTATGTTAACCGCTTTTAGAAGCGAGATTACATTGTATGAAAAAAAGCATAAGCAGATGTCCCTGAGGTATGGTTTTGAAAATGAAAGTTAGCACGAACCTTTCACGAGGACAGAGAATTCAAATATATTGGAGATGAATGGAAAATAAATGAGTTTTCTCAGGGGATATGGTTTACAAATAGGTCCATTCGAAAAATATTTAACTTTCAAAAGTGATTAAAATAAACAAAATATTATATTTTCTAAATTGAAATTAAATATAAAACAACACCAATGAACAATTTTCACCCATAAAAACTTTTGACAATTAAAAACTAATGAAATTTCCTTTATTTCAAATATATTTGGAAGTGTCAGATATTATAGACAATTTTACTACTTACAGTCAATACTGTCCCTTTTTGTTCATAAACATACCATGACCTTTGACAGTATTAAACTTTTGCTTTAAATTTTAAGCTAAAATAATAATTTTGGAAAATATCAGCACATCATAAAAGCATTTCTATGTAATGTTCATTTCAACATCGAATTTCGGACTCGGTTATAGCATCTTCCAAGTCCGGAAAAAATGTGTTATACAGTGGATCGGAAATTCTATGAAATGTTGAACTCCTTGAATAGCGGTATTGTTTTAACCCTGCCTAAAACAGAGTTGAAATAGACTTTCAATAAAATCGTTATTTCGCATATAGCATTAACATTCTGACCTCTAGCAAGAGAGTAATGTAGCAAGATAATCATATTTTGTTCAAACACTTTTAAAAATCGCTGTTTATAGGTTTGCACTGCCAATGCACTGCATAGTCCTTTGGCTTTTATGAGCATCAGTGAGCCTTTTTGGATCCCGTCAGGAACACACCTTGTGATAACCCAAGTGGTTGGTCTGCAACAATTTCGTACAAAAGAGGGCATTAAGTTTGCGAAAATTCTTCTGAAAGTGAATTTCCGTATCGTATATTCTTATTGTGAAACATCTTTTCTCAAGGATTTTATCATCCATTTTCCTTACCAGATCTTCGTTGATAATAGAAGGCCAACTACTCCGAATCTCATCGCGGACATTTGTTGGACCTTCGTTAAACATTCTAATTCACTTTCTCGCCATTCAGTCCCTCGTCGGGTCTTCACCATAAAACATCTTGAATTTGGCAATTGATTTCAGCCGGTTTCGCATTCTTTGAGTTTCAAAATCGAATTGCAGGCACAAGCCTCACAGTCTGCGGGATCAGTAATTCTCTTGAACGTTTTAAATGTGCACAGTACGCTGAAAGCATAGAGTAAGAGCAACCAAAATGGCGTCAGTGGAAAAGGAAGACCAGTGCGCATGCACGGAATGACGACCGAATTGTTGTGGCAGCGGTGCAAGGAGACGGTACTTACTTTCCAAATACTCCTCATATTTTTAAAGGTCAAATCGCGATGTATATTAATGCCATATTGTTTAAGTTTTGTTTTCGTTTTGATTGCAGGATCTATCCTAATCGAATTAAGTTTTACAATATCGTAGTGCCCTTAATGAGCCGGCTAGCTTCAAAATTTTGTATTGCACTGTCGGGGGGAAAAAGAGACCCAGGCTTATTTGGGTACCGATCATTCCATGTGAAAACTAAAAGCACAATTTTAAGAAGGCAGTTATGAATCCTAAAATCTACTGTGCCTAAAATATTCGTAGTCGATTTCTACACACCTAAAATGGTGCAAATTATGAAATTTTCTACAACTACTTTTTTTGAAGCCATGAATAGATTTTACATGGAAAAAAATAATAGAATTATTGCTTTTAATTATTGTACTGTGATTACATTGAGATATACTCTGTTAAGGGGTTGTTCCCATATTTAGAAGTGCACGATTTTGGTATTTTCTGTATGGCATTTTTATTTCATTTCTTTATTTTACTGCCCTTCAAAAGTGCCTGGTTAGCTCCATTCTACGTGTTAAAATTGATTTCTATTTCATTCGTAAGATCAATTCACGCTGAAATTTTCCCATTATTCTGGCACTTTTTTAAACTATAAAGATTTTTTAAGCTATATCAATCTACTTGTATCAATAGAAATTTGAAAGGAAGTGCAGTCAGAATATCGCATATGATTATAAGAATAATAATTCCTTTGAATACCTTTAAGCAGCATAAGCTCCAGTTTAAAAATCGAAATTTATATTTTAAGTTATATGTTTTAACAGAATAAGGTTTACTGGCACTGAAAAATTTGGTATTTATCAATCAGCTGTATTAAACAGATTAATAAAATGAAAAGAATTTCGGATTGTGACAATATTTTACTACAATTATATATAATTTTAAAATATAAAAATACCAAATGCTTAATAAACAATGTTTTGAGATTGGAATTTTTTTTATTTCATTAATGATTATATACAACAATTGTTAAACCATATTAAACTTATGAAATTTGAGACTCGTTAAAGAAATATTGGGCATTTAAACAAATATTTAAACAAACACAAAAGGCCCTTTTCTTGTTAGAAAATTTGGATTCAGTTATCCGTAAACTACTAAGCGAAATAATGTATTAAAATGCTTGCAAAGTTAAATACTTAAATCCTGCTAAGTATTTATTACGAATTGGAAATTTATTCCCTTTCCCGGAATTTGCTACATTTGATATAAGAGCTGAAGAGTAAAAATTATGGCTTATTTCAAAAGTAGAGACTATCTTCCACATTTACAAGTAATGACTGTTGATAAAATATTATGAAAATGAGTTTTTTTCAGACTTTAATTTCCCATTTTTTGCCGCTGACGAATTTTTTAAATATATTTCTGAATTACAGTAATGCGATATTTGTTTCAAGGAATGCACGATTCATTAGCATTTTGATGCTGAAAAGAGAGTTAAGCTACCGATATTTTAAAATTTATGAACGCGCCTCTGAACGCTCCACTTTAGAAGCAAGGCAGAAAACTCATTGTAAAGGGGAAACTCTTTGTAGGAATGAGTTGAAATTTCGCAAGTCTCCTTAGAATGGGCTTGCCCATCAATTTATGACAAAATATAAAATGTTGCAATTTAAATATTTTCAAGCTATAATTCAAATATTTTCAAGCTATATAATACTATAAATTAATTATAATTTAAATGTAATAAAAAATATATTCTAATTTAAATATGTAATTTTTTATTATAATTTAAATATTTTCAAGCTATATAATACTATAATTTTTTTCATGTAATAAAAGTTTTTTTTCATGTTTAAAATGTATGCAAAATATTTAGAATATTTTATATATTCATGCTAAAGATTTAAGTTGATAACTTTGTAAGTCCTCAAGATAAGAAAAGTTAAACATTTCATTTTGACTTTAGAAGTTCAAAATTTCCATTAGCTGATAATGTCAGAAACGAATAGACCTAAACTAATAAAACTTGGTTTCTGGGAATAAATCTTGATGTACTTTTTAAATTTGATGAGAAAAAGGGGTATTGCCATTGGAATAGTTTGTTCTAATTTCAAAATATGGAAGGCCCCTTTCGAAATTTTTAATTCAAAGATCTTTAAGAGAATGTTAAGCCTTTCAAGTGACACCATTGTTTTAATGAAGGTACACTGAACGATGCCGGAATAAAGCTGGTTATTTCATTTCCTTTTTTCCCGCAATCTTATTTGATGTACATTTTTTTAAAATTCTTCATATTAACTGCACTCAAAATAAGCAGGGAAGTTTTAAAATTTATTTATTGCATTTTTAAGTTACACCAAAAATGCATCGATACTTGAAATCAAGCATTTTCTGCGTGATCTTGAAGTATTTAAAATATGGCAAACTGAAAATGAAACAAATGATTGCTTCTAACGATTTTTAAAAATGAAAAATATTAATTCATTTTAAAGAGAAAGGCAGAAAATATTTTAAAAAAAAACATAAATTCATTTGTGCCAACTCCAAAATAAATAATCTTTCCCCAAAGTTCGTAAACAAAGTTTAAGTGTTTCAGCATTTGAATGAATATTTTAGCATGGACTGTGATCGGAATTATGCCACCAATCCATTTCAGGATTTTAGAGCGATACTATTTTAATGCTAGTTTATGAAGTTAAATAAGAGAGAGCAAAATGTTTATTCTAAATGTTGTTAAAACTGCATTTTTATTTCTATAAGTTTTCATAAAAGTATTAAAATGATTAATAAATAAATTTACACGGAAAACGGTGGCTTCGCATATCTAAGTAAACAACTCAATCTATAAATTCTGAAGAGAGTGATTGGTACATTTTTAAGAATAACTCCGACTTTTACCTAAAACTAAGTAGAACTTAAACACACAGTATATTCAGAAGCAAGAAAAATAAAACTTCCTGAATTCTTTTGAGAAACATGTAATGACAGCAACTCGATATTAGAGTTTTCCGTCGTCCACATTTTAATCAGAGATCCTGTAATAAGTAATATACAAAACCCTTTCTGTTCTTCCACAAATACATCACATTTTCATTCATTTTCAGGCGATTCTTCAATAGCTTCTTTCGAGAGCTTAAAAATAAGACAACTTGTTCCTAAAAAGACTATATGCATGTAATCTATAATTATAAAATTCAGTAAGAGTTTGAGAATTCCACATCCTTTAAAGGCTTAACAAAATTTGTCGAACATTTATTACAGCACCTGAATGAATCAACTGCGTTTTTAAAAGGTTTTAAGACCCTCTAAATTGGGCAAAATGAGAATAAAAGAGAGTTTTCTTTTTTTAGTTATGCCTTTACTGCGCAAACATTTTTTTAAAACTCTCTTAAAATTCAAATATTAACTTTTTATATACTGATATCATTTCCCTTTTTGTGCAATTTCTTATTTCATTTTTAATTAATTTTCCAAAATCAATTTAATTAAAATTTGTATCACTGAATTTTTTGTATCGGAATATTAAATTATTTAACGTTACAGGACATGTAATAGCTTTGAAGTTTTCATAAGCATTACAAAAAATCCTTAAGAAAAATATGTTTCAATAATCCCTCAACCTCTCCCTTTAAATTTAAAACGCGTATATGCATTAAGGCAATTATATTCAAATACAACAATTATTTTAAATTGCAAGGGCCCTAAAAATGCAAAAAAAAAAAAAAAAAAAGGCTCCTTACCAAAACGTAATTACCTACAGAAACGGATCCGATATATAAACTGAGTGTTTTTTTTCCTTCAATTCCTACTATTAGTTCACACTCTCTCTATATAGAATATCTTGTTCAAATTTTCAATCTTTAGTAAAATACTTTCTATTAATCTATTCAATTTCAGATATATATTTTTTAAAAACTTGTAGTGAATGACGCCCGATGTTAATACAGTTTTTTTTTTTCAAATATTAATGCGTCCATTAAATTTACTTCCTTTTTAATCCTTTAAAAAGAGTCTTAGCAGTTTGTAACGAAAATCGAAATCGACAAGCAGTAGATTTATCGGCAAAAGGCGAAGATTTCGGTATATTTCGCGTGAAGGTGCAGAACGCAAGTTCGATTCTTGCGAAAATCAACCCATTTTTTAATCAATTATTTATAACCCTTTGTTTTTAAAAAAGTAACTAAAACATGACCAGAGTAGAATTTGTCTAACATTTTTTTTATATTACTTTTTTAAGAAAGATAATTGACAAAGTAGCGCTTTAACTACTGGCAAAAAAGTAATCAATAATATTCTTTTATTTGTTTTTCAAATGTCAAAACTTATTGACCTATTTTTTCATTTGTATTTATAGACAAACATACCATGGAATTCGGTATGAAAAAAATTTAATATTTCCTTCGCTGCTTTCAGTAACGTTAGAAACATTCCAGGTGAAACGCCTTTGGGTGCAACATGAAATACAAACCCTCCTGATTACTTCTTGCAGGGCTGCCTGAAGCCGGCGAGGGTGCGAATGCGCCAGTACCTGCACTCGGTGACCCGTTGCGCCCTGTCGTGCGTCTTCCTCCACTTGACCCTGTGCCTGGCGGGGGTGTTCCTGGAGGGGAAGGCCTGAATGCTGCCATCGTCTGCCACGTGCCCTTATCAGTTCTCCGTCCAGATCTTACAACCTGCAGCAGCCTGGACACGAGAATGATAAGGAAGCGAGGAGACTGCCTTCTGGAGAAGGGGGGGGCACCGCCCCTCGGGGTCCATCCTGCAAGAGAAGAAAGTGACCGTTGTGTTTTAATACATTCCAAAATGTTCTAATTTACAAAGTGAATACGAAGGAAAATCGGCCAGAGAACTATGAGCGCACACAATACTTAGAGCCATGCGCGAATCATTATTTGACTTCGAACCTCGTTTGACATTCGGCTACCTGCAGTCTTTAGATTGGCCTAAATTCAATCATGTTTCTGTTTACTACACGTAGGTACAATTGCTTGAAGAACTGCTATGTTCTCTTATTCTCATATTAGCTTCATGCAACACGTCAAGAAGAATAGTGTATCTTTTTTTGTGTGGAATTGTTAACTTTTGAAAAAATCAAAAATCAATCAATCAATAAATAAAAAGAATAAAAAGTTTAATAAAAAATAATAAATAAGCTAATTCGACAAAAAAGAAACCCTTCCCAGGTTCTGAAATGTGAACAACTCACTTATCTGGCTAGACAATCTTTTCATTTTCTGGTCGACTTGCTAAACATTATCATCCTTATTAGATTCTTGTAAAACTAAACTAATTAACATATTTATCGCTTTTTTAATCACTTCCATTCAAATAAATCTTAGTACAAAAAGAGAAGAAAAAAACAATTGAAGATGAAGTTGCAGGGTTATATACGTTTTCACCAATATTATTACTTTGCAATTTTTCATTACATTATCAAGAAACACTATTTTGGGGGGGGGAGCAGTTTCCAGAAAATATTAATTACATTTACAGAAAAATCTGTGATATCTCAAAGAACATTTCTTGAACATCTTTTTGAAACGATTTTCTGTTGCACTATTGTATCCCAATCGATAAGCAAAGTTCAGGTCTCGCTCTTGCTTTTGTTTAATAGTGCAATGGTAAAGTAATCTTAATTTGTAAAGTGCCAATAATATTTTTTTTTTGAAAAAAGCATTAGATATTGCTTTTTATTTTATGGAGCGCACCTTTTAATATTCATCCTGACGTTATCAGCTGTGCATTCAAGACGTTAGAGCGAAATTCAGTTTCCGAAGTTCTCCAGTGAAAGACGCGGTGAGCTTTTGCAGACGCCAGCGTGTTTCCACCCTACGCATGCTCTGCGATGATTAATGAAGCGCATCATAGCATATCGTAAATGAATTCCCGCGAAGGTGTTTATTTATAGAACATAAAAGATGCAAGCATTTTTAATTTACTAAATTGACGCTGTTCTGGGACAACTAGCAAGCTCATAATAAATTCATAAAATGGGCGGGATACTGCAAGAGGAATAATAAGGGAAAAAATGTTTTTAACGCGAGGTCTAGACACAGTCAAACCGATGAATGGGGACAACACAGAAAAGAAAAAAAAGGAGTCATCCAAAATTTTACTACCAGTTACCAAATATTGTTCACAAAGCATTTAGATTTTTTAAAACTTTTAAACTGGTTTGAGTTCCAACTAATTGTATTTGTTGAGATCATTAAACAGCTATACATTTATTTTAAAATGAAAAACAGTGCAGAACCTAATCCAATGCCTTCGTTCCGCCACTCGCAGGAATAAACTACGATAAAAAAAACTGACGTTTCGATGGAAACTTACAGAAAGCAAAAGTTAATATTGCTTAAAAAAATTGAAATTAAATATTCGAAAAAAATTGTAATCTTTAAACACTGACAAGTAATGCTAGAGCAAAAAAGGGATTCTTTTTTACTCCAATGAATTATTTTTTGATATTAAAGGAAGACACTGGGAAATTGCCTCGGATTTCTCCTTGTTATTTTCAGGATGATCTCATTTGGTTGTGTTGGAGGGCTATGCACTTGGGTATATTCAAATTTATATCGTGTACCCATCAACTTTTAAAAAGGTGCTCATCCAAAAAATTGTTACGAATTTCGGAAGATTCTTAGAACTTCTCTTCATATTTTCAGATAAACAGCTTTTGCCGTTTCCTGCATTGAGGTAATACATTGCGTATAGGCAATTTCCATAGTTAAGTATATAGAATGAGCTATTTTTTTACCACTCACTTTAATCCTAAATTTAATTTCTATAACATTTTTATCATTCAGATCAATATCTTTAAATATTTCTATTAATATTTTATCATTATCCATTAAATATTTTATTATTCTAATTTGTCCTAATATTTAATATTGCTTATTATCCAGCTTTGTATGCTTGGAGAGGAAAAGAGGCATCTCGGAATCTTACACTGTCGGTAGGCTTCCTGTGAAATTCATTTGATCCTCTCGATGGAAACTGCTCAGCCATTTCGACAACTTTTAGAGTCAACACATTTTCATAAAATGCATTTCTTTTACTTTCAAGCTTGGATAAAAATTTAGAGGGCGGAACTGCAAGAAATACACATTTTCTGCTTCCTGCACAGTTTCCTTTTTTATTTACATTAAACAGCGCATTGATATGCCAGGTTTTGAAATGACCTATTAGGAAATCTGTCTTATCGAACTGATCTAAATCTCAGCCGGGTAGTCTTGTGGCAAAAAGAATTATTTTTCAATTATTCGGTTTTTTTTCACCTAACGAACTTTAGCTCTGAAGTAATTGATTATTTTAGAGATTTATCATTCTTCTGAAATTTTTGTATGCAAGAAGAATCAATAAATTGTTTTAGTTCACGAAAAAGTGGCTCAATTGCTTCTAAGCACAAAAATTTAATATAAAAATTGTTTACTTTTTAAATAAACTTTTAGGTAAAGATAGGAAAAAAATTTAGATACAGATGGTTAAAATGAAATTTTAAAATTCTAGTATTCCCCAAAAGGATTACATTTTTTTTAACAACGCTAACTGGCAGATAATTTGCAAAGAGAATATAGATCTTATATTCATAGGGTTATTTATCTTCGAAGCCTCTATGCCGAATTTGAATCACATTTTTTTCTTTTTAGGTTTGTTTATTATAAACCCTATATACCAAATCGATAGAAAAAGCAAGATCTCTTCTTCCTTAAAAAATATTGGCTTCATTAATTTTAATTAAATAATCATGTGCATTTAGAAGTCAAAAATAATACATTTTTATTTCCTTGAAACCAAATATCTGGTGGTAATAACTTGGGAAAAACATGATTCTCCTTCCTTAGCAATTAAAAAGAAAATCCCTTATCGAGAGTAATGTATCCCTTATCGAGAGTAAGACCTTTTCATATCTTGGATGTTTTATGCCTGAAATCTTTTGAATATATCATTCTTAATTCTTTTTATTTCAAATCTTCTTTTGTATTATTTTCTGTTGTTATCATTTGAATTAGCTCCAGGTAAAGTTATAGATATACACCTATATTCTTTTGGTTGTTGCCCTCAATAAATTTCATAAACACTGTTAGCGCACATTTGTGAATTGTTCATTAATACACTGCTGTAAGATTTTTCGGAAGTCAGACCTTTTTCAGAGAGCCAATGAGGGATTTAACTTTCCAAAACCGGTATATTCTTTATTGCTACATATACTATGAAGAAAAAAAAATCATAATTGTGTTGAATTAATGTACATAAAAGTTGAACTTAATCCGATAACACCACTGGAGATCATTCATTGGTAGAATTTTGTAAAATATTCATCGCGGAAGTTCACAGAACTTTCTTTCAAGTTCTCCATGAATTTTTAAATTTTTTTTACTTGTAATAACTATCTATAATTGAATTATATTGATTAATATTCCGTTTTTTACTATGGTATTGCAACGAAAGCTTAGATCCAGTAAAAGCTAAGTTTCAATAAGATTTTAAATTTTGGGTTTAGAAAGCAAACTTACTTAAAACAATGTCAAAGGGAAAAATTTGAAATTTTATACGCAGTTTGTTTGGTTTCTCTCCTTTTTTCAAGGCTGAAATTTCTCCTAATCTTAACTCATGGAGGATTACTGAAAGGAAGAAAGGGGATAGCAAAGGTGCAGTATTGACAGTGCTAATGGAAATACAAACAAAGAAAAATACTAGATGGAAAATATGGTTCATTTTAATTAATAATATTTCCTAACCGACTGATAATTTAGATATAATATTATTTAGAATTTTAATTGACTTGACTGTAGCAATAAACAATAAAAAAACACCGTGATGTCAAGTAAAACTAAAAAATATGTGACTCTATAATTTACATAAAGAGTTTGTAAAGTAATAGCCAATATTTAATTAGCCTGATTTTAAAACAGTGATTGCCAAATTATTGTTACTGAAATTGAATTAAATTTCAGCTTCCTAAAAGTTTTTAAAAATAATTTTTTGAGTATTCTTTTTGTGGATAGTGAGATGTTATTAATTAGAGTTAACCGTTCACTTTCACAAGAAGAATTGTTCTATTTCATTTGATCAATTGAATATCAATGTAATAAAACCTCGTTATATTAAATAGACTGCTGAAATGCATTGCACTATTTTATTTGATGCGCTTAGCTTAAAATTACTAAGTGATTTAGAGCTAGCTAGAGAAATGAGGTTTTTTAAATGTAATTTCTTACTGGTTAAAATTACTAAGGGATGTAGAGCTAGCTATAGAAATGAAGTTTTTTTTAAATATAATTTCTTATTATGTAAAATATTAGCTAAAATGAAGGAAACAAACCAAAATCTATTATACTTTGTAAAAATGATCATGTTGACTAGTAGAGATATAGACTAATTATTGGGTGACAGAAATATTTTGATTGGATAAAACTCTAAATTTAGTTAACAAACACATTATGCAAACTATTCTGTCATTCAAGAAATAACATTAGTTCAGAACATAGCTCTCAAGTGCTCAATAATTAATAGAAAATTGTTTCATTTGGAAAAAATATCTGTTAATTAAAGGAAATACTCTCATTAGAAACTATTATGTAATGATTGAAAATTCCCCCGAAAAATAAAGTTTTAAAATCGACCCAAAACGTTCTTTAAATGTCAATATATATATATATATATATATATATATTGACATTTA
>JAOUZG010038029.1:791354-806911 GCA_026289955.1 Argiope argentata | reverse complement strand
ATATATATATATGGCCAACAACCACTCTAGCTTTCCTAGAAACAAAAGTAAGAAAAAGGTAAATACATAAAAAAAGAACTATTCATTCATTAAAAAATGAACAAAAAATAAAATAAAAAAGAATTCGAAAGCGTTAAAAGATAAGAAGCCGTAAATGCGACCAAAAAAGTTTCGCACGAGATAAAAAAAAATGCCAACGCATATTTTTACAACGAAAAGCACGCGAAGCTTGCAAGAAATGCGCTGCCGGCATTACAAGTTTAACAACGCAATTTACCTGCTACAGGAATTACGCAGCTTCAAGATGATTTTTTTATGAATCTTCAGTCCATTCTCAGAAAATGAGTTTAAACATTTTGGGTAAGGTAAGCTAATAACTGCAGTCAAAATTATACACTTAAGAAAATGGCCTTTTTGGCGTTTCGGAAATGGAAAAAAAAAGTGAGGACTTTTTTTAGCTTTATTTTAATTCCTAAATTATGTTAAAGGGTCGAGGAATATATATCAGCATTTCTAGAGGGTAGCTTGGAAAGTATGGGCAGCAGATTAAAAAATGGTTTATAGAATATTGCTAGAAAAAAAAGTGTTGATATTATTAATAATGATTTAAGTCGTTAAAAAATTTCGTCTATTGAGATACAATGTTTGTGCATCGATGATTGGTAAGCCTCGAATTTAAAGAGAATTTAATTTATTTGTTCTGGGGAAACTGCTTTTGCAGATATTGTAAATAATTTTATTAAATTTTTTTTATCTTTATCGTTTCTTCCTTACTACTAATAAAAATGTATGCGTGTTTTGACTCTCTATAAGCTAAATTGTTTGACTTAAAGCTACTATCTGTGAATTTTTGAACAATTTTCATGACATTTTAATTAATTAAAAATCACGTTGAGTTTTGTTAAACTTCCGAAAGCATTGCAAAAAAAAAGTAAATTTTACAATATTGCAAAATTTAAGAAAGTTATATTTTCAATGATAGAAATTTGTAAGATTTAATTAAATTTATATTTTTCACCAATTTTTCAAAAACATTTTCAGCCTATTTTACGACAATTTAATTCAAAGAAAATAAAAATAAAATTTAACATGCACGATCACGAAAGGAGCGCGTGAAAAAAAGTTAGCCTTCATTAATCAGTTGTAATCAAGTTGACAAAAGCTCAAATGAAAAAAGGTTAGCTTTTACTGTAGCACACACACGCGCGCGCACCTGCAAGCAGGATGTCAACTATAATCAGGTGCGAATACATGACTTAAGAACAATTAGTATTACATATTTCATGTAGATTCCTTATGCCTTCAGTATTAGAATATCAGTTTATTTACTAGAATATTCTTGAGACGCCAACGATAGGGACTACTTTATTGAACAAGAACTAAGTGAGTTGTAAAAATTTGAATATTACCGCTTTATAAAACAACCGATTTCAGATCCCTTCAATAATCGTCTGAAAGAAGATGCACCAATCAGCATCCCGTCGATGTCTCAATTTGTTCACATGGAAGAATTAACGGGGCTCCTAGCCCCGGCAGGGGCTTATCCCCGGTAGATAGCAGTATGTTAAGCGACCTAACGTTCAGTTGAGTGACGTGAAAACTGAGGAAGAAGTGACTGTGAGCTGTTGCACACATGGCTACCGAAGCTGGAATGAGGAACTTGGGACGACGCCAGGTCTTAAGTAGTCGTTTCCTTCAGCGGTAGACAACCAATCAGAGTGCAGGATTGCTGTGGTGAGGAGGTGGCTGTACTGGATCACGGAGTAGTAGATTTTGGAGCTTGAGTGGGTGAGGTGGTGAGAGTCAGGACTCGAAAATCAAAAATTATTTAATGGGTGGGGGTGCGGGGGTATACCATTGCCGCAAATATGAGAAGAGAATATTTTAAGAATTAAACAAAAAATAAAAGTAAAGATTAAATGAGAATATTGCGGGGTCTTTTAATTTTAAGATTAGGGAGGTAAATAGGTATGTTAGCTATTGCATCGTTTTCAATATTACAGAGATTATTAAAGAATTTTGTAGCAAGTTTTTTAATGAAGTGTTTGAGAGGGGGATAATCTAGACATTTGTACATATCTGAGTTGTGCATATAAGGTCTCATACCACAAAAATTTCTAATTAAATTGTTTTGAAGTCTTTCCATAAGTCTTAAGTTAGATTTAGCGGCATACCCCCACACAGGACAGGCATATGTGATTACTGGACGCAAATAGGCAGTGTAAATAAGTATTTTATTAGCTCTAGACATTTTGGAGTTTCGAGAAATTAAGGGGTAGAATTTACGAGTTAGGTCTCGAAACTTTTTGGTAATATAAATGAAGTGGGGTTTCCAGGTTAGTCTTTGATCGAGTACAACACCTAAATATTTACATTCCTTAGACCACGGGATAATTTGGTTTTTAATTTTAAGAGGGGGGGGGATTTAATTTACCAGTAAATTTATTAAAAAATATTGCTTCAGTTTTACTAGCATTAATCTCTATTTTCCATTTCATGAAGATGTCTCCATTTGTTATTATACAGTCATATTGATATTCAAAACTTCGTAATTCTTTCTGATTTGGGCATAGAGGATAGAAACATTTTTTAAAATTATTGATTTAAAAGCTGAAATCTCAATAATAATTCACTAAATATGATTTTTTAGGGTCCAAAGTTTTTATAAAATACAAACTTCATAATTTTTTCAGAGTTGTACTTATTAATTGAAACAAAATAAACACAGGTAACGACCAACTATAGATTCATAAACACTTCCGATGTAAAAAGCGTTTTTCGTCCACTACATGAGACTCCTTCGACACGCTCACAAGATGGAGTGAAGGTAAGAAAACAATTCCTTTTGCAGTTTATGACAGAATAAAGCGTTTTTGGGTTATCATTCTTTTAAAAGAAATTATTTAAAATAATTAATTTGGTGGGGAAAAAACATTGCCTGATTTAAAGATATTTGAAGAATGTTGGAATGGGTGTCATGGAGAGATGGACAACCACCTTCCTTTCCACTTTCCTTTCTATATAAAAAAATCTTCCGATTCCCAGCTTATTTACAATTTGACGTTTTGAAAAAAGAATAATTTTCGGGAAATAGTTAACTACATCTGTAAATATTCAATTAAATTTGAATAATTTAATTTCATTAAACAATTAATCTGTATTTATAATTTTGTTATTTTAAAATTTTAATTTCACTATTATTCATTTCGATAGTAAATAATTATTTTTGAATAAAAAATGAAAAACATATCAATTAAAAGTATTTGAAATTTTTTAATTAAGTAAGAGTTATTAAAAAAGGAAAAAAAATCACATCCTTATTGGAGCTCCTGATCTTCCCCGCATACGAGACGGTTACTTAGACAACTACGCCATTGGGACTATTCGGACGGTAATCCAGTTATCAGCATATAAGCCTTACCAAAAGTCAGAGGACCATTTTCTGAAAATTGACAGGCCATTGCGCTTTAATAGTTTCATGAATAAAACCGTCTAAATGCATACTATCATTATACTAACTCTCATCCCAAACTCTGATTTCAACCCTGTGCCCTCTCCTTGTGAGATGATCCGAGCTTCTTTAATAGTTCTATAAATTCACGAGAAGGAGATCAAATGCTTTATTTTCTTCTAAAAAAAGAACTAGAAGATAATGTCGATTCGCTTCAAGCTGCTTTCAAGTGACACATCAATTAAAAGCAAAAACATCTGAACTGCACTATTTAATGTCGGAGTCTGCTCCGAGAGTAACAGAAATGAAGAGGAACTAGTGAAAGTGTCACTGAATGATGAAAGCAGAGTATTATTTAGCCTCACACTCAGAGATTATCGAAAAATTGAAATTAAAAGAACAAAAGAGAAGAAAAAATAAATGAGTTTATGTTCGGATGAATTCGAAAGGACCTTAAAGAAAAAGGAAATTCGAATTGAATTATGGAGCAATAAGAGAACAGCAGCGCCCGGGAAAACAGCTATTGGAAAGTGCAAAATGGATTAGAGGCAAGAAATTGGATTATAAAGTTCTTAATGAATGCAAAAGAGGGAGAGGTAAGAAAAGAAGAAAAGATTGGAAATTGACGTGTTTTTTTTTGATGTAAATACTTTTGAAGCACGAATAATCAAAATTTGAATGCGCGAAAGAAATTTTGTGGGCCCGTTTCCAAAACAAAATGGATTAAAATAAAGGTTTATTCTTGTAGTCTTTGTCTAGTGTTTTGATGAATAAAAAAAATAAAGACATTTTAAACGTAATATTTTTTCCATGTATGTTCCTCATTTATGCTTTAACCTTTGGATTGTGGAAAAGCAAATTGAAAGACGATACTTTTAAAATGGAGTATTTAGCGAAGAAATAAGGAAAAACTTCCTTTCCTTTTCCAACCCCTGTAAAATGAGATTCCTTGGCCTTTCAGAGCAGTAACTTTCTTCATTAACAATAAGTCATGAAATTAAGCATCTAAAGAATAATAACGTATGTTGAGTGATCAGAGACACTAAAAATCAGGGAGGGAAAGCATAAAACTTGAATGGTACGAAATCTGTACTATCCGTAAGGAAGGTTTTAATGCTATGCTAATGCTCTATTTTTTGTCAAATTCCAATCTTCATGATACATATGATAGCGATTTTACAGCATTTTTTAAAGAGACATTGAAAAGATTTGCTGGGGATTATTCTAAGCTTCAGATCTTATTTGTTGATATTTTGAATGTTTCCGTTGTTATTATTAATTTGAGTAAAACGGAACATTTATCATAATTTTTTTGAGTATTCTTCAATTATTGTGTTTTAATTTCATGCCTTGACGAGCTTTAAGATGACCAGCCGAGTTAATAAATTAACAAAATATCTTTGGTTATCTTTTTCCCCAATTAATCTCGATCATGAGGTTAATACAAATATTCACAGTTGCTTTATAATTGTAACCGTTGTTTTTTTAACGAAATATTTTTAATACAGCATATTTTCAAAAACGTGGTAAGCCTAAGGGCCATAGAATAAAAACTCCGGAATAATAAGATTCATTTATGAAAGGAATTTAAATAACAAATGGTATGTTTATCTCCTAAAATATGCAGAATTATACTGACAATTATTCTTACAATGAATATTGGAAAATGTAATATAAAATTTGAAAAATAATCTATCTTGCTCTTTGGCAGGATAACTGACATCCAGTAAATAAATTTATCCACAAATATAACAACCAATTTTATTCTTTGTCATAGTCATAGAATATTTAAATATATTTAAAGAGGATGTCTACTTCACAAGAAATAAGCAACGGACAAATTTCAAATGCATTTCTAATAGTCTAAGTGATTTCATAACTCATATAATCAGTCAGTATGTGAGATTTCTGCATACTGCTATGAAAATAATATGATTTCAATTAATATTTTGATTTATTTTAAAAGACGAAGTTAAACGGGGGAATCAGATACAAGACGAATTACGGCATCAATTTATAACTTTTTTTAAAATGGCAAGTCGCCGAATGTATAATATTTTTTCGTAACATCTTATTCTATCAGTTTGGTGAGTTTTGATAGATCTGGAGTCTTTTCTGAATTCTTCGTACGATTCTCGATTCCCTTTTTTTACTGGAAAAATAAAACAAACACATTAAGACAAAATGAAACGGCAGAAAAATGGCAATTTATCGATTTGGGACATCTATTTTATGCTTTTAGGTTTATTAGAAAATCGGAAAGATGGCACATTTGGCAACTAATCATCGGCAAAATTATACAACTTTGCACAAATGTCCACATGCACCCGGTTTTCGATATGTCGACGAATACGTATTCTGATCGTCACATGATAGTTCCAAATCTGTTTAAATTGGTTAATGACTTAAATTAATTAGGAAAAACAATGCATTAAAAATAATAATGTTCTCATATAATAACATGAATTTGAGATAGCAGATTTCAATATTTTAGAATTCAAATATTTTTAATTTTAAATATTCTTTCATTAATTTATATTTTAAGCTGGCAGCATAAGTTGTTGATTATAAAAATCGTCTGAAATAGGGATTGAAAGTCAATTTTTACTGTCTAACTTCTGATCAATTCCTACTCTGAAAAAATTGTAAATACAATGGATACTTATTTGGATAATTTGTTTTATTTTCCTATCTCTAATCTTAAGAAATTATGGAGAAATGCGAATTTTATTTTAAAACCCCCACATTTTCGAACCCTTTGAACTAGATGGCCAATCTACCTAGTCATCTACCAAGGGACTCGATATTTTTACATTTCTTAAACCTATACCAATTAGATTAAAATCCAATCAAAATTATTTTTTCTCTCTATATATACATGTAAACTTTTGAACGAAAGGTAGTTGTAGATTCTAGATACCCTTATCAGTAAAAATCTACAGAAAATTTTCTCAAAGTCATGTCATAAGAATAATTTACAATAGGTAGTTTTATAACAAATTATATATCAAAAAAACCTTGATAAGTATAAATCATCTCGATAATCTTAATTAAGAGGAAGCCAAAAATTACCTTAAAAATTCACAAACAATTAAATAACAGTTTAATCGAAAAGCTAATTTGAAATGTGAACGAAACCTAATAACAAAAGTGCAAACGCATGCAAATGTATTGGAACAAAAAAAAGTATTCTGTGCCCCAGGTTTCTGGGAAAATGTAAATAAGTCCTATTGGTTTGATTTTTGTTGCTTCAAAAATTTGTTAATAACATAACAAAGAGGATAATGATTTTAGTTGCTGAATTTTCTCTAGTGAAACTCATAAAAATTGTTGCGGATTTGAAAAAATGTGAATTTAAACCATATTATCTTAAATTCGTTTGATATAGTTGTTATTTTAATAATTTGTTTTTTATTCCAGTAAAATATGGAATTTTTTTGATTAAATTGGCTTAATATTTATATTAATGGAGTTCTATATTTATGAGTATCGATTTATATTATTATTTATAGATAATTTATAGTAATCATGTTTATATCATAATAAACGATGCTCTTATTTACAACAGAAAATTTCTTCCCAAAGCTGTATGCGCGATATTCCCCACTCAGAACTCAGAATTATAGAGGGAAAAGCCACAAAAATGTACTTTTTTAATGATTATTTTTAAAAAAGAAACTGGTTAGACAAAAAAGAACTCCACTGACTTCGCACTTAATGAATATTGAAAATGGGTGAGAGTAAAGTTAGTATTAAATGTGCTATTACAAACTCCCACAAGTGCGCTGCTTTCACTCATTTTTGTTAACTGGGTTTCAATTTTAACAAATGGTGTAAACACAGAACGCTATGGATTTCGTCGTAGAATGCTGGCTCAAACGTGTCACATAGGACACCAGAAAATTTAATAACTTTTTAGCAGCAAATAAATTTTGTCCAATTATAATATTTTGTAGAAATATTATGCTAAGGAATGATATATTATCATAATGTCACATTGCGGTGCAATTAAGGAATAAAAAGTAATTAAATTTGACATTTTTCCTGATAAAATATCGTTTTCATTAAAAAATCCTTAATTTTTAAAATAATTTTCAGCTAAGTATGTTCAATTAAAATGACGACAGAGTTTTATAAAAGTGCATAATTTTATTGTAGTTTCCAAAATATAAATTCATTTAATTAAAAAAGAATTTAGCATTCGATAAAATCCTTTCGTTTTCTTCAAATTTTATAGTTCATTGCATTTTCTTGTTCATATAATTCATATACTTTCTTTATATATTCTTAATTTAAAAAAAAGAAATCAAAATTTTCCATAGCTTTTAAAGCTAGTTTACAATACATAATTAAAAATAAAAATATAATCAAAAAATGTAACAATAAATAAGTTATTTAATTTTATATAATTACATACCCGTATATATCACATTGTAAATATGTATACCTTAACATGTATCAAAAATTATTTACTGCATCATAGTATTCGATACCATTTCTAATATAAGGATTTTACATTTTCCAAAACGATTACCATATTTTAATAAAATAGTTACAAAATTGCTCTGATATTTCTAAAGACCATTGTACGCAATATTCAATTTAGATTTTCTTTTAAGGTAATATTGATGTTCTTCTATGAGTAGAAATGGTTTTTTAAAATTGGGTTTGAGTTATTTTCGCAAGCAAATCAAGCAGTTCAGATTTTAAATACCAAGTATCCTAATTTTCAAGCAAATTCTATTATTTGAGGTGTTAAACAAATCTGTTTTTTACATTTCAAAACACAAACTGTAGATATGACCAGTCAATTTGTAATAATGTGAATTCCAAATCTGCAATAATGAATGTAGATTTTCCTTAGCATCTGGTTGAAATTTCTATAGTTAATTTCCTTAAAAGGGTCCATAATATATGGAAAATAATAGCATAATTAAGTACTTTAATGGCGAGTGAAATAGTTATACTATAATCATTAAGATATTTCTTCTATCAGATCTAGAATATTGTTAAAATTATTTGCATGTGTTAAAGGATTTAAATATTACGACTGTTATATGAGTTCAAGTAACGCTATGAATAGGGTCCAGTTTTAAGAAGCAATCAATGATAATTATTGAGAAAATAATGATTGGAAGAAAAATATGTTTGCAATGAATACGTACTGGAAATAATTGGTCTCAATCAGATAAACAGAAAAAAAAAATTGCACTTACTCTACATCTTAGTTTCATCAACCTAGCAACAATTTATTCTTACTGAATATTAGCCGGACAAGGAAATAACTATCAACAATTTTAGAAGACACATCTGATTTTATTTTTCTCCCTAGCAAAAAATGATTTATTTTTTCTTCAGAATTCGAGTTATGATTATATCAATTGTTGGCTCGTTTAGAACAGACGATAATATTTGATTTCCAGATTCTATTCGTTAAGAATAAACCAATTAAAATAATTCTTATAGAATTTTTAAATTGCTGTTTTTTAATTCTTAGATACATATTTTTAAATAAAAAATATGCAATTTACGATTATTAAAAAGTAAAAGAGTTCTAAAAAGGGAAATGGTACATCAGATTCTTGAATGATAGTAAGTCTGCAATTGTTTTTTTTAATCTCTATCGAAATAAATATATTGAATATGAATAAATTTAAATTTATTTGATATTACTTCAATAAAATATTATATTTATTCGTAATATTATTCTATTTAAAATAAATAAGACAATAGTTAAAATTATCACTAAAACTTATCAATATTATAAGTATTGGAGAGGCAGCGCTTTATTGAGCATCTTTAGTGACACTCGGATTTATGATTTGCATTAATCTGACGTCCTTTGGAGTTTATTTGGATGAATGATTGCTTATGTTTTCAATTTATGTAACTTGTTCTTAATGACTTCCTCAACGAAAAGTTTTTAAGTTTCAAATTTTGTTAGATATATAACTCATTCTGTTTTAGAAGTGTTATGCTCTTTGTACATTTTACCAGTCATTTCCTCCATTTTGTAAATACTTCCGCAAAATTTTAGTTTGAAACATAAATGTTTAAATGCAAAGAAAATGGAAACCCCCTTTCTCCTTTTTTTTGCTTAGAATTAAGCCTGTTTTTTAAAGACATGAGCATGGATTGGTGTCTTTCAGCGTTGAAGTCTTATGTGCATTATGACAAATTGTATAACTTTTGAAATACCTTCGAGGATTATTTGATAAAAATTACTCAGATTTAACATAAAATTCAGTTTACCTCAATAAGAAATCCATTTTGAGATATAAAATCGATCATATTTTTTTTAACTTTTAATTATATTACAGGAATGAGCAATAATCTTTAAAAATGAACGTACTTAAAAAAATTCTTTACTGTTTATTTTTGAAGCTAAGACTTAGTTATATGTGAAACAAAATTTCAGAAAGTATAGTAGAAGCGCCTTTTAAATGTCAACTGTTAAACACACGCTCTCTTCATACTATCATTTTCAGCATTAGAAGAAAAATTCAGGGCGAAAAGATTGCAAAGACAATGAAAGCGATTTGAGTTTCTTAAAGAAAGGAAAATATATTGTTTTATACGCATGATAAGAATTCATTTATTATACGTATAAGAGGTGGTAATACAGAATGAAGAATCATTTAAGAATTAAAAAATTCATTTGGCAGAATGAACATTTAATTAATATTAAAGGACGAGAACATTTCTTATGCGATATCAAATACAAGTAGCGATACTAATAACAACAAATTGTTGTTCAACACAATATCAATGAATACAGAATAATAATATTAAGCATAAATGTGAACCTTACATTCGCTTGATAAAATTTGTTTCTCATACGATTAAAATATTTTTTAATCAATAATTAAATGGGGGCATTGAAAAGGCAATTATTTTAAATTTAATTTTCATTCTGTGTGAAGTATACTGCTGAAAAATCTGCTTAAAATATTTAAAGTATAAAAATATATACGCAAAAATAATAATTATCGCTGAAAAGATAATGTTTAGAATCTTCAGATGATGTAAAAATAATTTTGGTGCTGAATTATTTTTGGTAATTATCGCCGGTAAGAGCAAAAATGTCATTTTCTTTTTAACTGGTTAAGATTAAAATTTCAAAAAGAAGCGACCCTAAGCGCACATTGGTACTTTCTAAAATGCGTATGCACCAAGTTTAGTTTGTCTGCGTCAGATGGTCTGGCTGAAAGTTGAATATATCATTGAAAAATGTGCTTAATTTTTCAAAGTTAACTAAATATTGAAATAAAAGAAACGATACTCTTTAAATATTAGAAGAATGTAAAATTCCATTTTGTGCAACAATATTATCTAGTAGAAACGCCATTTAAATTTTTTTGAATGAAGTAAAGTTTTAACAACTTCTTCCAAAGAGAATATCTCATCCATCTCCATTTGCGTCAATTATTGCTTTTGGGATGGCAAAGAGCATTCAAAATTTTCATAAAATTTTTCACTACAAACATTCAAATGAAGCTAATATATTTTCACCAATAATCTATTTCTATTTTCAATTGGCCTAATTGGAAATATATCATTTAATTATGATAAGCTATCAGTGCAAAATTTTCTTCTACTTAACTTTATCAATTTTTTTAAAATATTTCACTCAAGTTTAAATACATTTTGCTTCTTTTTAGCATATATTAAAATTGCAGGAAAATAGAGAATTGTTATAGAAATGATTAAATTGTTTGAGAACTTGTTATTCTTAAGTACCGATGAGAAATGAAATTGTATCTTACTTATTTTTTAGAACTAAATATTTTTTTCTTTACTGTCATAATATACCTTAATATAAAGAAAGTATCGTTATCGCATTCCTTTTCATTTATTATGCATTCCTTTTCTGATTTTATTGTTCTAAAATTTTTTACAATTATAACTTTCAAAAGTGTTTAAATTGTAAAATAATGATATACTATCCTGCTTTCAAAGCAAGATTTCGACGCTGTGTGACGTAATTACGGAATACTTTCTGGTTCACTCACTGGATGGCGCTGTATGCTTGAATTTTTCGATATTGTGCGTGAGGAATGTGCTCCTTCCTTTGAAGAAGACTCATTCGTGTAAAAGAAGAACAAAATGCTGAACTAAAATACTGTTGTTTGAAGCAAATTTCGGATATCAGCATTTGCGCGATTGGTGGGGTGGCATTTTGTTGATAAAAACTCTACATATTGTATTCATTAGCAGGACCTGGCACAAGCTTTCTAAAGGTCTTAGGCGGTATAGATGTAACATCGGTGGGCCTTTTTATTTTTCCCACCTTCAGAAAACAGATAATTTTTCTTTTAATTTTAGCAGTTGAAGGAAGTACAATTTATCAAATTTTGCCAACGTTTAAATTTAAGTATTTTTATCATAATTCTTTAACACTTTAATTCTTATTTAAGTGTATTATTAGCACTTAACACACAAAACTTAGTTTATGTGTCCTTCATCTGCTGTCATAATCTCTGAAGTCACCTGTGATTTCATTTAGATCTCGAAATTTCAGATTTAGTCGAATCTTGCTAATTTGAAGAGTAAAATATTTAAATTGTTATTTCAGCGCTATTTTGAGGTTCCAATAAATACATAAATAAAGTAACAATTCGTTGATAATGAGCTTTTGCTTCTTAGTATCTACTCATTTTTTAAAGGACTCACTCCACCGTATTCAACGAACATGTTACTAACGTGGCGTTTCTTGCCTTAACTTTATAAACGGTAATTTAATTTTATAAGCGGCTTGTTTTAAAGCAGTATTAGGGCTATTTGGGTAGAGATGTTATAGTTAGGGATCGCGATCAGATGATGAAGACACCTCTTGAGATAAAGAATAAGCCCTCTCCAAATTCGCACGATATCCGAAAGAAGAAATTCTCCCTGCGGATTTAATACACGCCAAACTGGAATCCATCGAGGGGATCGGGATTCCGTCCTAGAATATTCTGGCCCCAAAGCCTCAAACTAACCCGAAGGAGCGCTTTATTTTTATTACTAAAAAAGTATGCCGAATTTCAAATATGGTTTGCAAACAATTTAATGTTATTGACAAGTTTTATTTAACTGTAAAAGATTTCATTATAAGAAGGCAGATACATATAATATGAGTCTAAATTTCCATATATTTTTTTTTTTTTTTTTTTAGAGATCTTTTTGGATTTATGTTTATATATATATATATATATATATAAACTTAATTCCAAAATGTTCTCTTATTTTTCATTCAAATTTTTTTGTTTAATTAATGGGCCATGAGCTCTTTAAAAATACTTTAATAAACAGTTCCCATGCTCCTAGTGAAGGGATCAAAATCCGTCAATCTAATTAAATTCTTTAAAAAAATACCTAAACTCCCTTTTTTAAATCGTGACGGGCACAGAAATCGCCTCTATATAAAAAATTTCTAAATCATTTGGCTCTTTCGCTCTTGTGTCGCTCTGTAGATTGACGTACCTTGTTGCTTCTTGCGTGTACATAATTTAAGCCTGCCGGGATGGTACAAAGTTTTAAATTACAAAAGTATCTTCTCTCTTCTGTCACGAAACTTCTTGAAGAATAGCTGTTTTATGATAAATATCACTTTATAAGGGCGCGCGTGTGTAATTTCCTTTGAAATCAGGTATGATTTGGGAATAATTTATATGTATATAATTATAGGTATGATTATTCCGATTATTTCAATGTTTTGTACAACCAGTTTAATTATCCAGTAATTACATTAGAATGCCCTTAATTAAACAAAATTTCTAAATGAAAGTTAATGGACAGGGAAGAGAGAATGAAATGTATGAAATAATTATTTAATTTGGGAGGAGCTCATTATTTATAGGAGTTAAAAATGAATACATCTAACTGTGATTTAGTAAAAAGGGGGGACAATGCTACATGCAAAGTTTGTGATTAGATACACTTTTTATAAAAGACTCTGTTTTAAATTTCCTTTGTTGTTGTTGTTATTCCTTATGGTACCTGCCAAGGACGAGCCCGCTGAGGTTGTCAGCGATTCAAGCCTAATCAGCGTCTCTTATTTGTAGTAGCGCCAATTAGGACCAAGAGTACGACTTTTGCTACTCACTCATCACAGTCGCTTGCACAGCCTCTTATTACAGGGGGGTGGGGTACATTCATGCACCTCACAGATAGTATATAGAGAAATAACCATGCCCAAACCGGGAATCGAGCCCGGGACGCCCAGATCACGGGGAAGATGCGCTACTTTTATGTCAGGACGGCAATAAATTTTCCTTACTAGCCACTATTTTCCTCCAGCTCAATGCTGGATATATTTAATTCCAGTTAAATAGAAAAAAATAAATTTCCCTTTAAATGTAATTATAGTTTAAGGCTAATGATTCTGCCAAATTACCAGACATTAAAGTCATGGCATCTTTAATGTCTTTCATGCGCTCTCTCCATTGGGTTCATGAACTTTCCAATGAAGTCCTTACCAGAAATATCTACAAATCTTTACTAGAAACATTACGGCGCAATTTTTCTACCTTCTAAATATTGCGGTATCGTAACTGAAGTCTCTGATTCTCCTTGTAAATGACAAATATTAAACAGAATCTGTCTTTTTTAGCTTTCAACTGCTGAAGAAAAGCCCATCACTAAATATTTGCTGAAACAATGTATTCAATTATTGAGTATTAAACAAAAAATATTTTTAAAAACTATCCATAGTTGGAAAAAATTTACATTCTTATTAAATTTTTATAACAAAAGAAAACCTTTTCAAATAGAGGCGAATTAATTTTTTTGGAATAATATTTTTTGGAAGTTATCGCGGAAAGAAAACTTCTTGTCGAAATATTAATCGATGAAAATTCTAATTAGCATCACAAAATAATCGACTTAAAATATATATCATCAACCTTCAAGAATGTATATGTGCAAAATATGGAAGCTCTAAATCAAACGCTTTGATATGTAGTGCACCTAAATGCACACGCATCTTTATTATGAGTAAAAATAAAGATGTGTGAGCGGCTAGTTAATTCATAAAGTCCAATGACGACTGTTTATTTAATACGGAAACAAAATTTAAAAAAAACTTTGCTAATATTTCACAATTTAAAAATGTCACTGGAAACCGTTTTTCTGTAAGTTAGAAAGATTTTAAAAAAAGATAATATTAAAATTAATTAATTTCGAAATTTTGTGTATTATTTTTTAAGAAAATATTTTTGGAAATCTCATAAAAATTCTGATAAAACTTCTTTTCTTCAAAATTCATATAGGGTAAAAATGTATTAGCTTTAAGCTTCATTTCAAACCGTACTGAAATGAAAAGTAAAAAATGCATCCTTTTAGGGTGTTCAGAATTTTGGTGATGTCAAAGGTCAATGAATATTTCGTGATTCATTGAAATTAGATTAATCTTCACGCTCTTGCACGCGTAGGAGATCATTGCAAGAAATGAATGCTAAAACGTGACCTGCCGAGAAGTTAAAAGCGTAGCAATCTATGCACATCTATGCATATCGGTCTATATACTTACAAAAAAGATCGATGCGATCGATCCTCCGTGCCACTTCGTTCGACCTGCTGTTACCAAATTTGGCACGTGTGTACCTTGGAGGTCGGGAATGTGCACATAAGAGCTATTTTTAAATATTTAAAATTAATGAACAATTAAGCGAAATTTTTGCGTTTTTCGCAGTAACTTTCGTAAATATTATGGAATAAATATGATTTTTGTATCAAGTTAAAGATAAAAAAAATTAGCTTTTCAATGATGCTAATATTTGGTGATATAAATTAAATTTATATTTTTAAATAATCTCTGAAAATATAATTTAAGCAAATTTTTCAACACTTTTATTCTCAAAAAATAAAATTTGATCTGCGCTCGCATGTCAAAAAAAAAAATTAGCTTTTATCCGCTTATTGCCATCACATATAATAAAGCCCTGATTAAAAAATAAATGAATCACTACTGTAAATTAAAACATGAATGATGTCATTTTCAGCACATTAATGGGGAAAAAACTTTTATCAACGTGTTGCCGTCATATTGGCCTAAGCCCTAATTAAAAAAATAAGTTAACTATAATTCCAAATTATATATATATATATATATATATATATATAT
>JAOUZG010038029.1:763088-779135 GCA_026289955.1 Argiope argentata | reverse complement strand
ATATATATATATATATATATATAATGTGTGTGTGTGTCTGAGGGCGAGTCAAAGGAAAGTGAGCCACCACCACCCCCCTGAGCAAGAATGAATTCCTCATCTGCGACACACTTCCGTAGTACAGAGACATCCCCCATTTACGAAATTGTGTGAGTCTTTAAGGAGCTCATACATCGGATTGAAATGTGGCTGTCATAATGGATATTTCAAAAGAGGAACAGCGTAGAGTGGTCAGGTCTTTGAGAACGATCAATCCCAATAAGAACTTTTTCCCAATAAGAAATTAGTCACCGTGTGACTGCCGTGTAAGGTGAACACTGCATCTCATTGGCCACTGTGAAGGAGCAAATCCACTATTTCAGCAAAGGGTTCAGAGGAGAACGTGATCTTGCTACGCGACAGTGTCCGTCCCCGCGTCTCTGATGTGGTTAAGACGAGTTAAGACTAGTTAAGACGTCTCTGATGTGGTTAAGACGAAACTGGCAAAGTTTCGATGGGAAAGGCTGCAACGTCCTCCAGGTTTGTGGCCATGCGACTCTTACATTTCCGGGAAACTGAAAAAAACATCTCACGGGCACCGGACTCGCGTCGGACAACGCCGTGAAGGAGTCAGTCACAGATTATTTGAATCAGCAGCACTAGCAGTTCTATGACACTGACATCATGGGACTCGTTTGTCAACGGGACAAATGTCTCAAAGTTCACGGAGACTACTTTCAAATAAAATACACTGTTTGCCATATATTCGAAATGGCTCCCTTTCATTTGACTCGCCTTTGTATATAAATCTTGTTCAAATTGTCAATCGTTAATAAAATACTGTTTATTCATTACTATACATTTTTAAACTATAACTATACATTTTTTAAAAACTTTTCGTGGATGACACTGGATGTTAATGCAGTTTTTTTTAATATATTCACTCATTGATTAATCGCAAAGTTTGTAATGAAGATTCAAATCAACAGGCAGTAGCACCATCGGTAAAAGGCGAGTTATTTCAGTGTTTTTTGCTTGAAGGTGAAGAACGCTAGTTCAATTCTTGCGAAAATCAATAACTTTTTGATAAATTAATTATACTAATTGGAATTACTTAAAAAATAACTAAAATAAATATTTTTTTTAATTTTTTTACCTAAGCAGAATTTTTTACATTTTCTTAAATATTACTTGTTTAAAACCCTTTTCAGACACATTAGATAGCACACATTTTAAGCAAAAAATTAGGTTCAATAATAATATTTTCCCATTCTTGAAAAAACACTTTTTTTCAACTCAAAGTTAGTGGAAATGGTATGTTCTCGGAATTTTTTTGATTTATATTTCCGTTTATTTTCGATGGATTTTATACAGACGCTTTGAGATGGAGTGTCCCTGACGAGTGGATAGGAACGCATTCGACAAGCTTTATCTTTCCGATCATTATCTTGATAAAATCGCCGGTTGTTGCCAAAAAGGGAGTTTTCCCATGCCCGCTGTGGGAAATTCTTCTTTCAGATTTTGAGGTATTCGCTCCTGTCAGAGGAAGGCCGGTCGCCGGAAACGAGCTCCAGACTGTTGCTGATCCGCAACCATCCGTCAAAAGTTGCTTTCAATTTTTCCTTCTTCTGACTTCTTCAGATGTCATGTTTGCCACCAGCTCCAAAATTTTCCAATTTGCTTTCACGGGGAAATAAGACAATTTTCCATTTAATATAAACCCTCGTTTTGATGCACTTTGCGAATTTAAGTTACGATCTGACTTCGCTTACTTATTAAAATCTTTTGTTTCGGTTTTTCTTTCGTTGCAACCTGCCCCAGGGACAACATTTCTTTTTGTTGATGGATTGGGCATTTCTTCCCAATTCCTTGCCGGCTACCATTCGCAACTTCGGTGTTCTAAGGAACGCATTTGCTTTTGCTTTCCACTTCAAACATCGCTCATCTGTTTCGGTGAGAATCCTGTTTAACGTTCCCTTAGGTCTATTTCCCACCCGGTAGTTGGTTTTGAATCATTTTACGATGTCCCGAATCGCTGGAGGACTTCTGTGGACCCTCTCTGTTACGTCCGGTGCAGACTTCCCATCTTCGGTATGCTTAGTAACCGATTTTCTTAACTCAGTGCCCATTCGACTCCTTTGCCTTGACATTTTAATTAAGTAAATACCTACTTCCACAGTGAACTGAAATTACACAATCGGAAAATTCCCCTGAATCACCACGTTTACCGCCGATTTTCAGTCCTTTTGACACAAGATTTGTGCCCGATTGCGAGATGTCCGAATTTGTTTAAGGACTCACAATCACACATGTTATTTTTACGTCGAAATTGCGCCTCATATTTTATGAATTTTGACTATTTGGGTTTGCTCAATAAATTTACTGTTAAAAATACTTTTCGTGCTTTTCTTTAAAAAAATTCATTTTAGTTAAAATATTTTTGCGGAACAAGATTTTCCCTAAGGTGTCCGAGTTTGGTATTTTGTTTCACACACACACACATACACGCACATACACACAAAGCTAATGGAATATTTATCCTCGTGATTATGTACTGTAAGATTTTGATAGGGATTTCTTCACACGTGTCGGTTAAGGTAAGGGAATTATGGGAATCCTATAAGAAGAATTCGATTTGGTAGACATTTTTTATCCCTTCACTCAGAGTGCGGGCACTCGTCGACTTCAGCCATTTTAGAATTCGTGTTGAATTAATTAAATAAATAAAGTGGAATTGGATCAAGAAATAAGATAACATTTTAGAAAGAGGTTAAAATGGGCTAAAATGAGTTAAAAATTAGGAAATTAATTGTTCGATTCATATTTCAATATATCATTACACATATACGCATAGGATAATGAGTATTTCATTTATTTACTTAGGTGTGAGAAATATATGAATATGTCTATATACGTACCGATCAGGTCATGTAATATTTGATGTTTATAGTTATACATAAAGAAATGTTCTAAAAAAATACAGTTTTTGATACTTTAACATGCTCGTATGTGTTGAATTTTACTTCGTATGAAATATATGGGTGGAAAATAGGCGCAAATTTTTTTTAAAAATTAATTTAAAATATGAAATTGATTTGTGTGTTGAAAATTTTCATTAGAAGATCATTTTTTTGAATTTTAGGGCCTGCAGAAGCCAATCTTCCTTTTTCCGGAAGTTGCGGCAGAATGAGGACTGAGATTGAATTGAAACAATTCAAAACCGAATTTCCATTCTCCAAAATATCACATGCTAAATGAATGCGCGGCTTTTGATCAAACGAAATGGACTGGACACACACTTTATTTTATGGCAGAGATATTTTTTATGCTCATCTCTTCTAGAATGATTGTTCTTTTAAATACTTCCGGAGGCACAGTTTTATTGTTTAAAGCAACGATTTTATATTTAAATATCTGAATTGGGAAGCTGAAACCTCTTCGTGGGAGAGCAGCCTTTCGAAAGGGAGCTTCTGCAGGAGGGGAAGGAGAGAACTCTTCGGAAGGAAAAGATCGGCCCCTTATTTCTTTTTCGCTCTCCGATGGAAGCGTCGCATTTCTCTTCATTACTGTCACCGAAGTCTTCCCCCGAACATTGTTCCGAGCATCGTTTTCACCGCCCGAATCTAAAAGGTCGATTTCGTGGTCCATCGGCGGTGAATAAAACGCGCCGGCCGACGGCTCGATCGGGCCGAGTGGGGACCGCGATGAATGACGCCTTGCGATGCTGAACCGAGCCCTTACTCGCGGAACTGTTGTCTAATATATGATGACGGGGAAGCAAGGGGGTTCGTGGCGAAAAAAGAAAAGGAAATTCATATGATCCCCGAGCTTTCAAGATACACTGGGGAGAGATTCCGCAGCAACAGAGAGCCTGCCTGGTAAGCGTTGAAAGGGCAGCGAAGAATCGATTTTATTATCATGTGAGAACATGTTCCTGCTTTGGTTAGGTTGTCTCTGAAACCTACGGGCAAAAAATATTTCTACCTGCTTTTACCAGTACTGCATCATTATTACGTATGCTTCTTTGACAGCAGATGCGTTATTAAAAGGCTGACGAAGAACTATGACATCGTAGCTGTTATTTCATCTCAAAATCGGTCGAGCTCCGAAACTTTGTTTGTCAGCTAGAAAAATTAAAAATAGGGTTTAAAAAATCATCATTATATCTATTTAATGAAATTCATAATTAATTTTGAATTAGAAGCATTGTTGCAGAGTTGTGACCGAATATCACGAAGAAAACACTCGTTGAACTTTTTAAATTTCGTTTTATTGCAGCTGCACAGCAAAAAAAGCCCAAGAATAGTTAAAAAGGGAAGAAACATCTATCTCCTGTCTTGTATACTATGATATTCTCATGAATAACACACGTGTAGATTTCTGACAGGAATTGTGTTACATTTGACTTTGACCAGAGAAACAGGATTATTTTAAAAGACTTCATTGTATATAAGTGATTTATTATTCATCGAAGGAATCATCTAAAGAATCAGTAATTTACATCAGTGATTTATTATCCAACCACTCGACATAGCATGGCACGTGGACTCAACTGCGCGTTACATTTATAGTCATTTGATTTATTAAATAGAAAAGTAGAATATATCAGTAAATAAGAGAACATAGCGAAGTCTCACGGATGCTTTAAACCGTTTTAAATTGGTTAATGACTGAAATTATTTAAGATAAGCAATGATTTAAAAATAATAAGGTTCTCCCATGATAAGTTGAAATTTACGATCGAAGATATCATTTCCCTTTTTCTATTCAATAATGATTCTAACGTGAAATGTCGGCTGAAACCTTCGATTAACGCCAGTGTGCATCGGTACTTCCTGTAATAGATTTAATGCAATACTTTCATTGATATTCAATGCCCCTAGTTTTAGAAATCTGGCGAAATTTGTTTATTTATGTATAAATTAGCCTGTGTAATCAGTTAACGGATTTGTACTAGAACGAAATATCAAAAGGACATAGATTGTAGAAGTGTCTGATATCTTAAACGATCAGGTGCTCCCAATTATGAAGAAATTCTTCTGATGAGTGTATCACTGGAAAATTCAAAACTCAATAACTTTTGTCTAGTGTAAGATCTGGTTCGCATTTATTATGTCCAAGGTCACACCAATTTTCCTTTCTTTGGTTATTATATGGAATATTAGCATTAGAATTGCTGAATGGGACGATATCTCTGTCATCTGAGCATGTTTCAAAATGACTAACGCTTCAAAAATGGTAAAATATTTATGATGAAACATCTCTATCCCGTTCGCTATGGGCACATCGTTCGTTCTGTGACGACCCAAACAATCGCAGCAAGAAAGGTGGTTTTCTAAATGGTTAGTACCACAAAAAAAATATAATTCCATAGGGTATTCACTAAATATTTAAATTAACGATATCATTCATTTTGAGATCACTGGTTCTCCTTTCCCAAATATTAATGATAAAAGATTCGTTTATTACTCCTTGTGCGTGATTGTTGTTTTTATTTCGAATTTGGAACTGATGAACGAGGCTGGCCTAGCGGCTGATCGACTCTCGACTTGAAGCCACTCTGCTGTCAACTGACTGCTGTATTGCCTGATTCCCTTTCGAGCAGCACTGATACGATGAGCAGTGTTCAGGCGCCTCTTCTTCAAACTTTCTCATCCCAGCAACGGGACTCCGAAGGATCGGAAGTAAGCAAGGCAGCTCATTTCTGCCGAAATAAAAGCTTTGCCACCAAAGTTTATGTGCGATGGCTGAAAAAAATACTTTTGACTTATGCTCCAGTTGTAGATGGAATTCAATTCTTTCCTGACGCATCTTAATGCAACAGGAAATACACAATTATAGTGTTTTCTGATTTTATTAATATTTCTTTGATTAAATATCTTTTTTACCTCTCGTAGCATTTCAAAATTTTTATTCAAGGGAATTATATAACCTCGGGCATATTCTTTTATTGCCTTTTTGAAATATGTCAGGATCAGAAATCAAATATATTCATGAGATGTGTTTGAGAAATTGTAATAGTTTATGCTTTCAAATATTTTTAAATGTTGTTTTGATTTCAAGGACGGAACTGGTGATGTTCTCATTTTGGTAGTTGAGAACGCACCTGTGTCGTGGCCACGTCTGCTGTTCCTGGAAATTTGCTTACAATAAACGTGGACTCATCCCATTTTGTTTATAAATAACAAAATAAAAATGACGGCATAAATAAACAGCCAGCGCAACATATTTTCAACAGAAAGATGTCGTGGAATGGGAGTGAGGACCTTCGGGGAGGCCATCGAAAGGATTCATTTCACCTAAAGAATACTGGATTACGAATAACGAATCCAGCAAAATTCTTCGCAATTTTGAAATTCGCGATAATTTTTTCGCGTAATTGCTACGATAATGAGCAATTGAAGAGACCGGATAGCAATAATCTCAGCCCATGATCCGTGCTTCAACCTTACGTCTTAATAATTAGTCACTGAAAATTCAACCCAAGCATTGAGTATCAATTTCTGAATAGAGAATTGGGCTTCCATTTAGAGACAATGAACTTTTACCTTAAATGCTGCAAAAAATGAAACTTCTCTGGCTGTCATAATGTCGCCTGTGCCCAGCGTTTCCCTTCAAGTGACGGGACACATTGATTTCCTTAACATGAGTATAAAAGTTAACATTCCTCGTGTGCAAAGACATCTCATTAGGCATACGGGATTTATTTCCGTTTTCTACAGAACGTACAGGACGCAAATATTTCTCACAAGAATTGCTACATAGTTATTCTGGTGATCTTGGAAGCATCCATCAAGCGTTCGCGTAGTAAATTATTTAATAATTTGTCATTCTAACGACGATTTGGTTAATTAAAGCAGATTTCCTATAAGATTAAACAGTTTGCCGTTCAAAAATTCGAATCAACTCAACTTCATTTTGAAAGCAAATGATTTGAATTTTCTTGTAAGATAGCAAAAAACAAAAATAACTTTACTCCTCTTTTGGAGCACACTAAGAATTCTATTTGACGCAATATTTTGACAGCGCGTCTTTGTTCGCCACAAAATTTAACTTTCTTGAAGAAGCCCGATATGAAATCCTAAATGAAATGTGATAGAAAGTCATGGTAACATATAAATTCTTGAACTTTGCTATTGAGATCCGAGATATTCCTACAATTTCGCATTCAGTAAAATATCCTTCTTTTGTAGTAAATATCCTTCTTTTGTATCCAGGATCTGGGCAAGTGGGCTACTTCTTCTTTTGTTCACCCTTCCTTTCGGTGAGCAGAAGAAAGAGCGATTTCAAAGTCCACCGGCGAGGGGTATAGGTCAATTCGCCCCCTGTCTGATTCAGAAACATCGAATAATTCCCCAATTATGGAAAAATGAATATATAATCTAGCATTCAATTGGTAAATGTGATCAATAGAAATAAGATAGCCAGAGGGGGATACCCCTCTGACACTCGTTGCAGAACATTGAACAGACAAGCGCATTTCATTACAAAGCTCTCAGTTATTCCTCATAGCTGTATTATGAATAAAAGACTTGGGCATTTTCACCATTTTTATAAGACGAAAACAGCTTCAGAAAGGGGCAAGACGAGTTACTTGTATTATAAAGGCCTAAAAAATGATAAATTATGATAGAAAATATTTTGTGGAAGAACGTTATCGAAAACTACAAAGTTCTCCAGCTGACCAATTTTCCTCTGAATCCGGGTCTAAAAACTGAAATTGTGTGGACAATGACTTTCGAATTTTGAAGAAATTATTTAAATACGACTAAGTACCTTAAAAAATGTGAGATGCTGAGTTCGAGAAGTGTTCTATTCTATTCGAAGAAGTGTATGAATGTAAGAAGAGAGCACTGTTATAGCAATGGAAAGGAAATTTCCCAAATTTTAATACATGTTTCGCATTTCCTTCCAGGAATTTCTTTTTGATTTAATAGCTGTGTAGGGCGATTCAGAACTAAGCTTTTAAATTTGGCTCTGAAAATACGCGATTCGGAAGAAAAAGTATGGCCATTAATTTCATGAATTAGATTTAGAAACCCAAGGAAAGAAAATATCATAAGTAATCAGATTCAAACACCTTTTATGCCTTCATCACGCAGGACTTGCAGCACCGTGCGAATACTCTGAAAAGCGCGGACTTTCGGATGGTAATGGATACATGTGCTACAAAGTCCACGTCATACACAAGGCTTCTGTAACTTTCACCAAAAAAATAAATCGTTGGAAGATAAATCTAGTATTTGCATTTTATGCAACGGCCTTTAGTGGCTAAGAAAGGGATCAGCACTTTTAGAAGTTCAAAACTCTCTCGTGCTGCACTGTGCGTTAGACGCGCATCCATAAATTCGGGAGGCATTCACCATTTCGCCTTATTTCTGGGAGGCTAACTGGTGGGATGGCAGTCGATGGCCGCAGTCGTGCATACCTGCTCGTGAACAGAAGATTTAGTCACCCATCGCCGTTCCACATGTCATGTGCACGTCTAAGACCGTTGCTCTGTCTGAGAAATCACGCCTATTTATAATTCCTGGCATCCTCCCCCCTCACCCCCAGAAATGGAACGATCACTTTTAAATCCTTCGTATATTTTAATTCCATGTTTGAATAACTAAGAAATAATTTTCTCACACTATGATGCAGCAAAGCAAGTGACCGTTCAAAAATGACAGCGCCATGTGATCCGTTCCATTCTGCAGATTGAGAGCGAATAAGGCACTGCTCGCTTTGCATTGAATTGTGACGCGTTACTCTGACATCGTGGCATGTTAAATTTGTGAAATAAGCAAGCGGAGACGTGTTTCAAAGAGTGAATTTTTATTTGGGAGTGCTGTACACTCTCTCTGGTGTCTAGGGAGTGTGCACTGAGTGCATCTGGGATTGTGCGCAGAGTACGTTTGGCGGTCTCGGTCGCTGCTCGAGACACACTTGACATCTGGACAACAGGTGGTTTCTATGACATGTGGGTCCCTTCCCCAGTTCTTGAGTACACGAGTGGAACATCTATGGAATCGCAGCTCCTTTTTAACTCTTTCAATAGAAATCTCAAATAATCTAAGCTCGAAGGTGTGTACGGAAGGCAGGGTCTCCGAGAGGGGCGGGGGAGAAGTCGTCTCAGTGGGGAGGTGGCACTGAATTCGGTTCTGTTACTGACATGCGTTTGCCACTGTCCGAATAGTGTTTCGCGATGCATAAAGATACACGCAGAGTTTATTGAGTAGGATTTACCATAAGAAGGTCGTGATGATTAATTCCAGAAGTGACGATGGCAAATTTATATACATTCAGTTACTTTGTATTTTAAGTATTAAAAATTTATAAATTCGTATTAATAAGTATAGAATTAAATGGAACAGTTTAATTTTATTTTGGCAACTCAAACTTTCATTTTCAACTCAACTTTGATTTTTTTACTTAAAAATGATGAGAAGATGAGATTTATTCCAATAAATTTAGAATTATTTAAAAGCTCAGAAGTAATCTTCATGTCGTAATTTAGAACAACAGCAGTATGTAAAATGTCGTCTAGGTTTCTGTGGAAAGTAAAAGAAACCTTTTGCACAAAATGATTTTCAAAGTGTACAATGAATAAGGCCCTCATAGTTGTTAAATTGTTCTGAATATTTTATAGGAGTTTGTCGAGTAGAAAGATAATGCATCTACTATAAAGGGGTGACTAAACTGCAATTTGATAAACTTTAACTCAGCTAATTTCCTGCTTTCTGTTAGAATGAAACCGAAGTAGTTGAACCCAGAAAAATTTAGTTGGGTTTATAAATGTACCGATGATATTATTGTAATGTTTGCCTTTTAGCAATTACAGTTTTTCAACAGAGAAACTATCTGTTGTCTATTTGTGGTCTTTACTCATGCATGGAGGTACAAGGATGGTAAAGGCCCTCTTTAATATACAATGAATATAATATTTTTGTAACGATGCATCCACGACAATTGTGGTACATGTGGTTACATACAACAAAAACAGAAAAAATAAATGTTTACATTATAATTACAAATTTAAAGTTTCTAGGACAGAAAAAAAAGGTCCAAATTACCATTCAATTAATTCTCGGAGACCCTGACAGGAGGTGTAACGCTAAGCAGTTGAGCATTCGTCTTCGATACAAGACGTTCTGGTTAAAAGAGGATTGCCTTTTTAATATATTTTTCTTCTTCTAAAGCTCAGAAGCCTAAATGGTCCTGTTCAGAATCGCCAGAAATTAGAGTAATGATGATTGTACTCTTCCTAAGAAGCATTTATATTGTTTAGATGAAACATTTGGCACACATTTTGTCTTTTGTATATAATTTAGCACGAGCACAGTGACAGGTTATCAGAATATTTTCACTCAATAAAGATTGCTTCATAAAACCTTAGCTCTAAGTTTACCCAACAGAATATTTCAACAACGGATGTAAAAAAAATCTCAGTAAAAATATTCAATTACCTTAATTTAAAATAGAAATTAAATAGCTGAAGATGAAGAAAAAAAATATGCAGAATGCACTACTTGCATCATAATAAAAAACGTGTAAAAATCAATTTCTTAAAAATAATAAAGCAACATGAATTTTATTTTTTATATTGGCCTTTGAAAATTATTTTAATATATTTTTCATAAGAAATAAAATAATTTACAGAAAGCCTCTCAAAAAATTGGCTTTGAAATCTTTCTTAAAGAAAACCATCAATATTTTGTTTTTATAGAATTCAATTAATTGTGACAATCACTATGAGTTAACGATAATAAAACCCAACGGATTCACTGGCACATTGCATCGTGATAAGAGTATAAATCTAATTTTTTAAAATATTTCAAATGATGAAGCATAGCATTTAAAAGAGCACACAGACTTGCTTTGGTGTTGCCAGATTGTTTGTACTTGATTATATCATTCAAATAAAGCTCTTAATTAACGGTAAGTTTAAACCATCTGATCTTTGACTAACATGTGAAGTAGCACTCAGAATTCAACGCAGTGGTTTACGAATCTAACCATTCGTTAAAATATTTAACTAAGGAAGCGCCGCCACAAGAAGTCATTTATCTCCCGATTTTCTGTTCTCTTCTCTGAAATCACGCCTACTTATAAAACAACCTGACTGATCGGAATCGTAGCATCCTTTTTCGGCGTGCAGTGGCGCATTTAAAACATTTCCGGTTTCTGATGGCATGCATTTCAAGGATGCGAAAAGTTTTTTGACAGACAAAAAAAGTCGCGAATGACGAATTGATCCTCATAGCGAATAATATAAAAGTACTGTCAATACTATTATTGTCATAAATTTACAAATGTTAATTTGATTCATCAATATGAGGCAAATTCGAATGGAAATTGAAATGACTCTCGTAAAAGAAAACAATTGTGATTTCCCCACCAAAACTTCGTTTTTAAAAATTCTTTTTGTTCAATTTGTTCTATCTTCTTAGCAATGAAATTTTGGTATTCATTTTTCGTCCTCTTCCTGATAGGCAGGAACTTTAAAATTTTGTGTATTTGCGAGTTTTGGAGGATGAAACCATCTTTTAGAATTTAAACTATCAGTTAATTAATAATTCTTTAGGAGAAACTGATTTAGTATTTCTGAAGCCTCTTGGTAGCGAATTTGTGAAAAATTGACATCTTTATTTTCCTAATATTTATAGTAATTTGTACAATCCAAAAGCTGAAAATTAGAAAAATAATTTAAAAAAAAAGCGGTTGTGCTAACCATTTAAGCAGTATTTTTAGAACTGTTTTTATGAAATTCCTTTTCCAGTTTATATTATTCCCTTCTTCCCCGGTATCCTGAAACGTATGCCATCAAAGAATTAACCTTTTCATGAAAATTATCAAAAACAAACCAAACACGAGTACTTCATTTTGATTCCGCCTCTACATTTTACATGCTCGTTTTAATGAGCAAATAATGAGCAGTGGCCGACACTTATTATTTCCAATAGATATCTTTTCTGAAATATGGTTCATGGAATGTAATTCATCTTCGCAAGTACCAAAAAAAAAGAATCTATTTAATAAATTAATCTACATAACAAATAATCCAAGGAAGCCTATGTCCGTGATCTTTCCTCAAAGAATGGCACGAAATAAGCCAATGAGGAATCTTTTCCATAGAACAAAGTATCACATGGGGGACTTGGAAAGGACTCCCATAGCTTGTGATAGCCATCTATCTATACAGTCTCTAGAATAATCTCGTAAAATTCAACAGGTTGGTGAGAGCAAGTAAAGGTAGAGGGAAACATACTCTCTAGGTCCCAAGACAGAAACACCACATCATATAAATTTTCGAATAACAATAGGAATCGTATAGGAAATAGATGCCACTTCTACTGTACACGTGGCATTCAGCATCTGGAGACACTACGACACCTACGCCGAGTTCTACCATAAATTTGTTCCATGCCTATCGACTCTCTACTGTGAGTTTTACTCGTTTGAAGTGCAATGGGTGGCCGTTCACTGAACCGGTTCGGTGAGAGGTTTAAGCTTCAGCGTTTGGTGGGTTCCGGATCCTGGTCCGAAAAGTTGCCAGAGGGAATGCCACTTGAAATATTCATTGCCGAGACAACGATTCATTTCCAAATCTTTGCTGAAGTCGTGAGTGCCTTCGCAAGACGACGGAATCTTCTTAGCACCTTCTTAATAGCCATAGAGTAAACGGTGTATTTGCACAGAATTTAACTCGAAAATTGCACTGAGTGAAAATCAGTCCTTCGACCGCTACCCTTTTTGACCTTCTAGAATTAATTTTAAAAAGTTAAATATGAAGTAGTAAAAGGAATCCATTTTATTTTGACTTGACAAAGGAGTACTTTAAAAAAACGATCTCAAATACAATCCATTTAATTTTAAAATTAAATTAATATTAAATTTTGAAGAGCAACATTAAATTTTAAATTGCCTTCCCTGAATTTCTTACACTTATTTGCATTCATTTACAAAACTTAGGATGGTTTGGAGTAGAATTAAGTAGCAGAAATTGTTAATCCAATTGAAACTTTTTTCATTCCTCTCACAATTTCAATGCACATTTATAAAAACTTTTCCTCTGTGATCTCTTGAAAACTCAAATTATATCACCTCCTAAAAATATTTATTTTGCATTATTAAAAAAGTAATAAAAGTTTATTAATTAACTTCAAAAGTTCTAAAAAATATTTTTTTAACTAAATAGATTATTATTTATAAATCTTAAATCAAAAAAAAAAAAAATATCACATGCATTTAGCGATTCATTTTTCAAATTCAAAGATACAATTTTTTTTCATACTCAGATACCTTCTCTAAACTAATATTTTAAATTAATACATTTCTATCGATTTTTAGTTGAAGTTTTTGCATCCTTCATTATTCTAAAATTTGAAAGAAATTTCAGTGGAATATTCTCAAGGTTTCAGTCGTTTGATTTTGAGTTTTATTTAGCTATTCATCCCGCTTTGAAACAGAGCTCATCACTCGCAGAATGAATCCGAGTTTCCGTCAAAAGGTCTCAAACTATCTTAGAATTTCAGGATTTCAGATCAGTTTCGCGCCATTTTAATCAGGTATTTCAGCCTATTTATGGTTTAAGTATACAGAACTTTTGCAAAGTACCATTCCATTCAAGACTTAATAATCTCCAGTTTAAACTTCGGGAACCGGTTGATTCAGAGAATGCCGTTCGCTGCGGCAACTTTTCGGCCGGGGTCCGCTTTCCGATTCGTGACGCGGGTCTGATGCGAGCCCGGTTACAGGCAAAGCAATAATGAGTGGATGATTTTTCACGCGATGAGAGGCCCTATTACGAATTGCATTCTTAGACACAATTCGGAAATCTCTTCGATAAGAAAATATATTTCCTACATATATTTTTCTTTTCATATTTTAGATCATGGAGCTATAAATGTATTAAGCAATCGATTATTATATATATTGAGCTAAGCATGAAGCGAATTTTCACACTTTTTTTAAAGATTGGATAAAGATATAAATTGGAAAAAAAAGTTGGATTGATACCATGGCAGTAGAGCGTCGCACACAAGTCGGCCCGGAGAGGCCCGATCTAATGACCGCGGCTCACATTAAAACCTTAAAGAACCCCTTAAGTATGTGGTAAAAATGCACCCCGATGCTGTTGTTTCGCCTGAATAATCTGAATGGTAATGGTAGAAGCATCTAAAAAGTGTAAAATGACATCCAAAAAGTGTAAAGTTCTGAGATTTTCTTTTTGTCCCCACGGCACGATGCTTGGATGAAGTTACCCGTCTTCGTGCGCTCCGAGTCTATGGCTACAAGAGAGGGAAGTGTGAAGGAAAATGACCAGCGGCTGGCGCCACTGAGCTCGCCCCTGTCCCAAACACAGTTCTACCACGTCCCATTCATACTACGGCTCCGCATCCAGTGATGTGGTCTGCTGGACCGACGTGCTCCCCGACCCGGGTCGGTTTCGAGTCCGTATTTTTGCAGAGCAGTAGTGTGGTCTTCGCCCTCTTCTGCGATCAAATGTCTCTGGAATCGAAGCAGCGGAGTCGCTCAGAGGGGCGCGAAGGCGAAGAGGAGAGCCGCCGCCAGCATGGATCCGGTCGAGAAGAGCACCAGCAGCAACCTGTCCGTGACCTGCAAAGGAAGAGCGAGCAGACGTCACCAGAGAGTTTTTTTACACTGAAACGACATTCGGTGGCAACGTCAACATGGCAACTCTGTATGCACTCGCTTATAAATGAAAAATAAAACAAATTTATCATTTGCTGTTGTCAAAACTATCAGAAGAACAGTTATAATATTGCTAGCAGTTTTCCACCCCACATTTATTCTCTAGACACCAGTAAACTTCGAATGGAATGGAAGTACGAGTAAAATATACCAAAAGAAGCCTGGTTTCAGAGAAACGAAGCAAATAAAAAAAATCAGACAAGAGCACGTCTCTCCAGAAATGAGCTGTAAAGTATAATCGAAAAATGGAGAGATTGGGGTAAGAAAAAATGATGTATCGATAATCTTCACTATTAGCTTCTAATTGAATCCTACATATTCAAGTGGTATCCCTCAAGCAATAATAATAATAAAATTATATATATATATATATATATATATATATATATATATATAATTATATTTATATATAATACCGCATTCCTTAATCCAAGTGAAAAAATATAATATATAAAAGAGGAAATATTTGAAAAATACTCTAATGCATCTTTCAAATTCTACAAACATAAGCTTTATACGTGGTTAAAGAAAAGATAATTCAGCTTTGGGACCTTAGTAATAAGACTTCGAAGGATTCGGCTAAATGTAAAATTTGTTGGATAGCTTGGTACAGTCAGGGAAAAATACAAGGATTCCAGCCCTCAGTATGTGGAGAAGATTTTGTCTTATTTTTAGTTTGAATATGCTACCGGTATCCTTTAATATTTCACAGAATTTTACTAGAGCTTTCAACCCATGTGTTTAATTTAAACAGTGGGCATTCTGAATTTTTTTAAAAATATGCATAAATCATTGAAAATCTTGATGTGTTTGATAGAATGAAGATGGAATCACAATCACTATTTTATTCATTCAGTGAATATTAATGAACGGAACCAGAATATCCTCAATTCCTTTTTATCTAAAAATCTCTTGCAAAGTTTCCAAAATCCACCCACCTGCGCCACTTTCCTCCATTCTTCTCTTGCTGCTTCCCTTCCTTCGTTCTCCATGTCTCTGGCCTCGTTTCTCTCCAAGGTCTCGTGCACCCTGTCCAGCACCCTGAGAAAACGCCTTTCGAACTCCTCGGACGATCTCTCGCCTCCCGCGCTGCCCCGCATCGTATCTGCACCCCCTCCACCTCCACCCCCCGTACCGCTCCTCCTCCTCAGCAGCTGGGGTGAGGAGCTGTACCTCTCGATGGGGGGTCCACCTCCTGAAACGGTCTTCCTCTTCCCCTTCTTCTTCTCATCGTCGTCTCCCTCCTGAAAAAGGAATAATAATTTAACACAAGGAAATGGATTCGACCGCGGAATGGATTCAGGCGACGATCATCCAATTCAAAAAAAATTCCTTTCAGAAATTTAATTTTGTGATATATATATATATATA
>JAOUZG010038029.1:743989-761658 GCA_026289955.1 Argiope argentata | reverse complement strand
AGAGAGCTATAATAAATGTTGTCTTTTATTAGTAAGGTGGAGCTATGAACGCAAACGTATCTTCAGTTTCAGTTACTTGTATTCTCAATGAAATGAATGTAATAAACTGTTAGATATTTTTCAATCCCACACCATGATCTCACTAATTTGCATATGGGCGGTGCATGTTTCGTATATGTTCGATGGCAATACTGGGCGCGTGCCGAAAACAAAAAAAAGTTGTTCTACTTTCTTATTGAGATTGATGCTGACTTCGTGAGATGCGAGCACACTTTACAATACATGCACCGACCGGTGTTCTTTCCTGCGCAAATAATTCTTTTATCTTTTAATACTCCAAGAAGAGAGTTATGTTTTATATGGCTGATTAATAGTTTCATATCTTTAAGAAACCTGACTCTTCATTTTCAAGCGTGGTGGACAACAAAAATGATAAAAAATGCAAGAACGCATAAATACCAGTTGTTTTGATTTTCTAAATTTTATTTGAAAACAAGATTTTGAAATAAAAGGAGATCGAGAGATTAGTTAAAACACTTATATCAGTAATAAAGACATCACTTAAATTTTTTAAACTAAATGCTGTTTGGGGGGGGTGAGAGAAAGAGTGTCAAAAGTCTTAAATATACCTTTCATTTTATATTGCGTTAACAACGAAAAAATTCTCTCATTTTCACAGATTTATTAGTTCCAATATGTTTACATCATACAATATAAAATGCAAAAACTTGCAATTTTGGAGCCTGAATGTGATGTGCTTGTGATACAACACAAAGTGTTAGAGAAAAAAAGGAATATTAATTGAAATTTAAAATTTTCTAGTTTTTTTGATTCGCAGACAAAAATTTAAAGTGGTAGTTAAATCTTCATCTCGATATTCCATTCCTTAATGATCACCTACAACGAAAGGCAAGCTAATGGTGAATTGATTTCAAGTACCACCCATGATAGCTTTATAAAAGAAGTGAAAGTACAACTAACATATGAAGTGCATTAATGTACAGCATTACTGCATTTTTGCAACTGTAAAATAATATAATGAATGAATGATGCAAATGAATGAAAGCAGCAGCGTGGTTTTGCCTATTCAGAGCAAAAATCTAGGGATCCGAAAGAGAAGCGGATCTCAGTGCGTGTCTGAAAACGTGGATAAAAGACTGACATAAAATAGTTAATTGGTGAAAAAATCTGCTAATCCAGAAAAAATGTTGAAAGTTTTGAACTTCGTTTATTGCTAAAATAATTGTAACATAAACATAATTATGTTTTGTTCTATATTATTTCACACACATATTTTAATCACGAATTGTAAATGGCATAGAAATGTAAAGAAAATTAAAAACTATTGCAAATTTTTTTAAATGATATAAAATTATGTTTATTAAAGTAAATAAAACGGAATGAAATGAAAAATACAATTCTTATAAGAATTTTCGACACCTCTTTAATTTTGTGTTTCATTTAATCATCTTTTAAAAACACTCGTGAAGTACGGTGTTTCTGGCACTGCTGTATGAAGGGGTGAATTTTAAATATTTAGTTGTGTGTAAAAATATTTTTAGGAAGGTTTTACGTGATTTTTTTACGTCCTATATCAAAAAGAGAAAAGGGCGATAAATTTACAAATTTTGCATTGCATTTAGACATATTTTATCACATATATTTGGTGAAAACAAATAAAGCATAAAAACGGGTTCTCACTTGAAAGTTCATGGAATCCTTTCTCGGGGGACAGGGGTGGACGAAGAGCATGGGCGCCAAACATCCCAAGATGCACCTCCTGAGCCAGGGCGATGGCGGGATTCCATCGGAACCTTTCGCGTGCAGACCCAAGGTCATCGCAGACAAGAAGGCTATGGAGGACACCAGACACAAACAGCACAGCTGGTACACGCCTGTGGAAATTGTACAAGAAAATAATCAAATCGTATTTCGTTTAAATTTCAAGGAATTTATCGAAGTAAGATATAAAATATATATAAGATATCGGAGTAAGATAAGCAAAATATCACTGAAGATATGCAGCTTGCAGGTGAAGAATACTTAAACCTGTCAGATGATCCTGGAGCTTATAAAATTGACAGCCATTACAGTGTGTTCCACGTAGCAAGACGCCCTTTTTTTCCCTTATTTTCAGCAGCTCTACACTATGACACAATAACTGAGTATTATATTAGGAGTCAGGTACTGGGTAGACAGATTCTTTGTTTTACCGTTCGAAAGCGAGAATGCTCTTAAAAAAACGGCGAAATAATAACGATCAATATACAATTTTGAAAGGTAAGAATGCCTTTTCACGGAGAATTTCTTTACATTCTCAAATATGGAATAGAATGGATGTTTAGGAGCTTAAACACTCTGGCAGGGTGGGATGGGAACGATTACGATGGGAAATTCTTTTTAAAATTTCCCATCGTAATAAGACACCAATTATCACAGGCTGTTGTGTTATTTATTGCATCATTTGTTCAACGATCAGAGAATTATCAAAATATTTTGCACTCGCTGCCATTTGCCAATGAATATCTGAAAACGATTTCCATAGATTCAATGGATACATTTCCATTTTCTTTTTTCATTGGGAACCATTGAGACAAGGAGATGCGAAAAGGATGCAATGAAAAAACGGGAGAGTCTTTTTCAGATGTTTCGGTGTATGACTGAAATGTCTGCATTACCAAATGACGTGTTAAGCATTTTCTTTTGGCTGTGAATAAAATTATCCAATATTTAAAATTTAAATTTCAAAGCGAAAGATGTACATTCGGGAAACAAATAAGATTTCTGTTTATAAATGGAAAATGTGGCTCTGATTTTTTAAAAAAATTGTGTTATGATTTTTTTTGCTGTAAAAAGAGGAATTTTAGGAAAACCTGAAATGATCAAGAGTTTTTCAAGAATCGCCTGTGTCCTCTTTCCTTTCATTTCTACGCGTTCTGCCTTTTCATGCATTTTTTTCCTCCGGTAGAAGCAGAATTACGAATAGAAATATCTCTCAGAAGTGAGCCGTGGTAAAAATTGAAAGTGCGTGGAAACATTCGACAGGAAACGGCACTTCTGGCTGCACCTTCGGCCAGGAGGTTGGGATCGTGCAGAATTAGAGATTTCGTTCCCTTCAGAAAGTGGGTCAGACTGAAAGAAAAGAGTGATTTTGTGAAAGGCAGCGGACTTGAAGCTATCTGACACTGGTCCCCCTTCTCTCAGGGCTGTGTTGAAATGGCTTCCAATTCAAAGTTATGTTTTATTTTCTGTTTTTAAACGGATCAGATAAACTTGCGTATTCGATGGACTCTAATGTCAGATATTTAAAATTTTAATTAGATTATTAAGAAAAATATGATTTCTCATTAGTATTAGCTTTATTCAGCTGTTTTTGAGCTCTATAATTACAAAATTTTAACTAAAAGGATAAACAGTAAACAAAATAAGTAATTCTTCTCCAACACATACACAAAAAAAGCCCTGTTTTTACGATAAAGCTTAAAATAAGAAATTTTATAATGAAGTAAACGTAATTCTATTAGTAATTTTTTACGTAGTTGGAAAAAAGATGATAAATAGAGCCAGCCTTATAGGATTATGGAGCATTTTTTTTTCACTTTCACAAGATGACTTTCAGACGTACAACGTCTACTCTATTTTGTATTTAGTTCTAGCTTACTTTTACGTCTTAAGGTATCCAGACACTGATTTTGTGAGATTTTAGGCGGTTTGTCAGCTATTCTTTTTTATTCATGCAATACCGGAATGAACTACTTTGTTTAAATAAGATCAAAACAAAACGTCTTTGAATAGATTCAAACATTCTTAAATTATCCTTCTCCCTTTCTTTTATTTTAAATCCCAACATACGAAGTGTGCTACTTAATAATGCGCACTTCAACACAGAACCTCAAGTGAAACAAACAAGACTAGCTAAATAAGCGTTGAGAGCGCAGGCGTATAGTTAAAAATAAATTATATAATTTTTGAGAAAAATTTCTTTACATCATTTTGTTTCTGAAAAATAACAAAAATTATTCTAAAACTATTCTTATTTGGAAAAAAACTTTTGAAGTATTCACTTTAAAATGTTTTGCAAATAGACGAAGTGGTTTTTTTATTACATCAGAAAGACCATTAAATAATGCAAGCAGATGAAAGTATTCCTGAAAGAAAAGCGCAATTATTTAAAATCTTAACTTTCGTAATTTTGCGTGATGAATATGACACTTAATCGAATCTTTGCCTTTTAATAGAATTCATTAAAATCTTTCGCGACCGAAGGCTTGTTTAGTAAGAATCCTTTAGTTGTATGTTGCATGACTACACACTGACAAATGCGTACTGATTCTTTCATGTGAATATATGTTTTTAATTTTTTGAAACGGGTGAAGAACCAAAAGGAGGAGTTTTTTGTTACTCCAAAGATATGCATTTTAATAGGAGCTCAATGTTGAGGACGGCACCGAATCGAATGAGTGTGCAGGCTTGTAGCAGGTTTTAAACGAGATTCTCCTGATATTTTTCACTTAAGTATCCGTGATCAGCCGGACATCACTCTCATCCACCTCCCAAGATGCATTATTCCATGATTTTGGATTCTGGAATTAAATGAATCAAAGCTTCATCCACAAAAATGTCAGTGTATGATGAACCACACATAATTCATGGATCTCTGTTTCTATTTTAAAAGACACTGAAAGGCACAGAAATTCATGGATTGTCGCTCTAATCTTCATCCTAAGAACAGTTCAGATGTTCTCCGACTTTGATTAATATTGAGAGAAATTCTTGAATCATTTCCTCGGAACAATTCTTAATGAATCTACTTAATGCGTTTAGCAGGTGAAATTGGCACCCAGTTAATATTAAATTAAATCGAGTTTAGAAGTCAAGGCTTCCTTCATACCTGGGAAGGGCCACGGCAAGCAATGATCAAAGTTAAATTGAAATCGCCTACCTAGCAAGGGTAGTTGTGGAGCCGATGCTCTAGGGCCCCCACCTGTGGCTACTGAGACCAGCAGTAGGGCAAGCAGACATCCGATGGCCAGAGTGACCCTCTCCCCCGAGGTGGGCGGCACCAAGAAAGTGAGGGCTGCCAGGCCCGTCACCAAAAAGCAGGGCAGCACGTGGCGGAGCAGGGGTGGTCCTGGGCGCCGCCGCACGATCAAGGAAAAAGCGAGGGCCTTGCCCCCGCCTGGGCTGAGCAGGACGTCCTCCAAGTGAAACTCGGGGTTGGGGTGGAAATTGGAAAGATCCACGTGGTCGGCAGACAGCGTCACCTGTGGAAAAGAGATCTTCATTGTTTGAAATATTTAAAGGTGACAAATGATCAGAACACACGAAGAAGACTTGAATACTCCAGTACAAACAGGGGAGAACTTCAGTGTTTTGTATTTAGTGGGTCAGTTCTTATATTATTTCAAAAAAAAATTAATCTTGATCATTTTAATGCTAATAAAATAACGCAACACGATTAAGTATAAATGCAGTCACTAAAACAAGCTTTGTTGTAAAATATGCTCACAAGCATTTTTAAAATTTATTAAAATTATAGAAAAATTTGTATATTAAAAAAAACTTTTTTTCTTCAAAAATATATTTTTATTCATCGCAAAAGCAAAGTGATAATGGGTTCCATTGCTATCAAAAAAGTATTGACATTTCGATATAATTCTAACTAAAATTTTATCAAAAAATCATTTTTTTATTAAAATTTACATTGAATTTTTCTTAAAGATAGCCTTCTATCCGCACAGCAACTTCAAACCAAATTTAGTGTTCAATGGGCTGATCTAAAGAGGACTGGAATGATGGAGTTTTTCGTGTCATGCGTCACATTATGCAGAGTACACTATCCAGTGAATTCATACAGTAGAAAAAAACATTGGATATGATAAACTTTATGAAGACCGATGCTAAGTGAATTAGTGTAGATACCCTGGCGAGCCAAAAAAAAAATCTGTTACACCTGCTTCATGTTAAGGAGAGCCCCCGAGAGCACGATAAGTGCCGAAACACGAAGTGGCATGGATTCAACTAAAGCCTGAAGCAGTGCTTGAAGTAAATGACACCATGAATCCTGCAGGGCTGTCCATAAATCCACAAGATAACGAGGGGGATCCTTGAACATCACATGTCAAGAAATGTCAGATATGCTCAGAAATGTTCACGCCTAAGGATTTATGGGCCAGCGGAAGTTTAAAGCCAGAAGAGTGTTCATGGAGCCCCTCTGTTGCAATTCTGGAAGTGTGGAGTGTCGCACTGCACTGCTGGAATTCTCCAAGTCCGTCTGAATGCAAAATTTACATGAATGGGTGCAAGTGATAAGGCAGGAGGAATACATATGAGTCACCTGTCAGATTCGTGTCTAGACGTATCAGGGTTACAATATCACGTAGGCCTTCGTCCCCGAAAGCACGTATCGGTGATGTTTCGTTGAATGGTTCGCACGCTGACACTTGTTGATGGCCCAGCATTGAAATCTGCAGCAATTTGCGGAAGGGTTGCACTTCTATCATGCTCAATGATTCTCCCCAGTCGTCGTTGGTCCCGTTCCTGCACGACCTTTATCTAGCAGCAATTTTGTCGGAGATTTGATGTTTTGCCGGATTCCCGATATTCAAGGAACCCTCGTGAAATGGTCGTACGGGAAAATCCCCATTCCATCGCTACCTCGGAGATGCTATGTCCCATCTCTCGTGCGCAGACTATCATTCCTTTCAAACCTACTTAAACCTTTATAACCTGCCATTGTAGCAGAAGTAGCCAATCTAACATCTGTCCTAGACTCTTGTTTTATATATAGGCGTTGGAAATCGCAGCGCTGTATTCTGATTTTTCCCCATATTTTTTTATTTGCATACGCGTGGTGTTAAAAGTTTTTTGGCTCTTCAGTGTATTATAAGCCGAGTGAATCGTCTAAATGAATTACGTTATTTGAATTTTCGCTGACTTTCAAACACAGACAAAGAATAAAAATAACTATTTTAAGGAAACTATAAAAATAAAATTGTTTTTTTTTTAACTTTTTGACGGAACTAGACTTGATAGTTTAAGTGATAAAATAAACCTAGAAATCTTTTCCAGAGTAAATTTATCACAACATACAATTATTATTAAGTGCTCGGATTAGGTGTTAATCATTTTTCCAATGTTACTTTATTGCGAAAAATTGGTACAATATATATCAATCAAAATATGTTCTTCAACTTTTCCCCATTTTCGGCCAATAAGTCCTGCTATTGAATGCATTAGAATTTGTTTGGTCCTCCAGGCCATTCTGTGCAATAGACATCGCCTATCAAATTGTTGAGACCTGCTGGAATACGGGGAAGCAGCGTCACCGCAAGTTTCTAAAAGCGTCTGATGGTCTTCGGCTGCAGTTTTCTTCAATTCAAACAAAATAAAGCAAAGAATGTCTAAAATGCAATTTGGAGCGTTCCCTTACTGGGAGTCTTTATATCCTGAATAACTCAATAATACTAAATGGAAACATTCGAAAGGATAACAATAAAGTGAATGTAAATTGGTAAAACCCAAAACCGTAATCGTTTATATAGATACTTCGCATGTTTACCAATAGATGTCGCTAATTAAAACACATGCAAAAACCTAATATATTCCCACCGAATACAAAGTATCACAAAGATATAAAATTAATGCTAGAAAAAAAATCATGCTTTACACAATTCAATACAGATAAATGCAGTGAAAATTAAATAGATTTCAAATTAAAAATGATAAAAAGAATCCCCTTCAGATAATGTAATTTGTAGGGATTTGATTTTTTGAATTAAGTTTCTCTTTCAATTTGTTAAATATTTCCACACAATAAATGTTGTTGGAAATCTATATTTTTTTAGAATCTCCTCTTTTTGCAGCTAACAAAAAACAGAGAACCCCTTTTGTTCTACAGAAATATTGAAAATTTCAATTAAAAAAACTTATATTATTTTCTTACTCAAAAATATTCATCTCAAGAAATAATTTTGATTTAGTTAGTGGAATTTAATAATCTGGCAAACAGATTAAATTAAATTGTACAAAATCTATGACTTAAATAAGGCGCAGTGAAAAATATAAAATATTTTTGGTTTATCCGTAAAGCGTTAAAAAATCTAAAATGAAAAGGAAGAGTGTTTAAAAAACATACAGAATAAAGATGTAATTACAACTGAAAAAAACCTGTGTCATGGCATGATTTGAGAGGTACGAGATGCATAGCGACAAAGGCTGTTAACCCGGTGTCATTAACTAATCGGTTGCTCTAAAAATACACAAACCGCAAACCCAGAAAATACTTAGTTAAAAATGGTACAAGGGAAGAAAAACCGAACTGCAGCACTGACACTCCTACTCCAAATGGAAACTGTGATGAAACCGGTAATGGTGAAACTAATGGAAAGATAAGAGTTATCCGCTTCTTTGAATACTAAAAAAATTGTGTTGATTTTTGATTTTATATTAAGATTTTTTAAATTCGCCGAATAATTTTATTGCCGGCAGGATGACGAATAAAAGTAATTTCAATTTTACTATTTATTTTTTTTGCCAGACCCTTGTCAGCTGATTTTCATTACATAAAAAAAAGGTGTTGAGAAAGAGACACAGTTTCCTTTTTTTAAGGATGAAATTTATTTCTATTTGAAACCACTTAAATTCAGAAATAGAACTTCAAAACTTTAGAAAATGCCACCAAAAAATTGAGATCGCTACTGAAAAGCATCGTACGAGGATGAATGGAATTCTAAAGGTCTTGAAAATCGAGAGGACAACCACAAGCGAGTTCTTCAACCACTGATGGCAACATTTCTCTGCATTTAGGGTTAGGACTCGTGCAAGAACTATTGATGTTTTGAAAAAAATCATACATCGCTGCAGAACCTTAAAAAGCTTATGAGGTGCGATAGCGCGTTACCTTTCTCTATTATAGCAACGACGTAGCAATCGAGGCAAAATTAAGAACGCACAACTCATCACCCACTGTGCTGATTATTAGCTTAATTCGGCCAGTGCGCCGCTGCAGCTTTTTCAAGGCTGTTTTAGGTAAAACTTTAACGAAAGCAACTACCATTGGCCAAATTCCCCTTGGTATGTTAAAGAATGTAGACATTTTTCCCTATCAAAGTATAGATTAATTCACTCATTTCTCCCTTTCGAAGAGTTTGCGAATATGATTCTGGTTTTAAAATATAAGACTAATTTTGTGTGATTATAAGTGCGGGGGTATTCACTCAAATGATAATTTAAAATATCACGGGTCGACATTATAGATTAAAATTGCTTTCACAAAACTGTGTTTTTCCTTTTTTCCCATTTCTATCATTCGTTCACCCTCTCCCTATACATACCTCGTTCAAATTTTCAATCGTTAATGAAATGCTTTTTATCGATCCAATCGCGTTCAAATACATTTTTTAATACTTGCAATGGATGACATTTTATGTTCATACAGTTTTTTTTAAAAAATTCATTCATTCATTGGATTTAATAAACTTTTAATACTTTAAATAGAGTTTTAGCTGTTTGTCATAAAAACTGAAATCGATAGGCAGTAGCCCATCGGTAAAATGCGAGGACTTCAGTATTTTTCGCGTGAAGATGAAAAATGCGAGTTCGATTCTTGGAAAAACTAATAATTTTTTGCTAAATTATTCACCCAAATTGTAACTATTTTAAGCAAAGCAACTAAAATAAATATTTACTTTTCTGACCCTAGTAGAAATTGACTTCAATTTTTTTATTCAGTGTTTTGCAAGACTACTCTTTAGGTTAATAGAAAAAGCTTCTGAGTTAGATACACTCTGTTAAAAACTAGAAAAAGGAAATAATCTTATGATTAGCGAAAGTGGTGTTTGGGATTAAAAAAAACTATTTCATAGCTTGTTACTTTTGTTAACATTAATTTTGTCGTTATGATTATGAACTTTCATCATCTTCATTTTTAAAATGATTACATGGGAAACTAATTTTCAAATAATCCATTTGTAACCACTCTTACTCTCTGTCTGTTTTACTTAATGGTACGTGCACAAAGCGGATCTTTAGCGATTTTCGAAGCCCGAACCCGTCGCAGCCCCTAATCCATAGCAATACAATGTCACATAAATGAAGAAAGATATAAAAAAAGATTTTTTCCATTTTGAATTATCATGCCTTTTTTAAAAGAAAATATGCTTAGTGCATATAAAGGATAACCGAATAAATGCTTCATGAAATATTAACACACCATTAAAATTATTTGAGATTTTTCAGTTCTCAGACTCAGATTGAAGTAAATGAACATGAAACGAGATAAAAAAAAAAGTGGTTAGGTACTTCTGCCTATTGATTTGGTAGTAAGAGCGTGGGCGTTCCGAGATAAAAGAGCACGGAAGTCTTCGAGTTCTTAACTGCGGGGCTCCAAATGGAATAAATTTGCAACTTTTTAAAAGATATTTGTTCTCGAACAAGCCAAAGTCATTAAACTTCTCCTCCCCAAAAGACTAATGTCGCGAAAGAGGACAACCCTCTAAAAAACCTCCTTCCATCCCCTCGAAAGTCGCACTCCTCCAAACAATGGCAATTAATGAATCCGGAGGACAAAGAATGCGAGATAGGACCGCGCGAGTACCTGTCTGCACGCCTTTCTTGACGCATTGCTCCGGGGCTCTTGGCACGGCTCCGAGAGCAAAACTTTGCGCACAATGACTCCGGAGGAAGATCTCCAGATATGTCGACGATGCGAAAAGTCGAAGAATTAATGCGGTATGTGCAAAGACACTCTCTGATGGCTTCGGATGAATCATCGCGGGCCAACCCACAAACAATGGAGGCGAAAATGGAATTTTTGTGCCCGTGAAAAGTCGTAAAAATGATTAGAGGTCGCCGCCTCATCCGGAGCGGGCACTTCACGGAAGGATATTGATCGCCGAGGCACTAAGTACAAACTTTGTTTAAGCTCTCGAGTCTGTCATCAGGGCCATCTTTTGTGGGGGACTTTAAAAAATAGAGATACAGGAGTTCCGAGAAAGCACTTAAGGACGCTTCGGAATGAGAGATACCGGGACGTCCGTAAGGATTCGGCTACGCCGGGTGGTGATTCGCTCAGACGAAAATAGTTTCACGGAAGACGCATACATTTTGAAATTCAGTATTTAAGGTGGCCGCCGGAGAAATTTGAACTAAAACCGATGATGAGCGAGAACTGGGCTGTTTGATAATCATTTCGATAATGATTCGTTTTGTGATTTTCCTTCTTCTTTATGAAGAGCAGACCAAAGCCGACCTAATCGATAGGGACGCTGCTAATAAACAAGACGAAAAATTTAACTTGATGCATTCAAATTAACTTTTTTAATGAAGAATGAAATTCGAATATAAATTTGAGGGATCCGTTTTAAGATTCAAAGTGGTTTCCGTGCTTTTAACTTTCGTAGAACTTAGCAAATTTTCAAGAATCATTTTCTTCTTTTCTGTCGAAATGTTTTCAATTGCCTTTTGCGGTTACAGTTCAGATAAAGTATTTATTAAATTGTTACACAACAACTTTATAACGGGCATAGAGAAAATATCCTAAAACTGTCGTTCCTACTTTATGTTCTCCTCATTACACTGCGTTGTATAAACTCGGTATTAAAGCTAATCTAATTATAGAGTTTTTCTTCTTCAATCAGAAACTTAGTTAAAATAACAATGTACTTTTTTCTTAAATAAACGGAAAAAAGAAAAAGGACTGTTTTATATAATATGGTGCGTCTTATTACTAGCATCTTGTTAGATAGTAATCTAACCTTAGAACATAAAATAAAAGAAAGCTATAAAAATTCTAAATAAGTACTGTATATTTCTCTTATAAAACTAATTTATAAGAATAAACTGATATGTTCTTCGAATTGTAATTAAATATAATTACTTATTTTATAATTACATATATGGGGCTGTAACTCAATGTCTTATGTTAATTTTCCTTTACTAGTTTAAATCTAATGGAACTTTTTAATCCGTTTTCAACGAGTTTTGTAGCATTGGTTCGCTTCTTGACTGAAGCAACATTTATTCTGAGCATGCATAATCAGGTAAGTGGGCCCACCTGTTGGGTGTCGTAGGACCACGAGGTGAAGTTGAGATGACAGAGGTGGAAGTCAAATGGAAAGAAGCGGAGATCGAGCGTGCACGCGCTCTTCAACAGGACGTGAGATGTCCACGTGATGTCGCCGGAAGATTTCAGCACTGCGTGTTCTTCTCCGATGTTGCTTGGGGTCGACGGATCTGCGCTGTGGGAGAGAGAGGGTGAGCGAGAAAGAGAGCGGCAAGATTGGAAATTCATCACAGTAGGATCATCGCCTCATTATTTTACCCCCTATAAACCAGAAACTGTATTCACAATCAGACGGGACGCCACAGAGCTCCCCTGAACGACAACGCATCGACACAATAAGCACAATTAAAGCTAATGATATGTGATAAATGAAAAAAAAATTATTAGGTTCATGGAAAATTGGAAATAATCTTATGGTTGTAAGACTCTCCTCCAGTTTTCAGTATTAATCCAGTCGGATTTTATTTTCATTTGGAAAAAAAATACATGCAAAATGCGTATAAAATGCACTGTAAATGGAAGTAGGATTATTTAAATGAACTTTGTTCGTAATTGTAACTGCAGTTTGCTTAACCAACCGACATAATAATGGATACAAAAATTAATTGTAAATTTAACTTTTTAATTATATTTAGAAAATTATCTATTTTAAAACATAGGAAAAACATCGGTGAATTAATTTTTTTTCTGTATGAAAATTCAGGTAGATAAGAAAGTACTCAACGGAATCTTTCGATGAGTCAGGCATTTTTCTCTCTCCCTCTCCCCTTCCTTTCCTGACAAAGCTGTATTCCTTAAAAAACAATATAGATATTAGTTTGTAAAAATTATGTATTTCCTTCTGTGGTATAGAATTCCCGAAATTTAACTCAATTAAAAAAATTTAATCAAAAATGTATTTCTAAATTAATTGTTGTTGTTATTTAAATTTAATTATCACCTTTTAAAGCTATCTTATCTTAAAAAGCTCTATTTTAAGGAATTTTTAATACTTTTAAATTAAAACTTGGCTTCTCAGATTCATTGCTTTTCTTTTAATTTCGAAGCAAAAATGCGATGATCAAAATATTTGCCTTCTCTTCCCCTTCCACGCTGGGAGCATATATATATATATATATATATATATATATATATATATATATATATATATATATATATATATATTAAAATTTCAAAGGACAAGCGAGCTTTCTGGATTATAATGTTTTAAACTTTCATTGAGAGCAGGCATAAAAAAATCTAGCTTGCTGCATTGATATTTCATTTCGGAATGGGGATCAGGGAATCCTTGCGTAGGATATCGGCATTCATTTGTCGTCAAGCTTCGAAATCCTGTTTTATATAAAAACTGTGTATATATAAGTAACGTATATAAAAATAAACAGAAATAAGTTACAGTTACGAAAGAAAAAAAATCATTAAGAACATTTATTTCTTGATGAAATGCACATTATGTGCTATTATGGATAAAATTTACTGAGAGTACCATAAATTAGATGCTTATCCATCTTCTTTAGAATTCTAAGAGGAAAATGCAGTCACAAAATAAGTTAACAGATAAAAATACTAGAATATAGAATTTATTTTCAGGAATCTGTTTTTCCACTGTAGTAATCGTAGACCAGTGGGACAGCATGCATTTCTAACATTAATGAGTGGTAACTCACATTGGGCGGATCATCACGACCAGTTAGCATACTAGTTAGCAATAACAAGCAATCGATACATTTCTTGATTTTAAGAACTAATATTGCATACTAGAGAATTCGTGTAGGACGATCGCTCCTGCAGCTGTAGCCTCCAGATGCCAAGAAAAACGATGTCATCCATTAGGAGTTCTCTTGTATAATGAATAAAGTCGACTCTACAAAGCGATTGGGGTGTGCTCTTTCAGGTTCATTGACGAGGTGGTAGGAGATAGCAGTTTTACGAAACTAAAGTATGGTTTCAAACGCATGCATGGCATAGCACCGTGTATTAACATCTTTTATTCCTTTACGGCTTTTAGATATTTCTGCATTCGGTTGTCGTTTGATAAGCTGAACTCACAGTTATAACAACAATCGTCAAGACCAAAACGCTACTTAGCTCACGTGTCTTAAACCTGAAGTTGAGCAGTGGAAACTGAGAGGACATTTGAACTATTATTCGAAGACTTCGTTGGTCGATTTCCCGCTGCTCGCTAATCCCTGCGGCAGAGCTGTTCTTTAGAAAAGGGTCATCTCCACATTTGTGGTAAGTAAATGAATCATAGAGATAATTTATTATTCTCGTTTGTTTATATAATATTTTTTCTTTTGCTTCTAGGCCTACTTTGCTCTTCCGCATGAAGTTTATGACCGTCCGTACCTTTTCTAAATCGTCTGCTCTTATGTTATTTTTAACCGCTTTACCAAATTCGAGGGGTCCTTTTTCAAAAAACTCTCTCTCAATATTTGATTCCTAGAAAATCCCCGATTAAAAGTGATCAGAAAGCGACTGTGATGTGGTCGCCCAGTCAAGTGATAGCACGCAATGCGATGCGCCGCCGAGACAGTGCACCCACCGGCCATCCACGATGCAGGGCGATAATGATTCTAATCGCGAGTGCAGACGTTTTGAATGAAACAAAAATCAAAATCTTGTCCACAAGATTAATGGCCGAAAGCATTTTGTGGGTGGGAAGGTGAACAGAGAGAGGCATGCCTCCGTGATTCCTTCCAACGCCAAACATCACCTTCCTTGTCTGGAATCTCATCTGTATAAAAATCAAGCTAACGCGAAATGATTATTAATGACAGCGAAACCGATGGAAGGAGTATTTATCGCGATTCCACTGCTGAATCGGGTTTCAACCCCAAATGAAGCCAGCCGATTTCATAAATGATACCGACTAATGTAAGAGTGAATAATTATTGGATTGTTCCCAAAGCATCCAAGAAACAATAATTCACTTCCTAAAGATGAAGTAATGGGCGGCTGAGGAGTTATAAATATTGGCAAAATAGTGGGGCTTGAATCTGTCGAAGCCCTGATGAAAGAATAGAGTGACTTTGAAAGCTGTTTGAGGGTGAACTCTCTTTTTCTTTGTGTCATTAGAAGAAAGTAGCTTAAAAGCATACAGAGTTTTAAAAGAAATTTCAACCAAAATCATATATTTTTCGTGGAAATTAAAATTTTCGTTTGCCGAATTACACATTAAAAATCTGAGATAGTTCTCTTATCTCGGTTTTGTTGCCTATGTCGTCACGGCTTCGGCATTCCGTGAAAAGAATAGAGGATAGAGAGTGCTTTGAGAGGATCACTCAGTGTATCGCCAAGACGCTTACTCGATACAATTTTCAAAGCAGTGTCCAAGTAAATTTCCATGTATGTAACATAGGGTGAATAAATTTTTAGAATGATACCTATAAAGTCTTTTGTTTTATTGGTCTCTCAAATCAGCAAATTGCGTGGCTGCGCCCTGCACGGGTCACATATCTTACAAGCCGCTTTTGGCGCCCAATAAGTTCGTTGGGATATTCGTCCGCTTTACTTTTCATCAAATCGTTTGGACATCAATCGCGCATTCATGACAACCTGAAATTGCCAGGCATTCAGGTTGTGCTGCTTTAATTATCTTGCATATTCTCCGCTCATTGTGTTCTTGAAACTCTGTAATGGAGACCAGTCCCTTGACATTATGGCGTTTTTTCTTAATTTAAATATGTAGCTCATAACTTTTCATAATGTTATTCGTCTCATAAAATACAGAAAACTAAACAACACTTACTTTTTAACTTTAAACAATTTAAGAAAATAGCGCTGTTAAATAGTTGATGAAAGAATGAAAACAGTTTGAAGTTTGTGGTAGCAATTTAATTTATTTTAAAGTCATTCTAAAAGATGTTTTTATAAAATTAACAAAATTCAACAATTTCATGACTATGACTATAAAATTGGTATCATTATAAATGCGTTTTCTTGAATTTTGAAACAACTGGAAATTTATTTTTGTGCTGTAAGATCTTCGAAAGTTATCGCGAATAAACGCCAAAATTCAACTTCACTTTTAAATTAAAATTTCAGAAAAAACCTCCATGGTTTACAGTTTCTTTCCTATAGATATAATTATATGCAAATTTAGAGCTATAGGTCAAATGAGTAGTGTATAGAGCGCCAACACACACATATACGCACCTTAGTATAGTGAATGGTACTTCCTGTGAGGAGATTACATCGACAGTTTGGTAAACTACAGATTCCGTGTTATTATATGCATTGATATAGTTATTTATTGCCCAACACACAAATTCAGGGCTTAGGATATCTCTCAAAAACGTCAGAACCAATTATCTGTGTCCTTGCAAGAGAAACATTATGTTGAGGGTGCATTAGCGATCTACAGAGTCGAACTTTGTACTTTTAACTCGATGATACCAGATATATCGTTCAGTTTAAATGAAATGAAGCTAGTTGAAAACAAGTTCTGAAACAAAACACCTCAACTTGTATATTTCCGATTTACTTCAGAAAGGAAGGGGGTATCGTTAAAATGTGCTCCGTGACTTTGTGGACCGAGTTAAGACAGCGAGTCGACGTGTCGTTACAAGTGGTGTCAGGAAGCTGAGTCGTACCTACTTGTTACGTAAGATCACATCCGGCCTCCAGATCTGTGAAGCAGGAATGCGCACCGTAGTCACGCCACCGAAATCGGAGGCATTCCACCGCAGGTGGACGTCGTTCCAATTCTAGTGAAAGGGAGAAAAAAGGGATAAGTAAAGGATGTAATATCACTTCAATATATTATTAAAAGGGAAAGATCGCAAGCTAACTCCGTTAAGGGACAAAACCTCTACTAAATGTGAGATTCATTTGGTTTCACTTCTACTACCACTGTTTTGAGTCATTTCCTTTTTGCACGAAATGGTAATACGGATGTAGTGGGCGGGCTCTAGATGCATAAAATTATGCATTTTTGCTCCCTTGGAGTCCCGGTTTAAGATAGTAATGTTCAGTCAGGTCTCTACGAGTCATTTGCGGCGCTTTAAATCTATCCAGAACTTGAAAAGCGCATGATCTAGAAACTATTCTACCATGAACCAGTTCTCATGGTCGTGGGTCATCTTTAATATTTCCATGCCAAACTTCCCCTTTGATTTCTTTATAAGTTTTAGAAAACGATGCCTACTTATGGTAGATCTCACAGTTGAAACACAGTTCAAAGTAACCCGGTTCGTACCACATACTCTCAGGCATCTTCAAACTAAAAATTTAGCGTAACCCAAATCCTGGCTATGTGAGCGGGCGATGGTACTGGACATTTTCACCGCAGATTCTCTCCGAAGGGATAAAATGCTAAATACGAATGGTAAAATTCAATATTTTTTACAGCTAATTTTGGGGTGAAGGCGATAAATGCATCACCCTAGGAAATATGAAAGGTTTTTAAAAAGTGTGCGCGTGGGATTAGTGGAAGCTTCTTCGGGCAGTGATGAGGATGGACAGCGAATGAAGGCAGGGAGGGTCAATTTATTATTTTGCTCTGAAAAGCATGCAGAATTTCTTTATCTTATTATTTTGTTTATGTAGAAGTATGTAACAATTAATTATTTGATATTTCTATAGTTTATAACTTATTATAAAC
>JAOUZG010038029.1:637421-743589 GCA_026289955.1 Argiope argentata | reverse complement strand
ATAGTAAATTATTTGTGATTTAATGAGAAATTTAGGGCACAATCAATCAAAAATAAACATCTGTATCCTCTTTTTTTCATTGAAATTTCAAGCCGTATTTGACTTCGTAATAAAGCCAATTATTAATAGAGACCGAAAAAAAATGTAGCCGTTTTGGAAAGCCAAGGTGAAGTGCAGCGTATTAACAATACTATACTTTATTAAGGCTTTATGAAAGTGATTTAAAAGATGGCTGCATTAGAATGAAATTGTATATTTATATAATCCCATTTTTGGTTTCCGGTTAGATTAAATGAAGTTAAAGGAAGCCCTTAATCACCGTATTCTAATCATGACATCTGCCAGTCGCCGATGCCCCAGGGAAACGGTGCAGGAAGAAAATGCTCCTGACCATTTACAAAATCCTTTTTGCATCCATGTCTAAGGAGGGCGTTCCAAAAGAAAAATTCTCGCATGATCTGATGAAGCTGTGGATGGGATTTAATTTTGGATGTAATTTTTAAAAATTTTGGATGTAATTCAATACGTGATGTAACAATCAAATGAGTTGTAGTCTTATCTTGGTTTGAGTGTTGCTAGGTTTTTGTAGATCATGAAGCGAATGAAACAGGCGTAAAAAGAAACGCACTATAATGTTTTCGTGTTGCGCTTGTTTATTACCACGCATTATTTTCAAGCACTCGATTTAATAAAATTATTGCAATTAGTTCAGTTTCGAATTTCTTTAAAATGAAATATAAAGATGAAAATTTAACTGTAGATTATTTTTCTTCCTGCAAATGAAGAAAACCGGAATTATGAAACGGAAAGAGCGAGCAGCCGGTCTTCCCTCGCGAGCGTGCATCCCGGGTTCGCCCTTCCGCAACTAACGAGCGGCGTCATTAGAGTAAGAAGTGCGCGACCGTCGAAACAGCCATTACAGATAGGAATCTGTGCAAAGAGAGTTTAATCCACCCAATCGAAAGAGCGCTCGTCCCGGATTTTTAAGAGCTCCCCCGCTAAAATCGATAGCATCCTCCAGCTCCCTAATCCTCTCCCACGCAAGAAATTATTAATTAGCATGCGCGCTCCTACCTTTCCCGGAGAGCTTAATCCACCGCTCACGTCGTGAGCGCGCGCACCGGGCATTATCGGCGCTCTCCGGGTTTCTTGCTGCTCCTGATAGCGGTAATTAGCATTAATCCTCCCGGTAATCTGCGGAAAGTCCCGCTATCTGCTGCTCATCAGTGGGGCAAATCGATGAGACTTTTGTTTTAATAAACACAAATGCATCGGATATCTTTATTTGGAGAGCAGTTCACTGCTTAAGTGCTCCGGAATGAACACTGGGGGGGGGGGGGGGGTCTGATAAGTGACGCATTGAAACACTTAGCGATGTTTGACCAGGATGTACCCGACAGTTTTTTTTTAAAAGAAATTTTGGAGGATGAAATCTCAAACTGAGCATTTGAAAAGGATATTCGATCGAAAAGTAAGAAAATAACAGTGAATGAAAGATAAGTTTGGTCTCCCATTTCGGCTGCCGGTGAAGTTAACGATTCTTGTCATCCAATTGCATCAAAAAATGAATCATTTTATACATAATTATGAAATAAGGTGTTGAAATGAACCAAGATAACAAAACTATCTATAGGATTACTAAACAAGCTACAGATTTGCTCTACTAAGAGAGCCAAGTGGCTAAGTGATAAAGTTATTAGTAGCAACACATATATAGAAAAAAAATCTATCCCTCTTCCTTCATCTGTACTATGTATGAGAAAGAGATGGTTTTCAATTCAGGGACAGCAGGGAAAAATGTCATTTATTTGTAAGAAAAGAACTTCATTCCCACCATTATGAGGCGGCTGGATGACTTTGCTTGTTCCAACGCATTTCAGTGACTGTCCAATCCATTTGAAATTTGAAATCATCTTTCAAGGATTGCTGTTTCAGCTCGGTGCTTGATGCGCCCGCTTTTTAAATACTTTCGTTTTCCCCATCCAATATGACAGAACTCATCTCATGAGAATGTTATCTAAAGTTTTTTTTATGACATTAGATAGAGTTTCCTTTATGAGGATCCAAAGACGATTTCTTATTTATACACAATTCCAAATTTTTATAAGTAAGAAACGACAGAAAGAAATAGATTTAAATCAGATATCGTGTTGCAATCTTCAGTATTATTTTGCGTGCGAGGGACTTGATTTATTACTCGAAGGAATAAGGATGCTGCTTTGTAATGGGCAAGTTTTGAATTGTGGTGAGAAAACAAGGACAATCTCTGAAGAGACATCTCTCCCACGTTTTTTAGATAAGTAGCTCATTGATAAATCGCTTTTTGTCAGTTTTATTTCTAAACTACCCTAACCCTCATAACAGGTGGCATCTTGGCAATCTTGGCTTCGGGACCAAAGGATCTCAAATTTGTAACCCGATTTCACTGAAGAGCTATTCAAGTGTGTAGACTTAATGCGTGTTCGATACGTCACGGGGCCAGAGCTTTACGCATTGTATGGGAATCAGGTATTTATTGATACAATACCGCCCGCTGTTAGGATCAATGCTAGAATATTAAAATATATTATTATTTTATCTATTATTATTAAGATGATTAAAGCACTTCGGACAGGTTTAAAAGATATTGCCTTATTGCTATTATTTACGAAATTTGGTTAAATTTATTAAAACCTGTATTATCTTCGAGCCATAATAATAAATAATTTGAAAAACTAGATGGGAATTAAATTTTGAAGAACTTTTGCAATAAACCGCCACGGAAGAATCTTCTTGCAGTTTGATATTATTTCAAAAGGGAAGGTTTTGCACGAAAAGGAGGATGAGTGACCTTGACTTACTTGTGTGATTCTGCAGCTCGTGGAGACCACCCCTCGCCTCTCGTCCTGAAAATGAAAGGAGCGCAGATGAGCTCGAAATCATTTTTACGACTCTAATAGAGCATTTTTTAAAAAGTTCGATCACAAGTAAGGAAGTGATTTATAAATGCTATTTATATGAGATGAAAATCATAATACCGAGATCTAATAACAAAATGAAATTTTCAATCAGACGAACCTTCCCCCAACCTTTATCGTACTGATAGACCTAGGATGTCATTTTTTTTAAAAAAAATTCAATCAAATAAGTGTCAGATACATTTTTTGTTCTCAATGAAATGATCAAATCCAAGAATACCAAGCTCTATTCGAATAAAAAATTTGCATCGAGGGAAATGAATTCGAAAATGAAAATGGCCGAATCTTTCGATGTTTGTCACACCAGTCAGAGAGTGGGCTTCATTAAAAGGATCGCTGCTTTCCACAGTCTCGATGAAACGATCGCAGTCCTTGCTTAATGACGCGCGCGCGGAGCTCTTATTCGCTCTTAGAGTTCATGCATGGCTTTTCATATTTCTTCGATAGGAAAAAGTAACAAATATGCTTCACGAGATTAAAGATGAAATAAAGCATTCATAATTTGAAAAAATGTTCGGCGAAGGTTTCTCCCAAATTAAAAATAGCAGCGAGTGAGTAGATTTTGGACGAGTGGCGCTTTGCAATCGAGTGCTGGGCCGAACAATGCACAATGCCGAAACGTAAATAAAAAATAAATGCTTCTATTGTGCAAAATCTAGCCTTCTGTGCGCAAACTGCTCCATATTATGACGTGGAATCACCAAAACATGTCCAGCTTGCAATTATTTCTTGGAAAAAGGGTGTTCATCAGGAAAAGCTTTTTTCTCCACATTTTTAAAAGATTTTTAATTAAAAAAATTAATCTAAATGTAAACATCTTTCTTAATGATTTTGGATTGTATTATCGCATAAAATCCATTTTTTCCGCACTACGAAATCTAAAAAAATTATATTTTAATTATATCAATTTTATTTCCATTATAGTTTTACTAAATTTTATTGAATTTCGTTTCTAAGCAATTTAAAATACTTTTCAGTGTTCTAGAAACTAGGTTTGTACACACATGCGCACGTTACAATAATATAAAATGTAAGTTTTTTTTTCTATCTTTCCACTAATAAAAAATAATTTTTTTTAAAAGTAATGTATAAACAGATGTGCCTAGGTTAAAAAGACGTCGTCAAGGCTACAATGCTTCAGATTAGAGGTCTTCTTTACACTCTCTCACATTAAAAAAGTTTTTAAAAAGTTTGGCTATGGGAGCAGCACATTATTTTTATATGTAACTGGCAGCGGTGCCATCTGGTGTAGAAAATCTTAAAAGGGTGACATCTGGAGGCGTAAGAAGCCTCCATGCCCGTCCAATCGGGACACACCTTTCCACGTCTAGTCGCATGCAACATCCATTTTTAAGGAAGAATGCCTCTATCGTAGGCACAAGAAGGTTGGGCTGTCTCCCAAGCGATTAGCAAGCATATATAGGTGTTCTGTCTGTATAATAGTCTGTCTATACAGACAGGATATTCGGGATAGATGTCACCGTCTGATATTTCGATTAGATAATTCCTAATTATAAGAAAAAAATTGAGTTTCCTTGCACAAGCACGATGTGATTACAAAGAAAAAAAGCTTTAAACTTTGAGTCGTTTGCATTTTTTTCACTTGTTTTACAGATATGTCACTGACGTTGAGGTTATAATTATTCATAGGATTGTATTGATTCCACGATGAATATCTTTACTTTCAGTGTATTTAATAATCGTGCGATTTTTTTATCTTTATTTTTTATTTTTTTCGTTTGAAATAAGTTTAACTTTCTCCAAACAATTTATTGCATTCACAACCATGAAATTTGGCATACGAGTATTCGTAATGGTGACACAGCAGCTGGAAACCGAAACTCCAAAATTTTAGGTACAAAGTTATTTGTAGTTATTTTTGTGCTATTTGAGTGATTTTTTTGCAATATTTGCTCTTATTATCCATTATAATGCCTAATGGTTGTAATAAAAATCTGCGTACTGCCAAAAAGAGTGACAATTGTTATTCTAATGAAGCTTATTTTGGATCGCTGGAGTATCTCTGAGGGCATTTTTAAATTTTTTTTGTTTTCTCATTCAAATTTATAGGAGGTTATAATTAGAACCTTTCTTTCTCATTTGAAGCAAGAACGATCGTAACATTGATTTTTAATTAATGAATAATAACTTTTCAGCCGATTCAGGTCGGAATGCAACAAGAAATTATCTCCAGTGCTTTATGTGAGACTCGTTATAATCTGTAGAAATGTAAACTGTAAATCAGTTATCTCATTAGAGTGTGAATAGATCGTCGTTATCAATCATTCTTTCTATTTTTGTCTATATATAGCACCATTTCCATGAAGAAAAATGAATCTAAAAATAGCTTTCATTTTTTACATGATTTTCTTAATTTCATTTCATGTTATTATTGCAGTCTTTGATTTCTCTGGTATTCATCATGTCACGAGCATCGTCAAAGGGAATAATTCAAATCCCCTGAAGAAGACAGGTGTAATCGAAAGCATTCATGATATAATTGAAAATATTATGGATGTTTAAAATATTGAAAGCTCTTACATTATTAGTTTTATATAATGATATTTCAAAATATGCATATTCATTCTTTGTATACCATATCAATACTAAGCTGATTTATAAAATCTGTAGAAAAGCAAAAGTAATTCACAAAATGGAATTCAAATGGTTTTTTTAAAAATAGGTTACTACTGTTATTGCTGACCCCTTTGAATTTCGTGGTCCATGTTTTAGGACATCTTTTTCGAAAGAAGCATTCTTTGAACGGGTAGAAAGAGTAATTTTATTTGTGAATGGAACTCAATCGAAAATCCCCCGGGGAATTTAATTCACTTTATAGTTTTTAAAAAAATAATAATTCTAGATATCAATAAAATGTCCTTAAAAAATTCTATTAAATGCGAGATATTTTATTATGCTATAGAGGAATGAAGGCCTTACAACTACAGGGTAGTCAAAAAATAACGGTTTGGCGGCTTCTACAGACAAAACGAATGAACGAAATGAAGCCTCATTTCATATATAGACCGTGGAAGGCATGGGAAGATGAATTACGTAAGACAAAAAGTACAAAAAGTTGTCGACATGAGAAATATTGGCACAGCCGTATTGCACAAAAAAGGGAATTTGGATATCGTGATGAATAATGTAAAATCTCTGGTGCGGTCGTGCATTCCAAGTAACAGAACTCACGCATTCCATGTAAAAAAAGAGAAGAGCAAACGACTTGTTAGCAATTCGTTCTTGACTGTTCTCCGCGATTGACTGTTGATATGCTCTTAACATGAATCCTACCTTACTTCAGTTAGCTTTGCTAGTAAAACTGTCCTACGCTTGACAGTGCATCACCGTAGCTGCTCTTAAGCAAACCCACATGACTTGAAACAGAATATAAGGCGGACTGCTATGAACATCGAAACTGACAGTTCACACACAGCGGAGGAGAAGGTATGTAATAGGTTGTCAGCAGAGAAGGTCAGAACATTGAAACTGTTGCACGGCGTACAGAGCAGTTTAATACCGTTGCATCATTTTCTTTGAGTTTTAGGAATTCATTTATAACTGTACTCCCGCAAAGCCATCATTTTCTCTATCTGCAATTTTTGGTTTTCATTCTTTTTCAGCTGAATTCATCTTCCTGTTCCTTCCACAGTCTGTGTAGTAAATGGGGCTTCATTTCGCCTTAACTGCAGATGCCTCTAAACAGTGAAGGTTATTTTATGGCCACCCAGACATTTTTAACAGAATTAGAAAAAAATGAATGGAAAGAACTTATCACTGTTTTGATTTCTTTGACATTCATTATGTTATGGGCAACGCTGTGCTGGTTTCGATAACTGGATAGAAGCAAACATTAGGGCTTCAAGTTTAAACTTTTATTCAAGATTTTGTAAACTATAATTGAAGTCTTCGACTTAAAATAAAACTGGATTAAAAGGAACATACAGAAAAAAAACGTATATAGCTCTGGCATATTTTCATTTACAAAGGGGAAAGCTTGAAATCGGCATCCATTTTTGCACTGAACTCTCACTACGAGATTCATTTAAAAAATAAGAGGGCAAGCGCCCTGAAAGAAAATATCCCCGAGGAGTTGAAATGAAAGATGTGGACAAAGACAGAATGACATTGAAACACATTAGTTTTCCCCAATGGGGCCATGGTTGAGAAGTTATGCTAAAAAGTTTAAAGTTTATGCATTTAGTAAAATGATCTATATTGAACCTTCATAAAATAAATTTGGCTCCAGATCGAGTCATCCATCAAAGACGGCTTCCTGAAGTTCGCCATCAGTTCTGAAAGGCTTTATTCCTCTCGGTGTGTCAAATGATACACTTCTTAACTTCTATTCGTTGTCTTCCAAACTGCAAGGGAAATCGACGAGTGACCGAGGACTCGTAGAATTGCTCCTGACTGCTGCGTGTTGATGGCGGCGAAAACGGCGGACTAAACGGCCATCCACATCAGCAGGAAATTCGCCAAACAAAAGACAAGGGCAGATGTCTAAACTTCAGCAGTGAGCCTCCTCTAGAGCGATACTCTAACAACCATCACTCTGTGGTAGATTTCTCTTTTGTGAATTGTAGTTCTTTTCAGATGTTTAAGAAACCGTCAATTTTGCGAGGTAGCTTAGAAAAGAGTGGAGCGTCAGCAACTGAGCTCATCTTAGAGTAGTAGAGATGTGCGACATCTTTATTACGCACGAAGAAATAGGAATCGAAATTATAAATTCGTTATTTTCTTAGTTCCCTTTAGGAGTGATGCAACTCTCTCGGGAAAAATTGATGCTTCAATAATGTGCAATAAGGATAAGAAAAACGTTTTCAAACTAATTAGGATTTTTAGCCTTTCATTTAATAAGCAATTATATAGCTTTCAAGTGCCATTTCTAATGTTCTTTATCTTCTGCGAATTGTAGAATCTCTTCTATGAGAATTGGCAAGGACATGTGTGAGCACCATCACCTCCCAAAAGCGAACACACAAAATCCGTACGAAGAAATGGTTTCATAAATCTAAAATCACTAAATAAACACGTTTTTTCGATTAATCTTTGAACAATGTATTGAGAGTTAACATCGACTCCTTAATATAGCAGAATGAATAAACTAGTGTTTTTTATATAACAGGCAAAAAAACTGTAACCAGTTAAGTGTGTTTGACGACTATATTCGTCAAGGATACGTGGCAGAATTTTGCGTTATGACGGTTATTTTCGTCATGCGTAAAATTTTGTTACAATTTGATATTTAAATTGTAATTCTGGCAAAATTTAAGTTATAGTCGTAAATTTCATTATGTTAAAAATGTTTAGAGGTCAGGACGAAATGGAACAAATAAATGGAAATGATAAATATTTTGAGTTGGTTTCATGATTTCCCGAGAGCTCACTCGTCAGCAGTGCAGCGACACTGAATCTTTGATGATCCCGACTTTCACATCGATGGATCAAAACAAAAACATGCGTGTCGCTGGACTGAATCTCCTCTGATTTGTCTTTTGTTTCCTTTGAATATTTGATTTGAAATTCTATGAATATTTGATTTTTTCCAAGTTTTCTGTTCATTATGTATAAATATATGTTCATGTTGAGCGACTGTGTAAATATTAATAATAAAATGGTTCATTTTCTAAAATAAAGTCGTCTTTTTGATCCAAAATTTGAACAGCGCCACTTACTCTGTGTTTGAGGACTATATTCTTCATCGTTTGATTATGGCGACACACACTGGTGCTCTTTGGAAACAGATCGCCACAGTTAACTGATAAATATGGATACCCCTGTCGGATATATTTTTCTATTTTAAATTTCCTATTTTACAAGATGTCATAAGATCGCAAATGTTTGTTCTGTAAAAATATTGTAGTTCTTAAATACAGTTCACACTCTATTAATGATCGATATATTCCCGGAAAGACAATAAAAGCAATTTCTTATCGCTTCTAGTCTGAGACAAAAGCATAAAAAACCGCTTTTATTAAAATTACGAAAAGAGTATTAATGAGACATACGTATTTGATAATAACATATCTTTCATTTGCATGTTTAGAAACATATCTACTTTTGAACAGTATAAATGAAAAAATTTGTCCATTATATGGATTTCTTTGCCCTTGGATGCATTCCTTTTAGACCGAGTTTTAAGTCATTTAAGCATTTCAAATTTCCCATTAAAATTTGCCCTTTCGATGCCGATTTTATTGGAGAATTTGAAATCTATAGTCGCTGCCACTGATGAACTACTTCAAACAAAAGGAAAAATAAAAATCGGTAATATATCTCCCTGCTGACAACGACTAGGAGGATTTGAAAAGGGGGGATGTAAAGCATCACTGGGGGAGGAGCACTCAGAGAGAGGGTGAGTGTTACTGACCATGGCGAGGAGTGCGAGCAGCGAGAATCGGAAGGCGACGGCCACCGGCTGAGCGACCGACAGAGATGGACGGACGGCGGAGTCGTAATTCGACATCAGGTACCTCACCAGTCGGAACTCCTGGTCGTCACACCATACCAACCCTGCAAAGAAGAAAATGTTTTCAAACAATACATTAGTGCATGCATCCAATGAACTCTACGTAAAAACCCGTCAATACGCACAGTTGTTAAGCGGGTGTATGGAACAGCGAATGACGTCTACACGCGGCGCTGAGTCGCAGAGAGAGCTTCTTTGAGACCCACAGAGAAAGGGCGCTTTCAACAAAGAGCTTCGCTCACGCATTATATCGATTCATGTTGTTCGAAGCTTTTCTCAGCTCAAACTGGTCTTTTATTCAATTCCTATCATTAGTTCATACTCTCCATATATACATTATATTACCAACCGTTTATAAAATACTATTTATTCGTCCACTCAAGTTCAAATACCTTAAACTAGTAGAAAAATGTATTTGAACTTGATTGGTCGATGTTAATACAGTTTCTTCAAATATTAATTCATTCATTAAATTTACTTCATTTTTAATACTTTAAATTGAGATTTAGCAGTTTGTAATGAAAAATGAAATCGACAGACAGTAGCTCGATCGGTAAAAAGGGAAGGTTTCGGTTTTATTCGCGTGAAGGTGAAGAATTTGTTCCACTATTCCAAAAATCAATCATTTTTTATCAATTATTTATATTCATTGTAATAAGAATATAACTGAAATAAAAAATTTCTTTGTTTACCTAAGTAGAAATTGATTTAAGATTTTTTTAAAAAATTATTACTTGTATCTTAATAAATCATGACCAGGTTCAATATTTGTAATCACATTTTGGACCACAAAGAAACTTACTGGATGCTGTAAGTTGGTTCTGTATATGATAACATTCCATGCTTTAAAGCTTGCTTTACAAGATCATAATTTAATCATTTCGCTCAGACAAAGCGTGTGACTTTAAAAAAAGCACAGGCACAATAAAATATCGCTAACAATGCATTTTTATTTCCATTTAATTGCACTCGAATGAGACTTCTTATAAGTGACTACTAGTTTTTATTTTATTTCTTGTTTAAGGGAATGAGGGACTCTATTACGCAATTTTGGAGAATTCTTTAGAGTAATGAAATTTGTGACCCGCATGTGTCGAAACATAAATGTGTCAAGTATTTATGAAAAAAACTCTTTAAAACGAAATATATTAATTTTTAAACAAATTAAATATATATGCTTTTCATTTCAAAATCCAATGTCCCCTTAACGCGTCGATTAGCTCATTAATGGTTTCAAGTAATCATTAAAAAGTATCTCGTAAGGTTGGACATTAATCCTGCTCATTTGAGGAGACTGCTCTCTTTTAATTGCCCACTGTCACCATGCTGAAAAGAGACGTTATTTCAGCTCCCTTGTCACGTCACGAGTCTCATTTCACGCTCGCTCGATTACACTACGAAAGAAATTCTGGCGCAGAGTAATTCCGGGCGAAGTAATTTGATATTCTCTTCAAACAAAGGACCGATTCCTTCTCAAATATCCGGCAGATTTTTATCTTCGTCGTTCGCTTTCGCTGCGAGTACATTGATTGAAGAGAATTATGGCTTGATGGATTCTCGATTAGACTTTTTTTCAAGCGTAGAATTCAAAGAAATGGTATATCTTATTCCCATTCAAAAAGAGAAAATATAATTCGGAGAAATGTGTACCCTTTCGATGTTTTATTTAATTCGATGATCATCGACAGCTTCATTTCGAATACGATTCACATCTTGACTTCGTTATAAAATAAAAGTTCAGAACACATAGGAATTGCGTATTAGTGCGATGCAAAACAGTGCTGCCGATTTCCTTTTGCGTTGGAAGATCAATGGCGAAAAATTATTTTAATTCTATTCAATTTTTTCCACATAAAGAAACGTTTGAAATTACACAGAATCAACTGGGGGATAATATTAAAATTACTAGCTGTTTGTAACTATAATTATCAGCGGATCATAACTGTAAACAAGCGCAAATCTTATTTAATTTCAACCAATCAAGACGGCTTCGAAAAGTGTCAATGTCATATAACTAAAAAAGAAAAGAAAAGAAGCAGTATTATCCCCTCTGGCCCCTCTAAACTCGATTTATGAGCGTCAACTCCATGAAGAAAAAAAAAGTTCTTATTTTTTTTTGCCAGGCACTGTCTTTTTATCAATTTATATAAAGTTTCTGGTCCCATTAAAAACTCCGGAAAATTCAAGTAATATAATTTAATATATTATTAGCATGTATACTAACATGAGTGGAATTGAATGTCCCGATTTTTACTCCCAAGGGGTTCGCTTTTTTTTTTTTTTTTTTGGCTTCATTGAACTTGCAGGAACTGGAGGATGAAAAACCCCACCCAAACACTTTTAAATTTTCGAAAGACATTAGATTTTATACTTGCATTTAGTTTGTGCAATACTTGTGTTTCCACAGTGGTCAGTGGTGCCAAGGCATTGCTTCCGTGCTTTCTTCTCTTCACTGTTGTTTCGAATTTGGTTAAAATTGGAATCGTAACATTTTGATGCATTGATATTTTATATAAAATTTTAGGTAGACCTATCAACTTTTATGTTTATTATTTGAACTTTCAATTCATTTTTTTTCAGATTTTACTTTGGATTGGCACAGCATGAAGAAACGTGGCTACTGTACCAAAAAAAAAAAATCCTCACAAATCCAATCCAATCAAATCAGCTAACATGAGTGGAGAAATGTATACTCATGTGTCTCAGTTTGTCTCTGATGCTGTTTGTGTTAGACTGAAACAGAAGTGTGTTTCACTTGGACTGTGGTCAGTCTCTCAGAGAAGCATGAAAGGGCAGCTCATGGCAACGGTTCTCGAGATTTACGCTCATTTTCTCCGGTCACAATTGGGGCGCCGGGAACTTCATCCACTGGGAAGAATCGCTAGAAATAAAGCTTTCGCTGCTGTGTCTGTAACTGATTAAAAACACAGTTTTCCCTCTCACACTATTGAACATTCTAAGTTTTAACAAAATTGATGCTAGTCTAAACATGATGACAGGATTAATACAAGACTTTTCATTAAGAGTGCATACTTTCCCCCCCCCCAAGATGATTCAGCAGCACAACAATCTTCAAATATCTGTATAATCGACCCTGTGAACCCAATAAAGAGACTGATTTCAATTGTAATTTCACGGGAAGTGTGAAGAAGGCCAAATTCTTAATCGAATTCGTAGCAAGATTATCTAGTTCAAAGGGGGAATGGAAGGGGTCCGGATTTAAAATTTTCGTTTCTTTTTTATGATAGAAAATTAATTCAAATTGTATTAATCATCGTAAAGACGAGTTAATGTATTGATTGCTGTTCGGTAACTGGAATTGCTAAGGTGCCTGAAAAGGGATTCGATGGTGAGCTCCATTCGGCCACAGTCTCTTCCCCCCCCCCTTCTTTCGCTCTCACCGTCATGAAATTAGAGGGGCAAACGGTAGAGAAAGGGATCTCCCATTTCCGGACAAAAGGAATCGAATTTAGGGGGACATCAGGAACAGTGCTCGAGACTAAAGACATGCCAACGATAAACTGCAAACGATAAGGATAGTAGAAAATACCAATCAAATTGTCCATTCCCCGTCACATTTCAGGATGAATACTCTTACAGTTTCATGAAGTTATTCTAAAAAAGCCGATTTTTGAGAATACTACTTCGTTATTCAAAGTACTGAACTGAAAAGATGAGCGTCTTTGACAATTTATAAAAGCCAATCGTCGAAACACTAACTTCATGACTTGAACACAGTTCCACAAAAAGAGAAAAAACAGTGAAAGCACTAGACAAATGATGACCATTAGAACTCAGCCCCAAGTTCAACGAAGGATTCATATTCTGTTCAAATGCAAGAGCTCTGAACGTTCGGTAGATTTTTCATCTCGAAATAGTTAAGGTTATTAATAGTCTCGTTGCGGCTTTTTAGCTCACATTTCTGTTTAAATGTAGTCTACATGCACCCTTTTACTACATTTCTGTCACTTCTTACAACAGTGATCGGTAAGGACGGTTCTTTGAAGACGCTCCTTCCAGTGACGACAGCACAAACCAGTGAGGTAATGCGTTTACGACAGACTGAAAAAATTTACCTTCAACAAAGCCTTTCATTTTAAATATAAGTGCAGGGCACGAAAACGCGCAGCCACAGAATGGAGCATGAAATGGCGGTCAACGCTTAATTGAAATGCAGCAAAGGACATTTTTTCAAAAATAAGCACTTTGATGTTCTTGGAATGTCTCATCTGTGGACCAGTTCTTGCCATATGTTTTGTTCGCATCGATCAAAGCAAACGTTTCTATGTTCGAGACACTTTTCTGATTCGCTCGAGAGTAGGAATTTCTTAGGGAGAAAAAAAAACAAAAACAAGATCTAATTGTTCGGCGGTGTTGTGTCACCAGCGTCACCAAAACTAAGGCGGGGAGATGAGTCACTGCGAACGTCATCTCGCTTTGATATAGTCTTGAAATACTTATCAGCAAAGCTATCATGATACCTATCAGAAAAGTTAGGATGCAATAATTGTATCACAAATTTTGTATGCTCTAAATAATAATTTTTAATGAAATTACCAATGAGTGTTCCCCCATTCTAGGAAATAAATTCTGTTCAAGCGTATCAATTACTTCTAATTATGAATGTCAGAATCGGGAGCATTTCCATAAGTGCCACTGTGCCACTCGCGGCCCTCTCACCTGAGATTCCTGACCGTAATGCAATAAGTGTGCTGCATCTTCTTCGCAAATAAAGCATCCTACCCCAATATCGCTCGGATCTCTCCCATTTATTTCATAACAAACGACCGGGTCGCATTCCTCAGCCAGACAGTGATTAGATTACGCCGAATGCTTTTGCTTGTTCCCTCCCACCCCCGGCCGATGAGGAGGAGGCCGGTGTGCCCTCGCCGTCGCTCGAAGGAAATGAAGGATAACATCCGAGGCCGATCGGAAGCCGGTGGGGGGAGGCGCATCTTAATGTATTATCGGATATATACTCGGGCCGAGAAAGTTACCTAAAGGGCGTATGAGCTTCCGAAGAAAGATTTACGGAACCGTTTGCACCTCTGCGGGGGATCGGGAATAACGTAAATGTGCTTTAAGGAACTTTTATGAAGAATCAATAGAGATCTGAAAATCGGTATGTCTCTGATTTTACTAACGGTTGTAACTATGGGAAGAGGTGGACATGATTCACGCGCACCAGATCAGAATAACAATAAATATTCAACATTTGAACTATTTGCGTGCATTAATGCTGCGGCCCGTTTTATTAAAAGTGCATTTCACTAACATGCCATTGTTTTATAGAGGGGAATTAACTTTCAACTTATTATTTTCAGGAACTCCCGCTCTAAGAAAGAGGACAACTACAATGCGTCATCTCGTTTCGAATCATTATGCTGCCACAGGATTAGAATATCAGTTACCACAATACAAAAAAACTCTCCGAAATCATGGGCCTCACGCGAAAAGGATACTTGTGTACTACTGTGTCTCTTTATTGACGACTGAGAATGGCTCGTTTTCGTTCGATAAGAGAACACCCTTACACGTTACAGACAATAATGTGTAACTGTGAATCTTCGAACTCCTAATTCAGACTCCCTCTGGAAAGGGTCCAGTGTTGATGTGGAAAGAAAACGCCACCCGAGACACTATTAATCTGAAAATATTGAATGCGATATTTAAAGAGGAGATGAAGTAAGATCCTCTGGAATCTCTCTGAGTGATCACGTATTTGTACGCGCTTTTTTTTTGGTGGAACCCTCACTATTGTGAAATATAGAGCGATCATCGACACACAAGTACGCCCGCGTGTCGATGCGATTGGTGATCGAGGCATCATAATGGATTATAATGAACTCTCCAATCTGTCTCGTCGAGGCATGTTTCGAGGTGAAATGTTTGGACTGGCCAACGCATTTTCCGGACTTAGGCCCGGCAAAGCATATTTGAGATTACCTCGAGAGACGGATAGTGATATAAAGAGTCTTCGCTAAGCTTGTGGATTGCATAGAGAATGCACCCGCGGCTTTATAATGAGTCGGAAAACATACTCATTCATAAATGAACTTTGTTTTTCATCTTCATGAAAATTTTATTTGTTTAAAAAAAGAAAAATAAGGATACCAAAGCACTATAATTAATATTGACAACATTTATAAACTTTAATCAGTGATTTAAAAACTCTCTCTCAGTATATTTTGTGGCCTTAATTTTCATTACTGAAATGACTGTCTCTATGTTCTTACTACATTAAGAGGATTTAATTCGTTTGAACGTTGTTATAACTATATAACTCAGAACAATCTTTGAGAAATAAAACAGAGATGCATGAATCAGTGCTGAACTTCTATCATGCTGCATTGCTTCAAATTTGATATTTGAAACTATTTAAGATGTTTTATTTCTCTACGTCGGCTTGGATAGGAGTTTAGTGTTCAATCCTTTTTTAATGCGATTTTATTTTTGTACAATTTTTTTACCGCGGTATATGAATTTCAACGGCTTTGGTACCATTGTAATCTTTTCCATCAGTGTACATATGCATGTACTCTTCAAGACGCTGGGTTTCTTTGTTTTGCAGGGTCTCCCTATATTGCTCATTCAGTTATTTTCGCTCCGACGAGATGGTAACATGCTCTTCGTATACCGTGTTTAGTCCACGATTCCCGTGATTGAGGCTCATTTTACAGCGATATAGAAGGAAAATAAATTAATTACTCTCGGTTCTACTTGCATATAGTTTTTATGATTTTTAGACGTAAGAACTCCATTAAAAAGAATGATTGTAGTCAAAAAAAGAAATTCGGTTAGAAACAAAAATTCTAATATTAATTCTAAGATTAGCAATTCATCTCCGTTTTGGATAACGAGTAACGGCGAATTTAGTAATGTGCATTTTGAAAACTTCTCCTTGTATACAACGGGAAATTAAATATTTTAAAAATGTTTCAAGGCGTTATTTATTTATTTATTTTATTTGGAAGCACTTTTTCATGTATTTCATAAATAATTGACGCCTTTTCTAAGTGCGACTTCATTCGGTTCCTGTCCGCTCCCTTTTCTGTAGTATGTCGTGCAAAATTGTTTAATATATGCATAAAATTGTTTATTATATGCAAGCCTTTATGAAATTTCCAAACAGTTTCAAGCGGTCTCTATCTGCCGTATAAAAACAGATTTTACTGTATTTCCATTTTAACAATTCAAGGCATGTTCTACCTTCCCTTTCGGAAAAATGGAATCAATCCATTAGTGGAAATAAAAAACAAGATAAAGGAGTAAATCGAAAGATAAATGTCTAGCAATAACATCTTCAATAAGCATTCTTAGTGTCGCTTTATATTCATCAGTGACACACTCGTGTCAAAAGTATTAGATAGCAAATGAAAGATAAACAGCAAAGTTTTCAAAATTCCAAAACTTTTTGATCGAGTAATAGAACAACAAATATTTCATGATTCCTATAGCATTATTATTTGAACTTTAAATGGTTCCTTTCATTTATGCAAATAAAAGAGGGAATTTTTTCATTTCAAAATCACGAAAGGGACCTTTTTAATTCCATTTCCATCTATTCGCAGAGAGTTTTTTACCACAGTTCCACTCTCCAAAAACTCTTTCAAACAAATCTAATTACATCAAATTCTGGCACGTCTTTGTTTCCGCACATAATTAGGCTGATTTATCCAAGAAAAATACCGTACTTAGAAGGAAGGGGAGAAGAAAGGCCCTCTCCGTTTGCTCCCGAGAAAACAGAATGACGTCTCCTGGCCGAAGGAGAATTCTTATTTCGCTAAAAGCATTTTAAGTGTGAATGATCTACGACGCCCTCACTATGACTACGTAATGGAATTTCATTTTTTGCCTTCCCTTTTTTCAAAATGACGCGAGAAGGTCCATTTTATGAAAGCTAATGAAAATGAGTCGTAATAATCATCATTAACTCAATTAACTGGTAGGTGGTTTAACTCAAAACAAAAAGATCTATCGAAATCCTTCATTGGGACAAAACCTAATCGGCATAATGAAAGATATAAAAGTGGTATCCCATTATCATTCTAACTAACGTCATTTGGTTTTTGAGAAATTCTGCAAAATACAAGTGATAAAGGTGAACATGGGGCTACCGTCAAAGCGATCTTGCAGCATCTAGGTCAGCATTTCTATATTTTTTAGAATAACTCGTTGAGTAATGGTTTTGTTGGATTCTTTTTTATGTTTTTCTTTCTCCTTCGTTCCACTAAACGAACTGCGTGTCGCAACATTTGATGGTATTTGCATAGTGTCACAGTCAACTGGTAAAGTCTTGTTGATGGTGAGGCATCATTTAAAGAAGCATTGTTTAATGAGCAATCTTATATTCTTTTTTCATAAATATCCCCCCCCTTTTGTACCTTCTAGTTTTATAACTATAACTCACACTCTGTTTTCTTTTTTAATCCCTTCCCCTCCCAAAGAAAGCCAAGAGAATATTCGAAAACTGTGAACCATGGTTATCAGAAGATGTGCATAATAGTATTAGCTTTAAAGAGAACGCTATAAATTGACCTCTACAGAGGATCAGAGAAACGATGCCAAGCGCATCCAACACCATCCGACATAACTTGCACTGTTCTTTCTTTTAGACTGATAATGTAAAGGATGACACAAATTTGTAGAAGTTGTGCCGGTTATTTTGATGCGTTTTATCACATCTGCTATGGGGGAACCTTAAAAAGGAACTGGGAAAATATTTTTGCCTTTGTTAAAAGGTCTTATCTTGTGTCCTTTGGAGTTCAGGAAAACCTTTGAATTCTGTATATTGTGAGTAAGAGCTGCATGAAACTTATTTTTGTATTGCAATCACTATCGACATAAACCGAATTAACAGCAGGAACCAGACGTGCCGCAATTTAACCTCTGCCGCCTGCCTTTTTGTGAATCAAACGAAATTCCTATTCCTGAGCTCACAGAGATATTGGAGGGTAAATCTCATCATTCGAAAGTTTCTTGCGAAGCGATCGAAGAGACAGGCAACGAAGAGGGGTCCATATCAACGTTTCAATCTACGGGAAATGAATAAGATATTTGAATTTGTCAAATAAAGAAGCTGAATCCCTTGCTTCTAAATTAATAAGAATTTACTCGATAGAAAAACAATTCATATTTTGCCGGATTGGGGAAACACTCACCTAATGAGGCAGAAACAGGATTTGTTTTTCTATCGATTTAATTTTTCTTCTAACATTAAAATATTTGAATTTTATCAGCATATCAAACAATTTCTTTAAAAAAAAGGTCTTCCTGATTATTTTCTAATCGATTGGCTGGCGATTGCTTATTAGTAGGGTCGCGAGTGAAGGTCGCGGTACGAACCTGCGACGCTAGGGCCGGCAGTCGCGTAACATAGCCACTTCACCAAAAGTCGACTTCGGTATCGTAGATGTCATCTGGCCGCAGTAGCTTTGGATTGAGTTTGGATTGTTTCCTTCAGAGCAACATCAACGGGTACGAATCTAGACTCGGGGTTCACCGTTTAAGAGAACAAGCCTGGATGGCTCGGGTGAGGAGGAGATAAAAGTGTCACGAACATCGACGGATGACTTGAGTCGACTCATCACAGCTCATTCGTTCCTCGCTGGTCAGAGAGGAAACCTCACGAAATACGCACGCGCCTGCTTCAGACCCTTAGGAACAGACAAGAAAAGAACGATGTGCGAGGGAGGGAGAGAGCGGCTTTTGCGGGCGAAAATTCATTTGCGTTCCATTAACTGATCGAGACGAAATCTCCCTGCTCCTGCGGCATATGAAGCTAGGGTTAAGGAAACCGTTTGCAAAAACTCTTTCTCAGGAAAGTGCTGCCGTTACATTTTGACGCTGGCAGGTCGGCGAGAACTCGGAAGAATCGTCAGCCTCGCGGGTTGTGATTTGTCTTCTACCTCGCGTTCAAGAGACTGAATAAACAATCATAAGGTTTATAGTCGAAGGTGACGAGGAATAGGGTTACGTTCTGTTATAATAAGGAAAGAAAATGAAAGTTGTAATTTTTGTTGGCCCTGAAATCAGAACATTCATAGATAATTCTTTCCCTGGAACTTTATGAATGAGGAGGGAAGAAATTTGTGAGTAAGAGTTTCTGTTTGTTTTCAAGACATTTCCTGGACAAATGCAAAGCTGAAAGCTCTGTTGAAAAAACTAACAGTACTTATAATAATTTCAGAGGCACTGATTGTACCTTGAGCAGATAAAATGATTTCTCACATAACACTTTAGACGGTTTTCATGAAAATACTGCAATAACAAAGTATTGGAAGGATATAATCAGGACATTAAAGACTACGGTTCGTCTGATTTCAGATGGAGAGTGACACCATGAATGAGATGCCTGTTTAAAAATAAAAAGTCGTAGAGAAGAAAAAACATTATTCCCCTCAGTTTAAATATGATTCGTCCCATTTTTACTTTCTCGCATACGTGATACAGAGAAAACACAGTAGTTTTCCAAAAATAAAAAATAAAAAAAAAATAAGATTTCGATTAATCTCCACATTTTAAAGTACCCTGAGTACGACAAATACCTTTTCCTGAGAATGTTATTTGTCTGTCTTTTTAAACAAAGACAACTCAAAAAACATTTTGATCAAGAGTGATTAAATTTGGTATATGGGTTTTGGAGTACGATTTCGGTATGACGGTTAAATTTGTAGATTTCTATCAAATTTTGTGTCACTCCATTCCACTCAGAGGGGGTCTGTCTTTCCTGTGGATAGAATATAGTTTAACGTTACTATAAAGCAAAAAGATCTAGATAAATAAATTCTATGTAAAGAATTAACATCTGTAGTCTGGACACTTATCAAATTCCGAGTCAAATCAAACAACGGATGGACCGTCTGTCGGTCCGAAATTTGTGAAACATACAAACGCGGTAACTCAAAGTTGCAATGACTTAAAAATATCAAATATGATAAATAATTTTGCAGCCCCAATATTCGTGTCAAATTTTTATTTCAATCCGTTTGATAAATGCCTCTAAAAGAAAAATTTGTTTTTCGATCGTAACTGACTGTGATATGCCAGGGATAAATCGTCTGTCACTAATGAAGGGTTAATCGCCAAATAACTCAAGGATGATGCTATGGATTTAGAAAGAATGCCAACTGAACGTCAAATATTCATATCTCGTAACTATCGAAGACTGATTCTGTGCAAACGTTTTCTCTTAAATGCCTTTATTAGGAAGCATGTAAGAAAGTTAGGAGGAGACAACTCCCACTGGATAACTATTATGGACTTGTGAAATTTATACTCTAAACCTGATTTATAATCTTTACGTAGATAATTATATTTTACGAGTCAAATCTGATGAGTGACCACTAAAATCACGTTCATTTCGGAAAATAAAATGCACATAAAATCAGTTGAAAAATCCAAAATCTGTGCTGTCTTTTTGTAATTGTCCTAAAACTCATATCTCCCAAAATCTGCAACTACTCCCAGAAACAAAAATACTTCCTACTACATCATAATTTTTTCCGTTATAAAACATAATTCTTATTTCTAATAATATTTCAATTCATAATGAGGTTTTATGAGGAATTATTCACCATTATTAATAAAATTATTTTGTGAGAGCCTGATGCTGTTTTCGTTAGGGCATTTTGAATCATTGAAGGCAACGAATAATTGAGGCTCGAAATCGCGTAGGCATTGAACAAAGCATAAATGGCAATATTCATCAACATCTTTTAATCGAATATGTTTTTTTACCTGCTTTTACCAGTATTGCATTATTATTGAGTATGCTTCTTTGAAAGCAGATGCTTTTTCATAAGGTTGACCCGCCTTTACCAGTATTGCTTTTTCAAACCAGTTTAAACTACTTAATGACTTAAATTAATTGAGGCAAAATTATTTAAAATAATAATGTTCTTGCATGATAACTTGAAACTAGCGATCGTAGATATCCTTTTATATATTTCATGTACAGTTTCTCTCTTCTTCTTTTTTCTTTGGTTCTGTTTTAGGCAGAATTTTATTATATTATCTGAATTCGATTTCATTGCATGCGTTTTCGAAAAGGTCGGAAATTTCGATCATTTATAGACAGAAAGGTTTCTTAGAGATATTCTGGGTGAATGTGTTCCTTGGAGTTACGGTTTCTGTGCACTGCATTCTTCATGTAGTCATGTTTATGAGAATTTTTCCATTAGTGAGAAAGACAGTATTGAAAAAGATATAAGCAAGCACATTCTTATTCAAAGAGTTAGAATTAAAAAAAGAATTTTATCAATAATAAATTAACTAATCAGTTATTTCTCCCATTCATTTGGAACGAGATGGAACATTTTTTGTAAATTCTTCTACGTGTTGGCAGCCTTCTCACCGAGAAAATGAAATTCTAATAAAGAGCGTGAATTCTAAATTTTATCTCATTTATTACGCAGAATCGAATATTGCCAGATTACACGCCCATGAATAGATCCGAGAATCGCGCTTGTTTGGGGATATTTTTTTCAACGAAAAGAAATATCTTCAGCATTTAGCTCGTTTCGATTACATCCCATTTTTGTTTAGCATTCAAACTTGTGATATGAATAGAATTTTTAAAAAATATTGGCAATGGTAACCAATTAAATCTTCATATCACTGAATTTGAGGAGTTAAATATGTTGCATTGGTTTAGTACTCATTGAATGCGACTGGGATCTATTGCTCAGTGAAATGGCTCGACTCATTACCGATAAAAGTTATAGTGAACCATTTGAAATGACTGAAAAATTCTGTAGTACGGATTAAATTTTGAAATTTTTGCCGCACTTACATAAGCTTCTAAACGATTTCATTAACGAAACAAAAGCGTGTTTTAAGAACATGTCAAATGCTTATATACATATATTTTCATGCATCATTTAACAAAGTTAAAATCTTCAACATTTGAAGAAGGTAATTGTCAGGTTAGCTTTCTTCCTAGGAAGCTTAAGCTCTTACAAGTGCCGCTTTTCCACCTTTCATAGATATAAAATTTCAATCTAATATGACATCAGCAATTTTTGAGGTAAACAGCAGTCTAATATTTTCAAATGCTAGATAAGAATGTGTCTTGAATACAACAAGCTGCTAAGAACGAGAATATTAACGAGAACGAGAATTATTCTCATGAAAGGAGAATAATTTTAGTTATCCTCCTATTTGACAGTGAATTAGATTTATTACTCTTATTTTATCATGAATAGAAGAATGGGAAAGATGACCTAAAAACTAGTACCATGTTTTTATTTGAAGAAGGTAAGTACGTTTTAACTCTATACACCATGCAATATTAAATATAAAATGAAATGCTCCATAATTCTATAAGATTTTAGTTTGAGACAGAACTTAAAGTATGGATTGAATATCATCAAATCGAAAGCCATGGTTAAGCTCGGTAATTGTTATTTTTTGAAGTTAATTCTGTACTCCTTTATTATAAATATGAAGACTTATTAATTATTAATTAATCAATGAACAATATAGCATTGAAAATAATATCGATTTAATTATAAAATAATGGGCGCCACAGACTTCTTAGAATGGTGACTTTAATGACTTTCGAGATCTAGTTAACAAATGTTAAGTTCGAATGAATTGCCATTAACCCCAAAACTTTACCTCTATTTTTTAAATGTCTGGGGGAAACCCCTTTGTGACGACTGATAAGAAATACTACCTCTCAATGAGTTCTGGAATTCCCCAAATATTAATAAACACTATGAAACACATACTGTGGTTTTTACAGACATTCCCATTGTTATTAATTAATAATAATTACTAATTAAATATCTATCGCCTACCAGCTATCTCTAAAAGCAGATTGATTTAAGTGCACTGCAAATATTTCCAATTAATGTATTTGCATTTTTTTTTTGTAAATTTTAACTAACCATCAATACTTTTTCTTCTAATTAATTAAATAAATAGTTTTTTTTTTAAAAATTAGTCTCAATCTCCCCAAATTAATGTTCAGTTTTAATGAAGAACAATACCCTTTTAAATGGTAAGCGCAAATGCAAAAAAAAAAAGCATTATATTTGGCTGCATTTTCAACAAAGTGTACAAAAAAAAATCTATTCACTATGGAAACATGGATTAGTTATCACATATTTCATTATATTCTGTCGCGAAATGTAGGCTGGGTTATTTTCATTTAGCCTTCATTCTCGAATGGTATTCTTTGTTGCTTTCATCCCATTTGTTCTCCAAAATGGAACTTTCACGCTCACGCATTTGAGACAGGCCGCCTCTCTCTTGTGCCGTCGAAGCCCCCCGAAAGGGCGGTTGCGAACCAGCATTTGCAGGCGGGGGGTGGGGGAATCGCGTGAGAGCCGGCGCCTGTGCGTGACGGCATCCTCGAATGCACTTCGATTTCAGAACGGTTTCATATCAACCAGTTGTCGATAGAAGGCCCATCATTTTTTGAATCTGCTTTCGAATACATAGTTCTTTCGTTTGATGGAAAAGAGAAAGGTCTAAGAAGATGGTTCTCGATGCAACACGAGTTTAAAATAAGCGGAACTCTCCTCCTCTCTCTCCATTGATGGATGTTTTATATTCTAAATTTTTTTCAGGAATTGTTTGTAGATTTTTACTTTACGTTTGTAGATTTTATTTATAGAACACTGTAATCTGTGAAATCCTTTTCGATCGATATTTTTGCAAACAGGGACCTTTCGGAATTTTTCGAATTTTTTTGTGTCTTTATCAGTCTATTATTTTATATTTGCGCTAAAAATGCAAAGAACAAACGGATGAGTTTCCTTTGCGGTATTTTGGTTGAAGCCGCGGAATTAAATCAGTCTTTGGAGCTCAGCGGGGGTTTATTCATTTGTAAAACCTATGTGAAGAACGAACATGCTTATTTAATAACAAACACAATCGAATTCTTTAAGCATTAGTTTCAACGACACCTAACTGGATTATCGTACCTCAAAATAGCGATAAAAATATGGAAGCAAGACTTAAGCATCACTTGAAATTAATCACACAAATAACAAGCATTGTTTTTCAATTAATAATTTTTTAGAAGTTAAAAAATAATATGAAAGATCATTTTATAATAGTGTTTCAAATTATAACAGTATTTTGACTTTTTCAAAAGATAAAATTTGACGCCTCATTCGAATGTAATGCACGCATTTTTAGAAAATAGGACGACTCTTTCGAAACATTAGAAAAGGTCAAATAAATAAAAAAAGCGACAAAGCCCGTGCAAAACAGCTCATTTCAAAGCTTTTAGAGTTATTTTACGAACAGCTAGGAAGACATTCCCAATATATTTATGCTGTATTTTCAGCTTTACGCTACAGGATATATTTCAGTTGTTTTTACGAAAGTATGAGAGAGAGAGAGAAAAGGAATAAAGCGATAACATTTATTATCGCTTTTAAATTAGAAGCTTTGTCCGAGATACTGAAATATCAAAGTTTACATTATTGCAGTATGAAAATAAAAAGATTAAAACGAAATCTGCTACGCGTATTTCAATGCATCATGTCAGAACACCATTTCTTGAACAACCAAGAACCACGAGCTCGTGCGAATTAAATTATATTTTTTATTCATCTTAATGGTTTCATTGAAGGAGTCACTTTATTATCGCAAACTATCCAAAAAAACTTGGTCTGGAATTCATTGTTTTTAAAAAAATATTACATTCCTATCTATTTTATTCCAAATAATCACGAGCTCAAAATGAAATTTTATTTGCTATCGTCATTCACTTATTTTTTTTAAAATCATATCTTTTGTAAATGCAATTGCAACGCGTTATTAAAAGCTGATTTTTTAAGACACTCGTGCAGATAATAACATTGCAATTTTTCTCCTATGGAATAAGATTTTCATTTTTCGCCTACGGATTTTTGTTGAAGTCTAAAATCACATCCCCAGAACAACTCCATGCTCTGACATAACAAATTTCAGCATCTTAGATGTTCAGGGCCAAATTCTTTGAATTCTTTGGAAATAAGTATCGTTATTTTTGAATAATTTTGAATAATTAGCCAATAATTTAGCCATTTTTAACGAAATGTTATCCACTAAAATATTTATTACTAGAATTAATAACTTTAATTGTTATTAATTACTTTACTTAATTAATAACTTTACCTTAAGAATCATCCTTAATCATTATTTTTTTTCTATATTTATATTAAATATTTATGATTTTCCAACTCTTTTCGAATTCGAGAAGTCTAATTTTTTGAAGGCAGATAATGACATTGTTATGTATATTAGCGACAAACTACGAGATGCTTTTAAATTCGTAGTGGCGCAGTAGCCGGATTCTCTTTTCAAGTGACTTCACCACAAACACGGATGCATTGTCCCAGAGCGCGTTTTTCTGCCGCTTCCGCTCGGTGCTCTTTGAAATTTAGAGGATGCAGCCGGCCCGTCTGTTCGCAGTGCAAAAAGGGCCTCCATTCGAGCGGTCGATGCAATTCCTGCTCCTGATATTTTGTGGGAGTTTCTCAGATCAGGAAACGAAATGTAATCCCGAGAGTCGCGCAGCCTCCCTTCGTTTAAAATGGGCCCGCTCACTTTTTTTTAAAAAAATTGGGGTGTCTCAAGCTTGTTCTTTATCTCATAACATAGAAAAATCCCTCGTTTTTGTATTTTTTTCTCAATATTTTAGCAAGAATAAAAAACTATGTGAATTTTAAAAATTTAATTAAAATTTGTCGAAAACATTAATAAATCTTCATAAATGAGTTACGAAAAATAACCAGGAGACCACTTTTCCCCTCTCGAAAATAGGCGAAATGAAAACTTATAAGTGAAGAAGTTTTTGAATGAAACTCTGGCCCTTATCGCGTCTTGAGACTATATACGGATCGATCCAATCCGAAGAAAAACTCCCACCCAGACAGCTAGCAAATTTGTCTCGAGTGTTTTCAGCTTTATCGGATCCAAATTCCGTGCTGGTCATTCGCACTCCACTCTCCATGTGTGTATGCATGCCGTATGCGCATGAATGCATGCTCGATTATATCTGATTGAAGGATTCTGATCTTAGGATCGCTGTCTGTGAAATGCAAAACAAGCACACAAGCAACAGCATTGTCACACAGGAGTTTCGATGGCTCCGCTCTTTTCCACTCAGAGACACACCATCCTAATTTTTCAGATCCCTTTTATCTTTTTTCTTCTTCTTTTTTTTTTTGAAATTTTACTACTCAGTACCTGTGTGTAAAACTTAAGGTCGCATTTGAGGTGAGTTTTCGATCCGTTTCCATGCTGTAAAACAACCACAGCTATTCCCGTCTGCATGCTACGTTCTGAAGCGGAGCGGCTTTTTACAAGCTCTGCGTAAATTATATGAAAAACATCCATCTTCGAAAAGGCATTATTTTTTATTTTTGCGCAATTTGTGAAAAGTGGCGCATATTATACATTTTGAAGCATACTTTCAACCTTCCTAATTTTTTCTACCTCTCAAAAAGGTGTTTTGTCATTCAATAATCCTTTTTAAACAATATCTCGGAAAGCTTGGAGGCTACTGTCGAAACTGTATTTTGCGCTGCAGCTTACGGCAAGAGTGCGAATAATGCTGAGGGAATGCAAAGGAATACATCAAAATGGAATAGACATTCCCCACCCTGCACGAACACTTCACTCAAAAAATAGTCTGAATTTCATATATTGTTAGAAACATATAAAGCTTAACCTAAGGAATATAAGATAGGCAAAAAATAGCATTTTCAAATCCTATAAAAATCTTTTTTGAGACAAAGTGATTTGTAAAAAAGACATCTTTTTTTCAATATAAAAAGAGGAAATTCGCCTTTTAGCAAATAAAAAGCGTAGAATGTTACATCTCGGGAATGGAAAAAAGGAGAAAAAATCCGTATTTCCCGATGATGTTTTTCAAAAAAAAAAAAAATATCATCCGAGGGAGAGAGTAAAGGAGAGGAGAGTTTTCATTGGCGCATCTTTTACAGTTTCTTCGATCGTAGACTATTCCTTACTGAATATTTAGACAACGTTCGCCATACAGGATTTCTCGTCGGCTAAAATAGCTCGGAAGAGAAAATAAGATTATACTATTGTTAAAGAAACCTGAAAAACTTATAAACACATAACCAAACTTATAAACATAAGAACTCACAACAAAAGTTTGAATCGTCTTGAAAATAAGAAAAAAATATAGAGAGAAGGGGAATACTCTGACGTAACAGAAAACTCAATTTCTTAAATGAAAATAAAATCGAAAACATTCGCATCCAAGCCAAAGATCTTTGATTTTCGTCATAACATAATCGCTTCCAAAATGTTCCTGCCGTTAAATTTTTTGAACTTTTTTTTGTAGCAATTCAGTTAATAGCAACGATTTTAATGGACATTTTTAGGCAAAATACTGATACTTCTCCTCATATGCTGACGACCTCCCCCTTCCCCACCATTTCAGAACGAGGTGGTATCGACAGGATTTGTTGTGGCCGATTGCTGCTTCAATATAATTCATACAAAGTAGTGAACAAATTCTCCGAACGGGTATCCTCTTCGAGGCTGTTGGCCCTGAGCCACAGGTGGTCCATCTCCGGCTCTTCATCCCCCCTACATCTGTCCATCTATCTTACCAGTGGCGTGTCAACACTTTGAGAAAACCTTCTCAAAATAATCCGCATTCCACCGGATGTGCGTCCCCCAACAGAAGAGAAGCGAACACTTTTAAATCTTTAAATTTTTTTACCAAAAAACTGTCCGTTTTCAACATCACGTCTCTCCGTATTTTGAGATTATCTGGCATCCCTCAGTGCTGAGCCTAAGCCATATTTTTCAATTTTTTTACATTCTTCCTTAGTTCCGAAACATCCAAACATTCGTTTAAATAACGGCAAACGGTACCGATTCCGCCGAAGGGACATTTATTTTCGGATTTTTATCTCCCATGTCCTGATATAGTCTGGATTATGAATGGATATTATTATCTCATCAATATATTTTATTTTTATTTCTGGATGAGGAATAAAATTTCTGTTAGGAATAGAATTCCCCTTTTAAGACACTATTTGATTTGGGAAGGATTATATCGGCACTCTTTTTCTACGCCTCCAACTTTGCACATTGATCTGTATTTTCATTGCCATATATTACGATAAGGTTCTCAGCAAATGGATTAACTTGAAGTTGGTTAGTATCTCCATCTTTAAAAAATCTTATCTTTTATCATCCGTATTTCTCTATTGCAACTGTGAGATGATTGTACGGCTTTTGGGACTGAGAGAGAACATTTAAAAATTGAGCCTCTCTATCCCTTCACCACCTTTTCAATGTATTAAGTGGCCATCAGTAGAGCTTGCACTTCTGCCTTGGAACTTGCGGCACGGTTCGATAATTGCACAAGATTCGGCCTTTTCCCCATGGTAGTAAACTACCACTGCGGCTCCTACTTTCTCGTCATCTTTCGAACCATCCGTAAACATTTCTGCTCCCTCCACACCTTGGACTTTAATTTGCAGACCACTAATAAACCCTTCTGCAGGGTGTTGTTCGAATCTGTCGAAATACATTTCATAACCTTCGAAGAATTTGCTTCCTGTTCTTACTTTGTTACTAGTGGCTCTTATTCGAAATTTAGAGAGCATTTCCGTTGCTCTGAGATACTTGAAAGGCTTGGGTAGAAATGATTCTATATGCCTAAGGCAAACGAGTAGGGGGGGGGCATTGAGTTACAATTAAGGATTTTATAATATTAGTCTATGTCCGAACGCACCGGGCCGAAAAGAATTAACGGCTCGATGGCCCCAGTGGAGATTCTTCTTAGAAGGTATTTTTTATTTCTATAAAATCTATTCTCAATTCTCACCTGCTTATATGTTATTACATCCATTTTTTTTCTTGAAGTCACTAAAAAAAGGGCAGATACTGGGGGTATATTTTATCACAAACAAGATCCATTCAAACCAATATAACCGAGTATCTAAATAACCCCATTTAGAAAAAAAAGTTAGTATTAACTTCTGTGATTTCAGAAAAAAAAATCATCATAATTCATTCTCAAATATTTTTGAGACAATTTACTACCGAAGATTTCTGTTAAAGGGGTTTTTAAGAAGCAATGAAACTCCAACGATTGAAAAAATGTAAATGCATTAAAATAAATTGGCACTTTGTCCATGCAACTGGGATATCAGATCTACAGACAATCTTTAAGTTGACATTCTTGCTTCAAGCTGCCGTATCAAACACCACCGTGAAAGAAAATTAAGCTATGTTAACAGTCCAGATTTCTCAAAATAAGCATTCTTATTTGAGCGTGATCTACATTTTTAACATTCTATTAGAGTGATAAATATTACAACTGGCATGAGTAATATCATACTTCTAAGAATAAATTGTCAGTCTTTATCTCTTTCATAACATACTTAATTTCTTATTCAAACTAATTATTTTTAAATCAAACTATGGATGTGAAAACGAAATCATAAAAACGCGAAGCTTTTGTGGAATTACTCTAAACAAATTTGAATTTTAATCATATTTTTTAATGTAATTCACTTTCACGCGACGCGCGCTCTCTTCCAGACAAAGCAGAACCCTCTAACGGAGAGAACAAGTAACGACATTTCTAGAATGGCATTCGATTCATGCTGGAGAAGGATGCGCTTAAGATTAGCGCACTAATCACCAGTATGGCAGAAGGGCGAAACAGAATATTCTTAAGTTTAAAACCGTTGATTGTAAATTCACCCTTTTTTTTAAAAAAATCTCGCAGTATCAAAGGCCAAATTAAGTGGCAAAGTAATAACTCTTCTTATTTTTTGATGAAAGACAACTCTCCAACATGAATAAACTGTTTACTGGAATTTTTCAGATTGCTTTACTGAACGTTTAACTTAATTCAAAGCTTCAACAATTAATGAAGTTGTAATATACTTTTAGAAATTCTCAGGAGAGCACTAGACGTATCCACAAAAATTCTATTCAAGCAGGTAAAATGAAAATAAAAGAAAATAAAGAAATAAGATTCAAACAAAAAAGTTTCACCAAGCTCAAAAATAGTCTTCACCGTAGCAAGATGAATAATCTCTAAATTATGGAATTTGGCGTCCATAACTTCCAAAACTATTAGTTCACAAAAATGTTTTTTCTGTTGTCTTAAACTCAAATAATTATCTTTCTAATGAGAAAGATTTCATTTCTGTACAATATTTTATTTTTAATATTTTTTATTGCAATTTAATGTAGAATTTGTAACAAAATTTTAATTGCTATAACTGTATTCAAACTTTTCCATAAATGCATTCAAACGTGTGCTTTTGTCAATGTTAAAACTAATATTAAAAATAACAGTTTAAAGGTAATAATATTATTCAATTTTTGAATTAAAAAAAGATTCTTACTTTAGTTTAGTTATAATAAGTCCCGTTGTAAAGCAACACTAGGGTTATTTTGAGGTTAGGGTTTTATTCGTAATTCTGAACCGTTGTCAGACGATGAGGACGAAGCCTACGCTGGCACCAAGATGAGATTCCTAGTTGTTTGTTCAACTAACAAAAAGGTGTTCTTTTGTTAAAAATCCTCTCTTTTACTTCTTATTTTTTCACATGTTTCGGATTTTAAGTACGTGGCAAATATCCCGAGATAAAAAAAAATATAAAAAAATAGTTACTTTTAAAATAATCTTTAGAAAGCGCCCTATCAATGAAAACAGTTTTTAGTTAAATTAACTGTTCTGAAGTGAGGGTGATGCCGTGTCCGCTTTACAACGGAAGGAGGGGTACAGTTACTTCCGAGGGTATGAACACCTGAGCACCAAAGGGCAGAAATCTGACTTCTAGTTCATATGAGGATGACACACTTATCATATTCGCTTAGACAGACCCTTTTTACGGGGGGTCACATTCTCACATCTCAAAAGACAGAACACAGAACAACTAATGCGCTGATTGGGACTGGAACCCGGGACACCCAGATCACGAGGATGACGCGCTCTCTCTGAGCCAGGAAACTAGCAACGCTCGGAAATGCCCCACTCTAATGAAAAAGGGCTCACTTCAAAACTCCAGCTGATAAGTATGTGAAAAATCTCTCTAAAGATTCCATGTTTGAAAAGAGGGGAGGCTGAATGAGAGCAACTAATAAGACAGAATGTAATAGAACAGTTAAAAATGAAACTACGATGAAAAGGATGCACAAGGGGGGAAAAAACTTCGCAGTCTGGAACTTCGCAGTCTGGAACTTCATATATTTTGCGTTTCTACACTCCTACTCGACTATCCTTCGAAGTAATTCCTTCTCTCACAAACGTCCAAAAAAGAAGCTTAAAGCAGCCCTCATAGGCATTATTATTCATTCAGACACTGTCTCATCGTATGAACAAAGGGGAGAAATGCTTTTTGCAGAAGCAACTCAAATATATATATATATATATATATATATATATATCTCTCGAGGAAATAATAACACATTATCCCTTGAAGCATCATTCAAATAATACCCTATTGGGCAAGGAATGCAAAGATTATAAGTTGAGAAGGACCACTGACAATCTTAATTTTTTTTCCTTCATGAGGAAATAGAAAAGGAAAACGGATGGGCAAACTCAAATACGCAATTAAAAATAATACAAATATGCTTTCCAAAATTTACAATTAACGTTACCGCAACGAATGAGCCCTCACTAAGTAAAAACACGAAAATAATTATGCCCTTTAATTTTTAGCGTCGCCAGATAGCTAAAACATAATGAGTAGCTTTGGGAACAAGGATTCCGAAACTTCTGTTGCCACAAAATCCTCCTTTTTTTTCCTAGAAAATAAAGTTTTAAGACCCAGCTGTGCCACGAACATAATTAAGGGTAAAAAGAAAAATAGAGAGGGGGTTGGAGGGAGGGGGATGAAACGAAAACTAGAAATATAGCACCTTCCAGCGTGTTGATCCAACCTTCTTATATTCTTGAGCGCAAGGATTGGAACGTTTCGCACGGTTGCTTTGAAACGTATGGCCGTTGAATGAATGATACCTACTTTTTAGAGTTAAAAAAAATCCTTAGAATGGAAAAAAGAGAAATGGAGAACGCTGTTTCAAAGATTGCATTTTTTTAAAAAATCACTCATTAGTGCCCTCTTTTACGTCACAACCAGTGGTTATTTCTATTTGGAACAGCGAAGCGAATGGCGTAATGAGGCGGAAGAGAACGAGCCAAACGATTTTTTTCCCCTTGTTTATTTCGCGGCTTTTTTATTGGCATCATATTTTAAGACATATGTCGGAATTTTAAACACGACGCTAGGTTTAAATAAGTATGCTTCGCCCTGTTTTTTCCCCTTAAATATTACTTTTATAACGAAGGACAGTGCGAGGGGGTGTTGGAAGAATTTATTCAAGTCTAAACGCAGGCGATTACAGATCTAAAATGATATTCTATTTCAAGCCGTAAGAAGTGAAAGTGAAACTCTCTTTAATTATTTTTAACAATTATTCGTCTCCTCCAGCATATTGGGTGGAATAACTGAAAATAAATATCGGATTGCATTGCGTCATTATTTAAAACTTTGATCCATCAGAGTGAAAACAGTAACTGAACTCGCTGCCATCTCAGGAATTTTCAATGTCTGCATTCATGTAACATTAAAACAACAATGAATGAGGTATTACTGGTACTTTCCAACATATTAAATGCGTGCAAAAAGGCTTCGCTCCTTTTTACCCCGACGCTTTCACAAGCTTTTTGCACCATTGCTATTTTGATTCATCTATTCTGTAGATTCGTATCGTATGGCCAGACTGATCTGCAAAACAATCATAACACCAGGATTGTCGAATCGTTTTCATTAAAACGATGCTCTGTCATTTATGTGATGGCATTGAACACATAAATCTCAAGTGGCAAAATGTATACATATTATAGACATGTGGACTTTCCTACAATTAGGTAAACAAAACATTTCCTTCAAAAATATTTTGGGTAAAATAAATGCAACCAAAAACAGTCTTTCTCTTCAAGGACTAAAGCACTTCAATATCTATTCATTTTACTGACCACACTCTGTTGATAGCTCTTTGAGTCTCGTTCTTTTATCGCCACTTCATGTGCATACGACGGGAACTGCCCGTCTTATTGTACTTCGTCTTTTCACTGTAAATTTAGAATACCGAATATGAACTAAATCTTATCATCCGAACTGCTTTGTAACTGTCAACTGACTGAGACGTCAATCTATTTTTGTGTTTGTAAGTGATCTCTTGTGTTTTTTAATTAATTGTTTTGCTCTCTTCATATGGAAACGGGGGTAACAGCCTTTGGTGCTATACATCCCCATCTTCTACTTCTTTCAAGTTCGTTTTTTGCTTAATTCATCCTTTACAAAAGTTGTAAATTAAAGGAATGTCTTCCCTGTTAGTTTTTTAAAGCAGTATTTTTGCTTCTTATATTAAAAGTTTTGATACGGTTTTTTTTTTTTGGTGATATGGGCAGAATGCTTAACAACTTACAATATCCTATACAAACCGGCCTTTTTTGTTGTCGATTTCTTGAATTCCGTCCGGATTGGCAGGACTCGTCACAATTGAACGCCCACCACCGAATTCCCACTAAATGACCGGACCAGCTGCGGAACGCTCTCAGCGAGTTCTTGCTCGGGAGAAACTGCGAAAATCAGCTTCATTCTGAAAATTGGGTCGCAGGAATTCACGCCGTATCGTGACATTCAGAGTATTTTCCTTCTTTCCGTGATTTTTTTATGTTCTCCGTAAAACCTTTTAATGACTGATTTTGGTTCAACTTGACACGGAGATTCTTCATTAGCACTTCCGATTTAACGTCGAGGCAGGCACCAAGCAAAGAAGGCGTCCGTCGGGTAACGGACGCTTTGGAGCAGTGCAGCAACGTGGAAAGCCTTTGATATGAGGTGATCCAATACTGTGCACAAAGCACGGAATCGACTCAAAAAGAGTTTGCTCACCCAACAGCTTTAATTCGACTCGATTTCCTAAAAATGTCATAAAAAGCTGTGGGTCTTATAATAATTGTAGATGAAAGTCGTTTTTAATCTTTAATAAAAGAGTCTCACCTTAAAAACTGGTGACGCGGAATTATAAGAAAAACGACGGGTTTTTTTTTAATACGAGAGAATCCCCTGATGAAAAGAAGAAAACAGAAGGCGGGGAGATTCTTTCCATTGTGTGTCCTCTCTGCCATACAGGTAGGTGGTCCAGAGACCATTCCCTCGCTTTTTATGATTGAAAACAGCTGCGCTCGGAGTTGCCCCCCCTCTCTTAATTTTCGAAAATCGGTAGCATCACCTAACACTATTTGTGAAAATAAGTATTTACTTAAATATTTATGAATTGAACACTTGAATAGAGCTATAGATCAGAAGTTAATTCTCGAATTTTTTATATTTATCAAGTTCAGGAAAACATTACTGTTCTTTTTATAACAAAAACAGCCCTTCTCTCATAAAGAATCCTTCAATTTGAAGAGCATTCTAAAAAATAAGTTTACTAAACGAATATTTAATATTTGAAGTCCTTGAAAGAAAAAAATGGTAAATATTATATTCAGTATATGCGTAAAAATTAATATATACTTCTAGTATAATTTTTTTCTGATTAATTCTAGTTTTATGGAATCTGTCACACTGATGAGTTAATGTTAACACTTTTCAAAATTATGTGTTGTTCAATTGCATTTTTGATGACCCATTGTCAAGACGCCAAAGACATGCACACAAGCGCTTCATAACTATCAACGATGTTCCTGAATTTTAAGATGGCATTAAAGTATTATAGCTTCTAATATTATTTCTGGAAAACAAATTACGATTTTGGAAATTTTTAGAGAGAATTTATTAATATCAAGGAAGCGGTTGATCGCACAGAACATATCTTTTGGCACATTGCATTGACTTTCAATCCCTTTATACTGGTGAAATGCGCGACAGATTCGTATGGGTTCAAATACATGAGCAAATATTCAGGAAGGTATAAAACACACCTGAATTTTCAAATGCTCCCCAAAAGAGAAAAAGAACTGACATCCATTTCATTTCGTGCGCCTCCCCTTCCGCATCATGCCAGCCCAACAACCCAAGACACTTGTTATGCGCCCCAGGATTCGGAGGACCTCACCGTTTGCCTTCCATTATCATCAAATTCAGAATCCGAACTTATTCAAAACTTAATGGAGCGGCTTCCACCATCGATTTCATGTCACTCGCCGCCGGGTTACGAAATCAAGTTGTGTTGTGATGAGTTTGTTGACGTGAAAACATTTCCAGATTATTTCGGAATACGCGAACTGTGACAGGCCCCGAGATGGATGTGTTGCTATTAAATTATTCGGAAAGCTTCATTCATAACAAGCGCAATAAATAGATTCCGAACGAATGGTTGCGGGTTTAAAGTAAACTTTATCATATTTTAAAATTTATAAACAAACCTGAAGCTATTTCCATCAAAAGTCAAGTAAGCATTTTGCAACCTATTTTTCTCGGCTCATTTTTGTAATAGGAAACAAATTGTTTCTGAGTAATGCGTAACTGATAAAAAATAAAGCCTTTTAGATCAGTGATAAAAGGGTAAAAATATCATGAAGAAATTCGTAAGAAAATATCAAAACGTCAAAATAGTTGATAATCTAAAGTAGGAATGCGATTGTTTTTTTTTATGTCCAAGGGAAAAAAAACCTCAGAAATAAGAATTTTATCGATGATATAGTAAAAGTCAGGCTTTCGAAAAAGATAGGAAATTTTAATTTCGTTAAAAATAATTCTGAACTGTAATTTATTTATCCTATATTATAGAGAATAATAGTAATGAAGATCTTATTAATTAGAAAATCGCATAGAATATGTGGCAAGGAATAATCGTGCAAATACAATCTGGAGCTCTTGGCTTGTTAACTTCTGAAGGAAGTTCAAAATTTCGTTAATGGCCAACAATGTTTCATGGCATTTTATTTATTAATTTTCATTTTGTACTTATAGTTTTCTGGCGATTATGAAAGAAAACATTGCACGAAAAAGATAATCTTCCCACCATTTTAAAATTCAAGAAAATTATATTCCCGATGATGCCAGTTTTATTAATTTAAATCTCTTCATTGTTTATACTGTTGCAGTTGTGAAATTCAATGAATTTTTTCCTCATCAACTTTTGCTGTCGTGTATTTCTTTTACAACAAGTATTTTACACAAGTCAGTTATCGTGTTGATTTCCTTGGTTATTTGTTTTCAGAAAATCGAATGCATTTCTGTGTAAATATCCATCATAATTGAATGATTAGAATTTTTTGTAGACCGTCTGTTTTGGTTTGGAAAATCGTAGTGTTTGGAGGTTTAAGAGAGACACATAAGCACTCAGATATGATGGAATAAATTTCACTTGTAGGGTAACCGCTCCCGGAGGGGGAGCTTCTCGCAATTGAAGAATGAGAGGCTTCCGGTATGGTGGTTGGATCTTGCCACCCTGGAAGGTGCACTAACAGGTACGGATTAGGCTTCTGACATTGATGATGGGACATACTTTCAATGGAGAGGGTTGTACTGGGGTTGGTGAGGATCCTTAGGACTCAACCCCAGTTAACGCCAGTGTTGCAGTTGCGGCGGTCCAGTCATTCAGCCCTAGTGGTTTAAATGCGTGCGTCTTCGTGACGGAACGGAGAGTCTGGCATGATTTATGACTTACGCTCACAGGATGCTCATACAAGTCTCATTTTGAAAGGCGTTATACATCTCGCAGAAGGTTACAAGAATGTAAAAGTGAACATTTTTAACGACCACAAAATATTTTAAGCGAATGTTTTAGGCGTCACTAATGAAGAAATAGATGTAAAAGGAGGGAAATGATATTTCGATATATTTAACGATGTTTTCAACTGGAACTTACGTTGACAGAAGTTCATACCCCAGATCAGAAACGGAAGACGCTTTAACCTGAACGACACTTTAAAATATTGTATTTGTTTGCCACAAAAGAAGAAGAAATGAATTCCATAGCAGAACAATAATAAAATAAATCATTTTCTATTTATTATCCTGGCATTCACTTTTATTTCACCCCGGGAAAAGATCATTGAATTAAAGATATGGAATCGATACCCTCCTCACTTCTTGGGGATCGTTATCCGTGGAGCGGGTCTCTGAATTAATGACATCGATACTTAGCGGGAAGTATCTGACTAAATGATAATATCATTAGTGGGATGGCTCATAATGAGAGAGCTTTATGGGCGAGGATCACACAGCAAATGCTTTCTCTGAGCACTGCTCATTATTCTTATTAGCAACTCCAGCGGCAGTTATAATTCTGGTTCAGAATATACTGATACATGCAGCAGGATCATTTACATACCAAACGAAATGTCTTCGGGGTCTAGTTACAGGGGGAGAGGCTTCTGTACACACAGCCTCTGCAATGACTTACAGTCTATGGCGACTAGCAAATCCTTTTTCTGTTAATAAAAATTTACAAGACAATCATTTGTTAGAGGTTCTGCATACAATACACATACCTCTATATTACACACAAGTGATTCCTTACAGTGTAGAGCGTGCTTTTCATATTTTAAGATTCACATTTGAGAAAACAGATTTAGCATTTCACTAAAATCTATTTTGGAATTAATATTCTCTTCAAAAATAATATAGTTTAAAATTTATATAATTTGTTCTATAAGATGCATGTGTAATTATTAGATATGATTTCATTTAACTGTAGTCGTTGCTTGTCATTAGCTCTGCATATTTGATGCAAAGTTATCTGCCAAATTTGGAAGGGAATGCTCATTTTTTAAAAATCTACACATGTTTTGATTTTACGGGCTCACAATGAATTCCGGAGAGGCTTCTTTTCAGAACATCTCAATACGCTCAAAGAACTTAAATCATCTTTTGAATCCAATTCTGGGAATTCTGTTCGAATAATTTTCTCACCTTCCAGCAAATCATAGGCAACATCAATGAGATCTGCACTTATTACCTATAAAAATGAAAAGTGTTACATTCCTTCAACTGAACTCTGAACGGATTAAAAGAGATCGATTAGTAAAATGCATATAAAAATTAAGAGAGCATTTCATTGAAGACGATAATGTAACAATACATCTGGAAAATGTTAGACTTTCAAAATGGGAAAAGAAACTGCGATTTTGAAGCAATAATAACATGTTATAATTCAAAAGATTAAATGTATAATGAAACTAATGAACAATTCAAAACATTTTTAATGCTTTCTACACTTTCAAAAGCTTAATATTAGGGCGGCGCTTCTTATTTACCAAATGCTGAAAAATGAATGTTGATGATTGAAAAATAAAAGCAAAAGCGGCATGAACCAAAAGAAGAGCATTGCATTTTTAATGTTTTGTCAGTTTTTCTGACCCCGATGGTGCAAATGTATGGCAGTTCTTCCCACGGAAGTGGGTGGAGTCCTGTAACAATTTGAATCATTGTCAAACAAGAACCTGTCATTAAATACTGTTCATGTTCGGGAAATGCTAGTAGACAATTTCTATGAGGCCTAATAAATCTGTCCGTTGGTCTGGTTTAGCCCGCGGGATTTTCGGTGTGTTGGGGGTGGACTCGAAGGCATTCACTATTTAATGTTCGGCTTCCTTATAGACCTGTTCAACGATGCTCAATACAAATAAGTAGTTATCCTTCTTTGCTCGCCATACAACATAAAGACCCTGTTTCTAGCTTCACGTTTCTTCAAACACTGTGTGAAAACTTGTAAGCAGTTTAGCTGAAGGGACTCCGCCCAGGAAAGTTCTGCTTTGGTGAAAAAAAAATCAAACTTCTCTTCTACTCTCACTACAGTGCACGCTTTTCATACATTCTCGTTCACATCAAGTCCTCGAAATAGTGTAATCTATCCGCGTCTCACTGGGGAAAAAATTAAATGAATCCATGATAAATGCCAACCATTTTAAATACCTAGTTTTGCACATTACCCTGATATTTTCTTATTTGATCTCTGATGTCTCTTCAGTAGAACTTTCGCCACTTTCTTGGAGTATTTCTTTTTCTGATATGCATTATCGGCCCTTTTCGAAAAGAACACAACTTTATGCAATAAAATGTTCGCCTATTAGGCTTGTAAGCTAATATCCAGATATCAGCATTGGTATCTCGGTTTTTCAAGCTAGTATACGAAACAAACTTTTATGGACCAGCGAATCTTTTTTTATGAGCTGGTTAATCGAAACGAGCTAATCTTTTCTTATTCTTTTCTTCCCTCATTCTATGATGCAAAACATTTTATTTTCAAGACACCTTTTACAATTTTAATGTCAAGTTTTTCCCAGTCAACTGTTCCATTTTAAGTAGTCTATCGTGCAGCGATTTTACTTTATACAATTTCACTGAGTAAGCTTCCCCACGATCAGATTTATTTTGAAATATTGAAGTAGAAATCAACTGAAACGATGTTTGTGTCCGATTGTTTGGCTGCATTTATGCTTGTTATACGATTTTTTTTCTGTTTGACTTAGGAAGATATAAAATGGACTAGATAGATTCTTATAAAATAATAAACATATTTTTTTAAAACATTGTTATTTAAGTACAATAATCTAATCACATGTACAGGCAATCTTTATCTTATTTTTCATTTGTACTGATCTATATTTGATGCATTTTACATACGATGATTTCATACGGTATTCTAATTGAAGTTGTAATTGAAAAAATCAAAATAATAATAATAATTTTGGAAATTCACAGAGCAGCCATTGTCCTTCCAAACAAGTGTTGTGGATAACGTCATTCTTGTTTCTGGTATTGACTGAAATACGATGTTGTACGCAGTGGCAAAATTAGCATTTGTCACAAGGTTTAAGATGCAGATGTTTTTTAAGAAAATGACTTGAAAATTTAGTTGGAATAATCAACCCTTTCTTTAATTTATTTATGTTTCATAGTTTTGGATAGGATAACTCAAAATTTCTTGTGGCATGCAAAGCTTTGTGCCGAGGGTCCTTAAAGATTCACGAAAACGTGACGTTAGTAGCAAAATAAAATAGACACCGAATCTGCTTATGAATGACTCGGAAATTTTGGGAGGGGAGGACTCAAGTTTTATAGTCAAAAGTTACGAGGCATGAAACAAGCCTAGCAGCTGTTCTCCGAGAAAAATGAGCGCAGGGTCTCATCGCATTGTCTGTCTCGTTCTCTGTCTCATTTCTCTCGTTATCGCTCGTCATCAGAGAACAAAGATTTGAGTGTCGCTCTGCCAAGAGTCCCTTTCCGGAACAGCATTCTCTGAATATTTGTTTCGTAACCGCCGGAACGCAATAACACCGACGGACCTATCTCACGAGAGCGAACGAAAGTCAATTTCGAGACTCGAAATATTTATCAATTAGTTTGGCGGGGGGGCAGAATCCACTGAATTAGAGCTCTGGCGTGAGATGTTCAATGATGCATTTAAGCGCTGCCGAGTTGAGAGGCGGTTCGCTGCTGGTGTGAGCGCATTCAAATGTGTGTGCACGCATTAATACGATCATGCGAATAATAGACATTTCGCCGTTCGGAATCGCGATTAAACGATAATTATCATGAATACCTCTGCCAATCATCGCGGAACAGTTTAGGAAACAAGGTGAAACACGGACGAGTCCAAATCGCAACGCATCGCTCTCATAATTTTGTTTAATAAATATTAAGTTAATGAGTCTTTAGGGTTAAAGAGTCACGCCTTCTTGATTCGGGTGCGGGGGGCGTGTCAAAGGTTCCGATGACAGGGAAATTCACTGATGTTGCAGATTTGAACGAACCTTGCTAATATTTTATACATCTGTGTTTCCATAGCGCAATTCATTTAAAGGAAGTATACAAAAAAAGTCGTCAAATATTTGAGTTCGAATTTTCGAGGAATTTTCCCTTTTCACATCACCGTGAGTTCAAAACCCCTTTTTGTAGGTATGTCTGCTCATGGACAAGATATCTTAAAAACAATTTGTGTTTTTAATTGGATTTTGGTCTTCAGACCAAGTTTTTAGATGCCCATCAAAGTGTGAATGAACTCCTTTCACAGGAAGTCACGACCACTTCAAAATGCACAAGCCTAGATGCATATAGACTGCACGTACGTAGATTTAGCTTCTGAAGAATAGATCTGTACGAAATTTCGAACCAAATAGGCTCAAAGGTTGATCATATGTCAGGGTGTACTTTCGCTTGTTTAAAAATGCGATCGTTTAAAAATTCAATAACTCAAATAAACAAAATCTTGTACATAGTTTTAGTCTTTTCTGTGCAGATTTTTAAAAGCGTTGAGTCTAAACTCTTCAAAGAATGATCTGTCAGTTGTGCCATTTTTGAAACTGTGACCACTCAAAAACGCAGTTAATAAGATACATGAAATGTGTTGCTGCAATCTTCATTCTGAGCCAACTATTGTTTTCCACTAACTGGAAAAAAATTATTCAAAATGCATATTCGACTTTCTTCACTATACTATGTAGCAAAAAGGGCTCATGCACTGGATTCTGAAAATAATGAGCACTCTTAATTTCCACGTCCTTTCTCAAAGTCTGGGGAAATGGTAACATTTTTAAAATAAAAAAACATTACGCGTGAAAATTTCCGGTTATACCACTAAGGCCGGTTTAAATTTAGGACGATCTGAAACTTATGCATATTGCAGAATATCTAAGAAAGTATGATTTTATTTGAAAGGCATGTTTAAGATGAGGTAATTGCGAAAGCAATTTTTTTTCTTTGCAAAAGAGCTAGAATAAAAATATTCTGAAATATTTCTAGGATGTCGCAGTAGCATTTAGACTCCTTGTTAGCAAAAACATTGTCTGGGGGAAATGAAACTCACAGGCGCTCAAACTGTCTAAGGAAAGATCTTTAAATCTTAATGCGCCTAGTTTCCAAACAGAAAGAAATAATGTGTCGCATTAAGAAAATTTTTATCGGTACAAAAGCTGCGTAGAAGCGTTTATCATGTTACATTTAACTAAATCCATTGACTCAAATCCCCGAAAACCCGTTTACACAGCAGCATACGCATAACAAAACACTTTAACATTCAATACTTGCAGGCAGATTTTTCTTATAATGTTATTAAAAAGACCGGGGAAGAGAAATGACTGCAAGGCCTCGTCTTCCTTCGTGGGGACGAAAGCGTGTCCAATACGCGCCCCAAAATCAATAACCTTGTAAATAGACAATAGACAATGTAACTTTTAAGGTTAACATTTGTAACTTCTGCTTTTGTCAGATGTATTGCCTCTATTGCAGAAGGATGCCAAAGACTTGAAGGTGCACTGGACGTTTCATGCATTCATTGCTGAGAAACAATCTATCGATTGCATTCACATTCACGCTAGTTTTTAGATCGTTTTTACCTCTCTAAGTTGCATTGCGGGTTCTTAGGGATGGATCCCCTTCATTCGAATCGAACCCCGGCTCGTGCACACCAAACACCCGAAGTGCCATAGACTGGATGACAGATTCCTGGTGAGTTCGCACGTCTCTCCCCGGACATTCTGGAACAAACGAGTTCAGACTCACCTTGCAGGGAGACTAGAAAGAGGAGCGCCGCTGGGGCCAGTGTCCGAGACTGCATCTTTGCTGTGGACTTCTACACTACGCGGAATGTTGAGGCTGAGGCGTCATCAGTCTCCTGCGAAAAAAACACATAAATTTAAAAAAACATGTTTTTATTTTAGTTTTTTAAAATAAAATGATTTAATTTAATCCTTAAACCGTGACTTAAGGAATTTTGATTCCTTTTTATAGACATCACTAAATCGTAAAGTCAGTTTTTATTCAAACTTGCAAACCGATTTCGTCATTCGTATGGAATTAAAATTGTTAAATAACTGTTTTAACATTTGAATATGAAAAAAGTTAAAATAATGCATCGTCATATCGATGAAATACTGAAAAAAAAAGGATTTTTAAAAATTCCATCTTTTCCTGTATGAGACAGTTTGAGTTAAATAAGAGCGTATAAAAATATGCATGTATGAAAAACTGCGAACTGGAAGCATAAAATTTCAATAATGATTCCTCTGCTAATTTCAAAAATATTTATAGTCACAGCTTTTTATGCATTCCATGAAAAGGAAAATTTTGCATGCTAATATGAAATGCCTTCTCGTCTTCACCGTTTGAAATTAGTTTTATTCTGAGAATAGAATAAATGTTCAATACCAAAATTATTTTCATTCGTCAAAGTTCATTTCAAATGATAATTAGATAAATTCTATGAAAATGATTTCAAGTAGCAATAAAATAATATTCATTTTCATTTCTCGTTCTTTTTTAGAGAGAAATATAATATACTTGATAAAAATATTTCAGACATAATATCGAGTAAAATGTATTTTTAATAAAATATATCTTTTAAATTTAAAATTAATTTACAGTGTTTTACAATTAATTGGCCTTTGTAGAATGCTTATAGCTTTCAAAATGTCTATCCTCTAAATTCTAGAAAATCTATAATAGTTCATGCTTAACTTGCATTCATTACAAATTTTTCAAAATGTTTTTACATAAAAGTTGAATTTTTGATTTTTTTGGTTAATTATAACAAAATAAAAATGATTTTAAAATCAAACATTTTTATGCCAAATTATTTTTGCATGGAATATGAGAAAATATGCTTTTTAGTTTTCTAGTCTTTCTTAAAAATCCTTTCTTTAAATTTTTTAATATTTTCTTTTAGATTTGATGAAGGTTCTCTCAATTAAAATGGAGCATTGCAGATTTTTTTTATATATTTCCATTCTCAGACTAGAATCTGAATACTTTGTGTGAGAGAATGCGTCGTTTTTCAACAAACTTTTCTACTCTTCTTGGGAGCGGAGGGTCGTTCAAAATAATGGCTGCCTGAAGATTTCTTAAATCCTTCATTACTGAGTTCACTTGCGAGACCGAATTCTTCGCTCATTTGCATTTACATGCATTAAATCCGTGTTAATACTATGCGATAGGGTTTCTGAATATTTAAAAGTTAAAATGTTTCGAGAAGTTTTTTTTTAATTTATTTTTCAGAATTCTTCTTTAAATTTAGTTAAGTCTTTATGATATGCAAATAAAGGTAAAATAATTCAGTGTAAGCGGTTGATTTATTCAAATCACTGCGGTCCTTCGATTCCAGACACAGAGAAATGCAATTCTTACGCATAGCCGATAGTGCAATGCCAGCAACTGCGTAACTGACTCAAAAGGATTCAATTCAAACCATTTCAAAGACTTCATTTTCTGACGACAAGCATTGTTGGGACGCGAACAGAGCTCTTGTTCTTGCAAGTATTAGCAGAAGTACAATCTATTTGTTTTGCATTCTACTGAGCTATAATTATAATATTTAATATGCAAAACTAAAACATTGTCTTTTTTATTCAATACCATGCAATGTGCAATAAAGACACGAAATGAGGTTGTAAAAACTTCACAAAATTTAGAACGCATCAACGTTTTTAAGCTACTCATTTGTAATTACACATTTATTCTATTTATGTTGTTCAAAACGGATCTGGAAGTTTTTGGGTTTTTCAGAAAACCTGTAGTTTTACATTTTATTGCCTCACAGCAATCAAAAACTTCTCCGGTGTCTCTTGTCTGCTTCAAGAACAGCGAATAAGGGAACAGGTCCATCGAGTAAACAGAGAGATATGCTTAGTGATCGAATGACGAAGGATGACACGAGGATGTTCAATGGTCAGATGGCTCTAGGGTGATTTCTGAAAACAATCTTCTCATTTTATAAGAGACTCGTATGTTCCGGCGACTGTCCCCACAATGCATGCCGATTTAGTGACTCGACGATGGTAAACTGCATGCCTTTTAGGTCTCCACTAACCCATGCCGATTGGCCTGGTTTTGCAATATGCGTGATCCTCAGTGAAAAACTCTTCAGAAGCGCTGTTTGCTTCTTCAAAAACGTACCACATTATTTTATTCAAAGATAAAACAATCTTTCTTCAGTCCTCTGCTCCATGTGCCTCCCCGACTTGACGGAGCAGTGGGATGTGAAAAAAAAATTGTGGTCTCAGCAGCTCACTTGGTTTAAATTGACCAACGCGTCCCTCAAAAACACAGAACATGGTCAAGAATCCTTTTAGGCCCTCTTAAAATTTTTAACTGCATATTTATTGACTCTTCTGTACACTTTTGACAATAACTCAAGTTTTATATTCACATTCCTTTTCCCCCTCCAAAAAACAATTTAGTAATAAAACTGCAATAAGAGATTCTTGTATTGAAACAGTTTTAGACGAGCTTACACAATCGGAATCATCAATAAATAAATTTTGCTTAGACTTCATTTATTTTGAAATTTTTAGCATTTTTCATTGTTTTATGTCTTTCAGTCAAACAATTTTATATTTGCTTTGGAATTGGATCTTAATTTGACATTTCTATGCCCCGTATCTTATGTTTTTATCTACGCCATACGCTTGGAATAGTACAATCAGAAAGGGATTTTACTCTATAAAATCTCGCATTCAGTTATCCTGGCTTTAATCTGTCGTTTCGAAGTGCCCGCCATGCGGTTGGCAGTCACAATTATTCTCCTCTCCAGGTTGACAATCATCTGACAGCACCCTCGACCGTGACTCCGTAGGAACGCCTATCAATTATCCAGCTTCAAGTACGGAGGTGTTGTGGTTTCCGGAGTCCTTGTTGTAATGCACGATCTAGTTTGCTAAATTAACACCGGGGCTACCTACTCGGGGGCATAATTTCGTAATTGCAAGAACATCTCTCCATGTAAATTTCTAACATTCACAAAATATATAAGATTTGGGAATTAATGTTGAATTTGGAATACTGAAGGGAAAGACTATTTCTAATCGAAATATGTTTAAATGGATCGCATTACTGTACTTAATGTCTTTCTTATTTAGGAATTGACAATCTGTAACTCATTTCCCCCATACTTTATATGATAACAATCTAAAAGTTTAAACTACACGTTTTGTTTATTTCTTTCTAATCGCCTACGATGACCAACTTGTTATCCGGGATTAACTATAACTAAAATATCATATTAAATATTCTATGTAGCTTTGTCTCTTAGAAAGCTCTCTTCAAGAAAAAATTTTTTAGTTTCAAATCTTGATAGTCATATAATTTCTACTATTATAAAAGCAATACGTCTTTATACTCTTTAAACTATGTTTATCTTTGATTTTCTATCAGCTCCGGTAAAAAATTTCAATTGAAACGAAAAAAATTTCAAAATATTTACAAACTTTTTTCTCGAATGCAAACACATACTTTTAAATATATGAATGAAGGAAATGGAATTCTTCAGCATTGGAGTCTTATATGTAGTACAGAATTTTTATGTTATAATTTATCTAGTATTTCAAAAAATTATTCAAGAAACATTTCTCTGATTCATAATAAAAATCAGCTGTTAGTTTTATTTTCATTAAGAATTAAAATGACACAAATATTATAGAAATTCATTTTATTTCAGTAAAAAAAATGCACGTTTGAAATATATATATATATATATATAAATATATATATATATATCAACTGATATAAACTAAATTCTATACTGTCTTTTGGTTCTAAGGAATTATATTCAGCCAAATAAACTTTTAAACTAAAAAAAATTAGTTTTGTGACATTTTAAAATCGGTTTTCAATTCAAGCAAATGCAAAACTTTTGAAAGAGTTTGAGCTTTTCTTTTCAGAGTGAGGTTTCCCACATTCTAAGCTGGCACTTTCGAAAAAATGACTACTCCAAATGACAACATTTGGAATCGCCTAATCTTAACTTCAGTACAATCTCTGATCAATTAATCATATTTCTGATGATATTGACTAAAAGAGTTGATTTATTGCCTTATTTGTTTTAATTGTCAAGAAAAGTGGTACATTCTGGAATTTTTAGCCTTATAAAATTCATGTCTAATTTAAATTTATACAATCTGGAATCATGGTTGAAATCTGAAAAGTTTGTCCCCCATAAGAGAGCCAGGCCGTTTTTGAAGTACCGAAAAGTACAGCAAGCGCCAAGAGGTTGTCTCTTTATCAGTGAATCAAATATCAGAAACGGATATATTATATAAATTAACTCCTTCCAATAAGATTTACTGATGAAAATTAGTGTATAAAATAACCGTTTAATTTTTACTTGAAAAATCGTTTCATTTTATATTTCTTACATATTGTTAATTAAAATTATATTAGTGACAGGAATATAGTTACATTTCACAAGTTTATTTTAACGCGTCTTTAAAAACTTCTGACTTCATAGTATTGCAAAAGGAAGAGCAGCACAAAGTCAGATTGCCCCACACAAGTCCACGGATTGGAATCCCGGTCCCGTAGCATTCATTTAAAGTTGGACTTAATTATGAATTTCTTATTATTCACTTGTTAATATTCTGGAACTATCTATAAGCTTCTTTATAACTCTAGATTATTCTGTAAAAGTGTAAATTCTGAGTTCCACAAGCAGTTGGATAGGTTCTTCACTTGCATGTTACGAGTTCCTTAGAGCTAATAAACTTGATATAGTGTTACTTTGTGACTTGTTATTCTTTGCTTCTCCGTGACACGATTAACACCTAGTTTTCCTAAACTCAAAGCGTTTATGCCAGGTACTCTGGTAATTCTTTTATCTATTTCGGGCACGTAAATGTCTTTCCTTCCATTTTTCTGACGATTTGTCTACGATTCCCGTGAGTCACATAGTATTCCCCCAGCAAGTTGATACCATTTCAATATCATGGGTCCCATTATCGGCACCAAATAAGCGTGTGCTTAATCCTTCTGACTCTTCAAAATCCCTCCTTACAGTTCCATAGGCTTCACCACTCTTATCCATTACAGTGCTAATATCATTACAAGTTTTTTTCTTCAGTAAAAATATATTTTGAACAAAACGCATGTCGCACTCGGTATTTATAAAAATGAAATCTCGATGACTAACAACCATTTGACTCTGATATGCATCAGGAAATCTAATGGTAAACAATGTGGGATAGTGATATGATATGAAGTAATGAAAATGCTACCGGATTCAGTGTGCTAAAAATTTTAAGCCAAATTTACGATCCTATTCAATAGTAACTTGAGTCGCATGACGAGCATAGCCACGTTTGGGAGTAAAAAAATCAGTGACGAGCCATATACGTCCTTTCATTGGAAGGGGATAATCCATACTTTTCGGATATGTTTATTAGAACAGAAATAAGAACAGAAAAGCAACAAAGAATATTTCACCCACTTTATAGGGCGAGTATTTTTTTCTTTTACTTAATTCGCTCCCTCGTGTAAACAACCACCTCCTGCATCCAAACGGAGCATTGTTTGTAGAAGAGGCTCTATCGCAAAATCGCCCTCATGTGCCTGATTTGATTTTAAATTTATGATCTGCTTTAAAAAAATAATTGAATCGCGTTGACTTTTTCCAGGGCACCGGGGTGGTCTCTGCATCTTATTTATATTTTTAATTCACTTGCGGGTCGTGACATCGGGCACTGCTGGCGTGAATAAAGAAATGGTCGGTACGAGTTCTGCCGATTGGTGTTCTCACGTGCGTCATGGATTCCGAGAGGAGTGGCTCATCCGAGTTTCTCGCGCGCATCTTTTTCTTGCTGGAGACTAGAACATCAGATACCTTTGTGGCAGGACTTGTAGTCTCTTCTGATACTTTTGATAAACAACAATTTAACATTTCCGAAGAGAGGGAGTGCCTTGGAAAGATCTTGTTCTGAAGCGTACAGGGAATCGAATTCCGTTGATCTATTTGTTCAATTAATTTTCTACTCCCAATTTTCACGAGACCCTTCGAAAACTAGTCTTGGAAAAATGGATACTCGCCCAGATCAGATGTATTTGAAAAAGGTGTCAAGTCAATGAAGAGATCAGGGAGAGAAGATACGACAGACGCAGCAGTGGGAGGCCAACTGACCCCATCTGTGATTTTTCGACGGACTGTGTGGATGACTGTGATGGACATATCGGATACATTAAATGTTGTTTTACAATCCTTGCCTAGAGAATGGCAATTTTTAAAAGCATTGCACAACTATTCGACCCTCGCCAATGTGGAGAAAAAATGCCTTCTCTGGAGTTACTTTAGTTTAACAGTTGCCCAACACTCCGGGCATGAAAAAATTTCTCTTGTATGCAATCTACTGCTGAACAGGTTAAAGTTAGAGATTGTCACTTTAGCAGCGCGCTAATGTTTGCGCCCGAGGGGATCTGAGATTCCGAAATCCTGAAGTCCCGAGTGCTATTGAGGAGGCAGTTCCACTCTGTCCCAATATTAAACATAAATCCAAATATAAAAAAAATTTACATGGATTTCTAGTACAAGAAATATGAAATTACAAAGTCCTAGTAACAAATATAAAAGCTGAAAGGAATGAACTTGGTAAAATTAATCAAATGAGTGAAGGGACTCCAATGCGGGCAACTTCTCCCTAAATTTCTGAATGGGCTTTCAACAGATTTTGGATAGTTTTCAGGAATACAAATATGATTTGAAAATAGATTTTTTCAAGTCAAAGAATTGTGTATAAAACGATACAAATAAAAAATTATAAAGATCTCTTAAATGTATAGTTACAGAATTGCGCTTAAATATTTAATGGCTAATTAATTATTTAATTTAGTTTCCTTAAGAAATCGAACGAGAGGTGCGATTAGCTGAGAAATACTCGGGAGGATTTGAGCCAAATAAAAAGCCACTGATGGTTTCATTAATCGTAATTGTTCTAAAGAACCATTAAAAGAAGAGAAAGAAAACAGATAATCCTTTCAAAGGATTCAAGCTGGATATTTCTTAGGCTTTCTCTCATTTCCCGGATGGTTTGACAAGGTCTTTTTCATATACAGCTTCAAAGACCTGAATGCACTTCCCAATACATGACAATGAAGCACTGCGAATTTCAAAATAGGCGAGAGGATTATTGTGTATTCCATATCAACACGCATTGCCTCCAATCAGCTATTTTACACCTCCCAGGGTCTAAATGCATATTAGTTAGACCATTTAAAAATAAAGTAATATTTAAAAGAACTTCTACAAATTCAATCATTTCAGTTATTTTTCTGATTGTTGGGCCTCTTTTCAGAATGGAGGAAATTAAATTATTCCACTTCCTATTGTCAACACAGCAGTCACCAAATCGTTCCCGCTCCTGTCCAAATCCGCCAGAACGTGTGCCGGCGTGCGGAGTTTTGGATTCTCCCATCTAAACAAGAGATTCCCGAAGAGCATTCTGATTCTGGATTCCCCGAGAATTATCCGAGAGTAATGAAGCCTCATACTTGATGCAGTTCTTGATGAAACTCCCCCCTTGTGTTGTTTAATTCTCTGCTCGCGGCACCGGCTAATGACGGAGGGATCTCCTTCTTCAGAACAAATGATTCTCGGCCCCGAGCTGCATTTACTGTTCCACACGCCGGCAACGAAAGTAACCAAAGGTTTGTCATGGCCGTGCTCTCTTATTAATCGGGAAACTTTTCGGGGGATTTGGGGGGGCTCCGGGAATCGTTTTGGACAGAGTAGAAATAATCAGCAGAGCTTGATTCGGATTGGTTAAGAGCGCCCAATCACCACCAGAATATTTCTAGCAGAACGTGGAAAGGTGGCCATTCCATTACGTCACCTCAAACCAAAAATGGCCTTTAATTATTATTATTGAAAAATGTGATTCTCGCTGCGCAAATTCGGAAATATATTTCAACATCACCTAGTTTTTACATAAAAGAAATTTATGGTCGCCCATTTATGCAATAGGGGACGCGACTTCTACTTCACGGATTAAGAGATTGATTAGTGAGCATTCTTCTGAAGAATAAATGGAAAACTAAGAAAAATTAAACAGACTATAATTTTTTGCCCAACAGAAATGAAAATATAGCATTTTTAAGAACCATAAATAAGTATAATCTAAGGCATAAAATTAAATAAGGCATATTAATAGAATAATGTTCCAAAATTTGAGTGATGTTTAGCTTTAATTTCCAGAAATTCGAGCTCAATGAATGTACAAAATTAAACTGCAATAAAAATGCCGCAAAAGATCTGGGAGCTTGGGAGCAACCACCCCCCTCCCCAAAAAATTGCTCCTAGCTACTTTGCTCGGCCTTTGCTACTCAAGATAATTGATTCGCGATGATAGTTTAACCCTTTGAAACTCAGAGGGATTCTCATCGGTGCCATTTAAGGTGAAGCTTCATTTTCGCCTTTTATCTATTTATTATCAGGTGAGAACATAATGTTTTTGTTAGGAGGGTTTGATGCCTTCGAAATTTAATGGCAAAAAATATTTTTACCTGCTTTTACCAGTATTGTATTGTTATCATGTATGCTTCTTTGAAAGCGGATGCATTTTTAGAAGGTTGACCTGCTTTTACCAGTACTGCTTCATTATTATGTATGCTTCTTTGAAAGCGGATACGTTTCTAAAATAGCTAATGAAGAACCAAGACATCAGAGCTGTTATTTCTTCCCAAAATCGGTCGAGCTCCAAAACTTTGTTTGCCAGCTAGAAAAATTGAAAATTAAAGTTTAAAAAATTTATCTATATTAGTGAGAGAAGGATAGTGACCAATTGAGAAGTCTCGTGATTGTTTCAAACCGGTTTAAACTTGTTAATGGCTTAAATTAATTAAGAAAACAATGACTTCAAAAATAATAATGATCTCACATGATAGCTTGAAATTTGAGATCGTAAATTTCATTTTCATTTTTGTTTTGTTTTGATTGTTGGAAATACCTACAGAATGGCAAGAAGATGTAGATTAGTTTTTTTTGGGGGGAAATCAATACTCAAGTCTTTGTCTTAAATGAGTAGTTATGCATCGAATGACTCTTGTGAGTGAAAAGGATTGATGCGCAAACGGCAGGAGGAAATCCCGTGAATGTCTCGCCTCAGTTAGTATCGTGGAATAGTTCTTCAAAGATAATTCAGGCTATGGAATCACGTGATACTTGATATTAAATAAACTCAGCCCCCCCCCCCCAGCTTAACTTCCGAACTGCGCTGCCCGGCTCACAGGGGGGAAAAGAATGCCCTGCCGCCCCACATGTAAACAAATGCTAAGTGCCGCACTCTGCAATGACATTCTTCAATTTCTACAAATGAATTATTTTTCAATGATTAGCGGGACTTATTTTAGTGAATGCGTGTCTGTGCCCGATTTTAAGATATAATACCTTTTAAAAAAGCACTTATGAAAATTTATTCGTTCCTTTCCCAAACAAACCTGAAAAGGAGACATAATGTTGATATACTACATGTAAGCGTTCACGAAAGCAATACAATTCGCTTTCGATTTAATTACTATTTCGTACTTTTTTTCTTTCAAAAACTATGTTTCTTGCAAGTCCTAGATCATTCGCAAGAACCCTAACATTGGCATATTGTTTTGTGCATCGCCCAAGAAAACTTCTGGACGAGTGCCAGCAAGAAATGGGTCCACGCCGCCGCACCGAGATCTCCGGTTGATCTTGGGGCGATTACTCGCGACGATATAAAAATAATTTTTCTGAAACAAATAATTGCGTCTCTTCGTTGCACGTTGCGAACGATGCAAGGTGCAATGATGCGGAATTTCTAAAAAGTGAAAGATCCGTGATGTTTCCGGAAGTCCAAAGGCAGAATAAAAATATAAAAATCTTTAAACAAATAAGGTAAAAAAATAATATATACAGCTTGAAGTTTTGTGATTTCAGGCGGCCGGAATTGAATCGATGATCACGAAAGAAGAAGAGAATGCCGCTGGAAAGATTTATGAATAAGTGCAGATTAAAGAAGATCTAAATGATCTTAACGAATTCAAATTGTATCGATTCACAGATTTAGTTCTCTCAAAAACAAATCTTTAAATCAGAACCTCGTCTTTCATTTACTGACAGTTTGTTTTTCAGATGCATTTTTAAATAACTATTTGATCGTGATCCCAAGGTTGAATATTAAATAAGAAAATGGATCATCACAAATCAAAAACAACAGAAATAAAACAAGTTGAAACCATTCTTTTGCGGATGTTAACCACTCTGCGGTGTACCCTGTATTATTAATGACCCTTGGAAATGCCCGCGGGCCTTTCGTGCATTCCACTGGACGGTAGAGCTGTCTTTCGGCACTTCGTTGGCTATATCAGAGTTTAGATGAGAGAATGGTTCCAGAATGATTCGAATCTAGTTTTCAATTTCGATGATTTTGGTTACTAATAAATTTATATTTAATCTTTCTTAAATATCAAGAATATGAAAGCAGGTTTATGTTACTTTTATTTAATTGAATGTTTTTATTTGCAAATAACTAGAAGCCTTAAATAAGAAAGCAAGCCCATTTTAAGACTTCTTTTGAAGCTCTGTTTTGAGAACTTTTGCTGTGAATTCTGACGCAAATCAACTTTAGAAACAACTTTTTTTTTCAAACAAGCTATAAAGATTTATTTTTAATTCTGAAATTATTTCTAATTCAGATTTTAGAGATAAATTTCGCAGAGTAAACTAATGGAGTGATAGAAAATACAAATCTATAGAATTATAGATGCAAATTTTTTTTTCCTCCATGCAGACAGTATATATTTAAAATTCCATCTTGATATCTTCATTTGTTTCTTTTTACGCCAAGTATTTGCTATTTTTATTCACATCTTAAACAAAAAATAATTTTTTTTAATTACTTAAATAAGCAGTTAAATATAAGCAATTGAGGCTAATTTCATCCTTTTTATTTATTCTTCTAGGGAAACTTTTTGGTATATATTAGATTTTGAAAATTGCTTATAATTTTAAGAAGAACCTTTTAGACGACTGAAATGAAATAATGAATTATGCCAAAATTTCTTTTACGAATATCTCCCTAAAGATAAACAGTCCACAAAGTGTCAAGTGAAGCTCATTTAAAGCACTAAACAAAATGATTTTGAGCATCGAGTCAGAAGAAAAAAATGCACTGTCCATTCCAGCAAAATGAGATAAAATGCGTTCAATGTAGGCGATCACTGACTTTAGAATAATGTGAGTTGATTTTATTCTCTTCCAAACGATGATTCTATAAAATTTCCTTTACAAAATACTCTAAATTTCAAAATTACATTTTCATTTTCGGATAACAGTTCAAACGATCATTCAAAAAAAAAAATCTGACTTGGGGATTTTTAAAAATAGATATTCTATAAAGAAAAAATAAATTAGTTACTTTGCTTCAAAATAAAAACCTATCAGTACCAATACTTTTATTCCTATCGAGTGAAATCAGTGAGAAATAGGATTTTTTTCAAGCACTCTGACTTCGCCTAGGAGCGCTTCTTTTCTCTTAGAGCAGTTATATTTCATTGGCAAGGATGGAAGAAAAAGAGAAGAGATTTCATGGAATATTTCTATTCATGCACAAATCCACTTTTTTAAAAACAGATGACGTGTGAAGCACTCAAATCCGTCTCAACCCGAGCAAGTATGCACCGTGAACATAAATACAGACACGAAGGAGGACCCCACTACTCCACGCGTCGTTAGAATAACTAACGAATGTTCTGCAAGAAGTTTCGCAAAAACTGCCTCTTTGCCTGTTACATGAACATTTGAAGACTCTTCCGGCTTTAGAAAGATGAAGCTCATACAACCCACCCTCTTTTTTTTAAAAAAAAAAAAAAACAGGATGAATATTTTTAAAAGCACACGTCTAAGCGTTAAATAAAATGAGGTAACAAATTCGACTTCCGGCTGCAAGCGATCTTGATCTGCACTCCGTCCGAGTCATTTGGTTCGATGGCTCAAGTAACTCTCCGATGATATATTCGTGAAATTTCACAGTCAGGGCTATTTCTTTTTGTCCACTTATAAGTGTAAGGAACGGGATCTGAATGCCCCTCGAAGTAATGAATTAGAAATATTAAAAGGTTACCTAAAGGCGATTCTTACTTTTCGTCAAAATAAATTTCTCACAGCGATCTCTTCTTCCCATGTAACCAAGCGCAAGCGTGATCACGCATTGGTTCGGATGTAGGTTTTCATCTTTCACATTTGGCCGTTCTCGCATTTTCCCTTTTAAAATGAACTATCTGATTTCTGGGTTGCGGAGGGGGGTTGATAATACAGAAAATATTATATGCGACAAATATTCAAGCCATATAAAATTTTCCATCTCATTTCATCCAATTGAAAAAGTTAAGAAAGTTATCAAAAGTTCATTTGCATTTACAAAGATAAATACGCTTAATGTAGGATACGTTAATGTAGGTAACCAAAAATCAGATCGTAAAATCAGTTCCAGATTGCACCAGCGGCGCACGACTCTGTGTCTTAAAATGTAGATTGTAAACGCCCGATAAGGCAGGGAATAAACAATTCTTATTTTAGGATATCACTACCGACCACAGAAAGCGTTTTTAAAAGAATCAATTCAAGACACGGACTGCGTCAATTCCGAGTGACAGCGAGTGTCTCCCTCGTTCTTATTTTTAATCGCAACATGACCCTCGCAGTCAGAGGCAACAGCAGAGAAAGAGTTTCCTTTCACACAAAACGATACTTAAAATATTTTTGCGGCAATTGCTTCTAAAACAAACGCGAACAATTATAACAATTAAACAAAGACAGAATCCCCCACAGTTTGCGTGTGAACCACAAAAGACTTGCGATGATGCGTCGCGTTACTCACGACCCGTTCCCTCAATACCTTCCCGTTCAGAATTCGAGAGAATTCTAAGTAGGTGAGGAGCGTATTTATTAGCGGATGGAACAAACGCACGGTCGGAATGAGTCCTCGAAGCGGCAAACATACACAATGCCTGAATTACAAGACGTATTGTACACAGTAATGGATACGAATCAGATATCAGGACCCTAAAATACAGAAAAGAAATGTAAAATTGGGCAGTAATACTCCTTCAAATGCAATAAATATTCATTTTTTATTTATTCTAGCAGATGCCTAAATTAATGTTTGGAACAGTTCTTAGAACGGATAGGAGTTTAGGTATTCGCTGCGATAAATGCAACAAACAGCGCAAAGGCTTCGTCTCAGTGACCGACCCACATTTCGAAGACGAAATAAAAATGCGGAACACACGACGTCTTCGAGAAAAGGAAAAAGAGAAGTGAAAAAGATCTATTACCTCATGTTGGTTGAAAATCCAATTCCCGGATTTCTTTGCGCACTCTCTGGCGGTGAAATATTAGCCGAGAGTTCTGTGCCGATGTTGCGGGCAGCGTTTTGAAAAGGAGGCTCTTCGCACTTTCGATCGCGAGAGCAGTTGCAGCGTGAAACAGGGGCGATGGTTTTGAAATCAGGAAAGCGTGAAGCTGTCGAAAAGCGAGCAGACGACTCTACGGGCTCGTTGCCAACCCTTGGTCACTAAGAGTTGGATAAAAACAAAGACAGATTTAGCCGAGGCTTGGCAGTTCCACTCTGACATTCAGGAAGAAAATCGAATCGGGTAAAAAGAGAAAGAAGAAAAAGGGCGAGATCCCGGGCCCTTTCAATTTCTTCCAGCTTTTCTGGAAGCGATGCTTCGCCGTCTGTGTACAAGCTTTTCCAAAAACTTTTCGGAACTAACGGTTTGTTTGTTCCTTTTTTTTTCGGGAGAGAGATTTCTCTTGCGGTCGGGAAATAATGCCCCGGACGTGATCTGCATCGTTGATTGGGCCGGGAAGAATGCGGAATCTAGCTTTTAAACAAATTGGAATACTTACTTTGTGCGGTGGGGGCTTCTTTCTCAGATCCGATTAAAAATGTATTCCGAATGTTTCATTTCGCTATGCAAATGTAAACTTTCCTTTTATAAACCGCGCTTCCTTTTGTTGCTCCTCTCGCGGAAGTGGCGGGAAAGAAATTTTGTTCGGCCAGAAAAGTTCTGGTAATGGATCTTTTTTTATAATCACAGGGGCAGTGAAAAGAATACACCGTGTCATTTTTCAGCAATCTGGAGAACCCTCGTTATTCTTCTTTTCCCTCCCAGATCAGATTCGGTTGCGCAATTATGGGTTCTAAAATAGCACGCAGTGCGAGGTTGAAATCGATTCGCATTCATTGGGAAAACCATTCATTGGGCCATTAATTGTTTCGATGACTCGCGGGAGGCATCTAAACTGTTAAAGTTCAATTGCGATAACACCCTAATTATTAACCCAATACGGCTAAAAGTTGCTGCCAGTATGAACGAGTAAAACGTTATAAATTGTACAATCCTTTTTTCCGAAAGGAAAAAGTTTAAATTTTCTTTTTTTATTTTTCTACTGCGTCATGTTATCCATTGCCTTTTTGACTGTCATCATAATAGCAACCACACTTTTTGTATCAAATACTTTTGTGCAAATATCATATCTCTATTTCCTCCTTTAATATGACTTCTGTTTTCCATGTTTTCTAAATACAAGGTGCTTAACATTTTGATTATAACAACTTTTAACAACCAGGTAAAGAACATTCTCGATCTAGTCGCCAAATACGGCTAGCCATAATAGAAATCGAAGAGTACAAAAGTACTATATTTGGATCCCGAAAAAGGAGAAAAGAATAAATAACTTAAATTTGAAATTTTTAAACGAAATATTGAAAATTACGCATTGATTCAATACCCGAATGAAAATAAGACCTAAAAATATTTACGAAACTCATAACTGATTTAAACATGGATTGCTCTCCATACAAGTTCCATTTCAGAAATATTAAGTGAATTTAAGTTAAGTTGCTCTTGAAAAAGAAAGAAGTGCATAAATTTACAGAAATTAAGCCAATGGATGTCGCAGTTATATTGGGAAGTGTAACTGCACGTGCCATCTCATTGGACGTTGTCTGCTGCAAAATTCTTTTACTTTTTATAAAATGTATGAAAAATTTCAAAATATATTGACAACAAGACAATTTATTATTCCACAAATGGACGAACATCACGTACTTATATCCAAACAAAAGATCAGTCTGGTCAGCAAATTTTAAAAGGAAAGAGACGCTGTTTGATATTAATCCAGGATTTTGATAATTCAGCTAGTTTAGCATATATGTTTCTTTTAAAATACCTTTGTACAATATAAAGTTACTTTTGTTGAAGAAATCAAGAAACTGAAAATAACTCGAAAATTAAAAACCGACTTCAAAAATTCATTTTTTAGTAGAATTATTTCCGAAAGGAAATTGCAGGAGCCAATGCTTCATCTTCCCAGAATGAAAGGTTCTATCATGAGTAGTAGAATGAAATTAAATCATACTTTCGTGTAGTAGTTTAAAGTTTTCAAGCAAGCCAAAAAAGAAAAGTAATATATTTTTTAAAAAATTAAGTCAAATCCTCCTGAGGTCAACAATTTAAAATTTTATTTTAATTACTTTTTATTAAATAATTATAAGTAATATAAATAATTTATCAACAAAATAATTGATTTGCGCAATAACTGAACACGCGCTCATCATCTTCACGTGAAATATACGGAAATCCTCGCATTGTACCGATCGAGCTGCCCTCTGTCTTCATTGCAAACTTCTGAAACTCTGTTTAAAGAATAAAAAATGAATTAAATTCAATGACTGAATGAATAATTGAAAAAACTCTATTAACATCGAGTGTCATCCACTACAAGTTTAAAGAAATGTATTTAAATTCGAGAGGATGAATAAAAAGCATTTTATGACTGATTGAAAATTTGAACAAGACATATATATGGGGAGAGTGTGAACTAATGGCAGGAATCGAAAAAGAAAAGAAAATGGCTGGTGCCCGATCGCGCATCCCGTTTCAGGATGATTCCGTGAGCATCGAGGTGATCCCTACTCCTCTGGATGGGAGGGGCGGGCTCGTTTTAAAAATCACATCCGAACAAAAGAACGTCTCCGCTGGAGTGAGAGGGTTCCTGCATTTAGAAGCAGCCGCCCCACAAAGCACTAATCTATCTCTCCGGATGTCTCATCCCTTTCTCCTTCGGTGGGCTCGGAGCAGATGAGTCACCATCCGCGATGTCCGTCCCGCTGTTTATCGCGAAAATCTGGGTGAATGAGCATCGGGGCCCCAGAAATAGCTGAGGCGCGGTGACGGATATAGCCTGCCCGCACACCTGTCCTCTCACTCCTTCCCCCGAGAGGAGACGGTCGTTAGTGGCTGCCGCAGGAATGCGCGCCGTTTTCTGGGAGCAGGCCGATGTCACGCTGCTTGCGAGCCCAGGAGGCGCACCCCTCTCTCTCGAGCCGTGTCCACCCTCGGGATTTCTCTGAGAGCAGCAGAGTGTTCATTGGCTGGCGTGGCGTCCGTGAACTGCTGGTGCAAAATACTGTACCGTCAGAGCAAAAGCTGTCAAGTTAGGCACGCCATTATTTCTTGGATAAAAGGCGCCAACTGTAAAGTAAATCATTAAAATTTAAATTATTTTTATTAATTTATTAAAAAAGAATATTTGAATAACGGTGCATTCAATCTAAAAAAGACTCCTTTAATCATGGTTAAAATGCTGAAAAGTAGCTTCTGTAGTGATGTCAGTGTCACCTCCGAGCGATGTTTCATAGTTTTGAAAATTTTCAAAGAAAGTACGTCCGCGCATCAAAGCCCATCGGAGGCACCTCAGATAGTAGAACGAAAAATTTCCGATATGGTGCTTGGCTCTCGCTACCCAGATGGATACTGAAATGACTTAGGGTCGACTATTCCCTGTCGATGACGGAGCGTACCTCCCTCTGAGGCGTTGTACTGCGGCCGGTGATGGTCCTTAGGACTCAGTTCCGTTAATTCTTCAGGAGTGATCCGGTCTTTCAGATTTATTCTTGTGCTTTAAGTTGGGTCGAAATAGTCAACTTTTGATTATTCACACATTAATGTACATTTCACTTGTTATGACTGAGTAAGAACACCATTATTGATGACTTCATGACATAATTCAGAAAATTTTATTCGTAGTAAAGTTTCAAATGCCCAGAGCTAGACATCTTCATTTTCCATCTCGGAATATCAAAAATATTTTACAACTAAAAGAATCTCAAAAGAAGGGGGGGATCCATATAAATTTGGGTACAGTCAAATAAAATTTGAAAAATATTTTTTTATATGTAAAATCAACCACCCGGGTGTCTAACATTCAATCAATCGATTACGACTCAACATAAATTCAGTGTCAGTCGCATTAAATATTGACGAAACTCATTGCAAATATGAAGATCTGCCGTTCCTACTGAAGGTGTTCCAATCATGCACCCAGCGATAGGTGAAAATAACGCTTCCAACACCCGCCAGTTTCAACGGAACAGGGCGCACCAAATTCTACAGTTCTGAAGAATTCCGTTTATCGCAAATGTTACAAATGGATTATCACCAAGGTGTTACAAGTGAACTCATCACTCGGTATGACGATGATAGCAGCCGGGCATTTAGAGTGAGGAGAAGCGCATTGTGCAATAACATCGTTATGGCACATTACCTTCTAACCATTAAACTAATTCCGTGCATACTGGTCAGGTGCAAATCCCCAATCGTATGCTGTACTTTCTTGATGCTGTCAAAATGGGATTGTTTATAACAGAATAGCAGGTCTTTTCTTTTCTTTTACGGGATTGCCTGTCCTCGGTGTGCGCATGGGGTGTGCGAACGGGAGAGATTCATGAGTGCTGGTTATGGATCAAAGCTCAGCAAATATGCGTACGACATTTCTGGGTTGCAACAGAGAAATGTAATGCGATGCGAGTGCAAGACATTGCTTCTCCACGTGTGGGGTCTTCAGCCGAACGTTTGTAAGCACAGCACTCTCATAACAGAATTATCCGTCGGCATTTCATGTTCCCTTGGTCGCCAGTGTCACTCGACCTCACTCCGCTACGTCTATGACTGTGGCTCTGTAACTGAGACATAAAGAGTACACATCACATGAAATCCTCAAATTGTGTCTGCTTTGAAAAGTGACCTCCACTACGAGATTCCTATTCAGAAAACGCATGCTGCTTGCCACCACCTTGCGGGGGGGGGGGCTCATCGGAAAGCTACGAAACATGAAACAGGTAGCTTTACTATCGCTGCTCCGCCCTCTCATGGACTGTTCTCGCTTTTTTTTTCTCCCCCGCCCTTGCCAAGCGCCGTTATTTTTGCTCTAAAAATATCGTTCCAACTTCATCTAAAAAATTTTACTGAGAGGATTAACGCTCCCATGAGTGCATGGGTGTAGGAGGGACGGTTAAGCGTTGCCTTGCGAAGACTGTGAAATTTTGTCCCCCTACAACTGTAAATGCGAGAGCGTGACTATTGTTTTTCCAGTCATTCGTGAACTTTCATGGGGCATTAACTGCATTCAACATTTCCCCTTCCCCTCGGATGTTACGCTCTCCAGAGAATCACGTTTTTACAATCATTCAAGAAGGGAGTATGACTAATGTTTCTAAGCACTCATTTATTTATCAGCTTTTATTTATCTTTATTTATCATATCACCTGCATAAACGGGCGGCGTGGTCCCTTCAGTCGCCTTTGCAATCCATTGTAGAGACAAAAGTTATTATCATACTAACAAGCCTAATTTTTTTTAAAAAAAACTTTCATCTTGTTTGAAATAGCTCACAAGAGTTTCCAGAAAGAGAAAACGATGTTACGCCTTGATTAAGCCATGCATCGATTATTATGTACAGAAAGAGGCGTTATTACAGGCATCTCAAAGAGAATGCAGGTAAATCACCGGACTGTCAAAAGAAATTAACAAGAAACAGATTTTCCTTCTTTTCACTGAATTAGAGAGAGAGATCATTGCAAGCCAGGCATTGGCAGTGAAACCTACGATTTTCCTCATTGAATGAGTGGGTAGATATGAATGCTCGATACAGTCTGGGAAGATTTAAAGGTGGCTATTGTTTCGCTTGTTCTTCACAATAATTAATCTATACATAGCATAAAATGAAGTCTCCTGAAAGCGCATGTGAGTTGGTACCTGAATAACTCGAGAAATAGTCAACGAATATTGGAGATATTTATACCATTTTGTACAGCATTTATTGAGGAAGGTTTTAGCACATAAAAATGGTATCAAAATAAAAAGGGAACTTCATAATTGCGATTTTAACTTTACACTTGTCTACGCATGCGCGGAAACCACAAACTGCGCATGTGCAAATAGCAAGAGCTGTGATACGCATATGGTATACATTTCTTTGTTGACTTCTAATTTTAAAAAGCGATTACAATTTAATTATGCCGAAATGAAGAAAATCAATAATTGGAGGGGACAAATTAAATGTCAAAAAGTAAAAATTGTTCGGCGCTAAGGAAAATAAAGGGAAAAGAAATGTTAGATTAGCTAATGTCACAAAAATAACGTTCACACTTAGGGGAGGAGATTTATTTGATAATCTTTCTTTAAATCGCACAGCAATTGAACTGTGGAAATAGAATAAATCGCCCGAGCAGCGAAATGATCGCCTGTGTTTTGTCTACGGACATATGATGTTTTTAATTTTTAGCAATCTCAATATCTCTGAATGTTTGTCCTAAAAATTGTATTGTGGCTGTTTTTCATAATTCCCCTCTCTATACATTTATGATGTTGCGTAACATGCCCATGTCGTGTCGGGGGGCAGTTAGATTTTAGTCTAAGGCTATTTTTCGTTCTTGTATGTGATACCAGCCGCCAATGCTAGCGACGGCGTCGTCAGCCCTCAATATCTCGGAATCCTCTGCAAGTTCCCACTCTTTATAAATACATTTATGGAGCTCATTTTATAAAAATAATCTGACATTTTTACAAACTTCGAAGCTTTATGCTTTTCTTATTTTCTTTCGCAGGCCAAACACCAAATGCGTAAATGAGATGAAAAAGCATTTCACCCTTGTGTGGATTTTTCAAACATTTCATCTGGGTCCAACCAGACGCTGTCTGAATTCTTTATCTCCCGGCAAAGCTGCCAAACAGAGAATTTTCTGTCGGCCCGCTTCTTTTCCCGCGATGGCGAAGCTTCTTTTTTTAGGAGTCCTCAGAACGAACTGCACGACGGAGACCGGTTAATGGCCTGTTCCGAGTTCTGCACCCATTCAGCTGTTGTTGTGCGCAGAAGGAAATGAAAAGCCTTTCTGAAAAGCTGTTTCAGTCCGTGCATTCGAAGCCCTTCCCCCGAGTGCACGTGCGCCAGTCCCCGCAAACAAAGCTTCCCCGTTTGCTCTCATATCTGAGGAATGTAAAAGATATCCATTTCTATAAAACCGCCCGCATCTGATGCCACTTTTTAAGATTCTTCCTGATGACGACGGTGAGGAAACCGCCGAAAGGGGTTTCCACCTCAGTCATCTTCTGTCGTCATTTTTTTTTAATATTTAAGTTTGGAAATGGATTCACTTGAAATAAAATCGCACAAATATTGAAACAGTGAATCGAAATCAAAACTGAATTGCAGACGCAAAACAAATATTCAAATTTCCTCTTTTTTTTCTCAAATAAACCGTTCGCTCTACATGTTTTGGCTGATTCACCAAGACATGTAAAACTAAACATGCCACCTCTATGATATTCGAATGATTTGAAAAAAACAAAGCACAGGAAAGTCGGTGTAACATTTTTAATAGAAAGGAAAATCGGAAACAATGGCGTGTTGCGATATTTTGGGCAAGAGACTCGAATCTCTTTCACTTTTATTTATTTTGTTTTATTTATTTATTTTGAAAATTTATAGACACAAAAGCGGGTTTCAAAAGTATTGTTTCGTAGGATTTCAATTCATTTATCACAGTTGAATCTTTACTAGGGGGGAAATAAATAGTTGGCTCTAGGGGGGAAATAAATAGTTGGTTAACATTTCTGTAACCTATTCTGCATTTATATATTCAAAAGATAACACTCGTTAATATCATATTCTCAGAAAAAAAATGCATGCAGTTTCTCTCTTATTAAAAAACCCTCCCATCTTTCACTAAAACGGCTGTACATGTAGTTTCTAATTTAAACAAACACCGATCTCATGAATAGCCAGGATAGGTCTTGTTGGTCGAGTGTTGGACCCGTATTCCTTAGGTTGCGAGTTCAAACATCGCTGGCTGAAGACTCTCCAAGTGAGTGTGGCTTTCGCTCGTTAAATCTGTCGTTGTCATAAAGTCTTCCGTGTCGAGAGTAATACCACTGGGGGTGCTGGGTCAGAAGTGATTGTTCTCTGTTCCAGATCTAAATTACGATCTGTAGATGAATGAATGAAATGCATGAAGGACGTCCGTCCCGTAAAATGGGGGTCTGTGATGTGTGTGCTCTAGAAGTCAGACATCTGCCCTCGGATGCTCATGGGTCCATACCTTCAGAAGCTACTGCACTCCTCCTTCCGTAGTAAAGTGGAAAGAGAACAACAACATTCTCGTGAATCCAAGTCTATTACAAACTCAAACAGAAAACACACTGGATTGAGTAAAAGTGCTTTATATAATTTATCTTATTTACCGCCCATTTATTTCCTTTTATACGCTAAAGGCATGTAAATGACGGCACAGGGAGAGCTCTCCCATGCTTTGAAATAAAAAAAAGGAATTGTTCAGAAAAGATACGTTACTCTTAGTTTGAATAAGAGGCATTTCAGTGACAACAAAAATACTCGAACGAGTTACTTTAACCAGAGCTTCGCAATTAGGCTTCATTTCTTTGTGCTCCCGGTATTTCTGCGTTTAACTGCGGGACATAATTTTTGATGTTCAAAATATCCCTAAAATCTTTTCTTTAAGTAAACAATGTTTTAATGCACCTTCAACTAGCATGCTTTCCTACCAAACTAACACTTATCTTAAAATAACTATTAGTTATTCCAAATAGACTCTCTCTAGCCGAAACATATCACGATCAAGTGGTTAAGAAATTTTATGTGACGTCAGAGCTCAAAATTTTAAGCCAAAGCAAACTACTTTAATAGGAAGTTTGTTGCCATTAAAAATCCATTTGGTGTAATGGTTTTCAAAGCATGGTGAGAGGAATAATTAAGTCAAACATTTAACTCGGCGAACTTGGAATAAGGCCAACTTTTTTTAGGTTCTTCTGTTGTTGTCCCCCCCCAACTTAGTTTTCTTAACCTAATAAAAAGGTTTAAGGGATCATTTTTAGGATCGATATCATTCAGTGAATTAAATATTCTCTTGCAAACTCGCAGCTTTAGCAACAAAAGTTTCACTTTTACAGAATGGCGTCATTAAGCTTTTGTGAACGAAAAGTTTTCTTTCTATGCATTATCATTTTTCTCTTTGAATGTAGTTCATTTTTTTAAGGTCTGGGTAGATAATCAGCCATTAAAGAATCGGAATAAGATAGAAATTCGATTCCCTAAACAAGTACAAATCTTAATTAGAAAAATATTGCGTTTTAAAATTAATTGAAAAGCGATTTCTTACATTTTTATATTTTCGTCTTAATATGTCTTTCTAAAAAAAGGAATTATAAAGAATGTTCTCATTTTTTTACATGGAAAAGCAAAGTTTAGGTCACATGAGTGATGTATTAAAAAATCTTTGTTTGAATCGAAAAGTTGAAATTGATCTTATAAACTAAAAAGTAGAAAAGTGTACAGTTACTTAAATAGTGAATATTGCAAATTTACAATTATTGTGAATATTTCTAAATTAATTTGGAAGATGCACTTAGTGTGTAAGCTTTGCTGCCATGAAAAATTTGATTATGCAATAATTCACTATTTTTCTACTTTCATATTTTGGAATTATATTAATAAAGGCTTAAATTTTTTTTTTCAGTAAATGGAAAAAGTTTTGAGAAATGCATAATGTTTTGCGGGATAACGCCGAAAGCGAATCAAACACACTTAACATTAGGAGGGCCGTTTTTCAAAATCCCATAACTTCCGAAATTATTATCAGAATTCAGTAAAACTGTGTTTGTAAATCAAAGCTGTGATAATAAATCGATTCCAAAAAACTATTGATAGTCATAAGGCAAAAACGACAAGATAGTAATTGATTAACTCGGTTCATCAGTTTTAGATTAGAACAAACGAATTTTCTGAGTCATTTCAACTCACACCCATTTTGTGAAATGCGATCATAAATAAGTTACAGATTTGCTGGATTTTTTTAAAAATTTTTGTTATTGATTCCATATTACCGTTCATGCGATGAAGAGTGCAGTTTTTTAAAATTATCTGAAGAGAGACCAATCAAGCACGATGATGCTGTGATATTTCGGAGAACCCATTCGATTCTTCTTTATTTTTATTCATTGAAGAAATCCAATTATCATTTTTCTTCGCGACATAATGCCAGATTTCAGCTGCAATATTTACTGGCGCGCAGGGCAGAGTGCACGGGAGTCGTCTGGCGGAAAAGGGGCGTCAGGAGACCGACTTCGAACGCCTCTCGTTTGAAATTTTCGGTTTGCGTAGCACGACAGTCTTCTTCGCATAAATCTTTCACAAGTGAAGCCCTGCGGCAACAAAGCATGCCGTGATCCGATGAGACGGAGGACGCCTCGTTTCTCTGACGCGCCTTCCTCCGCCGCTCTCCGAGTTCGAAACCAGCGCGATCCGGTGTGGTGCCTTTTCCGATAATGGAGACGATTTCATAAATTTCTAACCAAAGGAAGTTCCGGGAAGTTCTCGAGTCGAGGGACCGAGAGAGAGTGGATCGCCCCTCCACCTCGAAACGAGGCTTCTGCATCGACGACGGACAGCTTGTTGCCATTTCATCGTTCAAGGAGCATCAAAGCGGGAACTGCAATAATCCAAAACTTAGACTCTGTTTAGTTTAGTTTTAACCTCGCGTTTTAAAGCAACACTTAGAGTAATTTGGAACCGACTTCGACATTTAAAGATTTTAAAATTAAAATTATATCATTTTTTAAACTATTTTTTGTTTGCTCTCAAAAAAGAACTCTCTCGAAACTATTAAAATTATTAGTGCAGCCATTGTTGCGGCAACGCTTCCTAAGGCCTATCGGAAGTGCTTCTTTTTCGCACTGCCTTCACTATTCCTGCCTGAGACTTTGAACTTTCTCCCCCGAGCAGTGTAGCTGTTTGCGTACGGAAGTGAATGCCAACCGCCCGAAGAATGTAAACTTCTACAACTTGGCTTCGAGTCAGGGGCGAAAAGGAAGATGACTCTGACGCCGGGCGTCCGGAGAGAGAGGGTGACTGCGATTCGTTCAGGCTTCAAGGCGGTAACTTTGAGGTTGACAGTGACTTGGGCCCTCGCGTTTTTTATCAGCAGGGATGCAGATTTCTTAATCCACCGCAGCGAAGAATCCGAGCAACCCGCACCGTAGACACAGCAGTCAATCCGAATAATGCAGTAGACCTGTCTGGAGCGTCTCTTTCGCCAGGGATCCGAGAGCGAGTCGATCTGAATCAAGAACTCAGTTCGCAGAAACTCTCACTGCGCTGTAGACTTGTTACCCTTTCGCCCCTTTTGCCGCAATGCACAGGCACTTTGACATTTCTCTTTACAGGTGGTCTCATCGAAGTCAATACAGAACTGTGTAATCCATTAAAAATATATTTCTAGAGTCACAATTCCATTAGATTATCTTCACCATCGAGTTTCTAAGAGCTGCAGGAAAAGCGGTCCTTAAAGCGGTCCCTAATCTGAAATTCAGCTCTAGGGGCTCTGGCTGGTGGCAAAGCGTAACACAAAAAGTGAAGGGCGAGCGTCACACCCGCCAATGCTCAGGCCATTTCAGGATATCCGATGTCTTGATATTTGCTATTTTCATGCCTATAGGCATCGGAAGTTAAAATTGTATTAGAAATATATATGATACTTAACGAGTCAGTCAATAGCTATAATTAGACATTTTTTATAAATTAATATCAGTTATACATCTGTTTAAGTAAGATAGGGGAAAGGGAGAATGGCTTTGAAGAACTTGGAGAGTATCAGAAGTCGGCACAAAGCAGCGAGATTTGGACTCTCCATCCGTCCGAGAGCACTTGGCAAGGGCCCGAGACTTTGACCTTAAACCTATTACCTGCCTGGTGTAATACTTAAAGCCATTGAATAAATAGTTAGACAGTTATTTGACACCATTTTAAATCTTGTTCCATATAGTGGGGGAAACCGAGAGTCCCAATCTTGTATAAGATACAAAAAAACTAGAATCCAGATTCATGATAATGATCCTCCTCAAATGCAACATCATCCGAGATTCTTCTGCTTATCTGGGGCCCATGTGTAATGATTGTACACAAAATCTTGACACATTAAAAAAAAATCTCAATGACATTGAACAATTTTTCTCAACGTAGCCAATAGGGCAACATGGATTATTTACACTGCAACCTTTTGAAAATGAACCAAATAGTTCACACCATTTATAAATTTAAATCAAGTATTAATGTATCACTCTTCATCATTAAAAATTTACAGTTCATTCAACTGTCTGATATTCTATCACGTTTTAGACGCACGTCATAAATTAGTTGCATTTAGTAATGAACTAATTTGAATCTAAAACCATATTCACCTTCAGATTTTTTAATGGAAATATTTTCATTGAATTCAAGATTTCTTTAACATTACTGCTCTATTCTATAATTTATAAAATGAATATTCATTATTCTGTACTTATAAATATTTTATGATTTAGAAATCTACCAACGAATGAAAAACTGAAAATACAAACAGTAACCATAATTACGTACAAAATATTGCTGGAACGCCTCTTTGAGATGCACCTTGAAGTTACATCGAATTTTAATATGTCCCTGATCCTTCAACGAAGAAACGTAGCAGAGGATAAACAAACGTTAGGAACAGCACTTCTCAATGGTTGATGCTTATTGATTCATTTCATACTCCTCGAGACTCAGTATCTTTTAGAGAAGTTAACGATTCTTAGTAATTAATTGTTTTACCAAGTGTCAAATATATAAATAGTATTCAATTAACATCAATAAAGTGTTTGTTAAGTTTGTAGAAAATGTCTGATTGGCATTAGTTTGCCTCTACGTACTCTGCTTCTTATGGGCAATGCTCCAGGATTTAAATATGACTTTTCTGAAGAATTTAAATTCATCAGAATTCAGTCCCCCCCCCCCAGTGCCATTTCTTTACTATAGCCCATGGATGAGCAGAACATCTCCAATTTTAAAAGGCCTTTCACTAAAGCGCCCTTCGAGTGTTGCTTCCAGATAACTGATAGGGGCCCATTGCGCTATCAGAGAGTTTTGGAAAAACTGCTTTTGCATCCTTGCTTGTCTCAAGACAACCAACAAGGCATGAAAAAGTATCCTTTTAGAGAGCCCTTACTTCTGCATGGTAGGAACTTCACCTAGGATGAGCAATCGAATGCGACGTCGAGGAGTTTGAGGAGCCCAATCGACGAGGTAGTGTCTCTGATCATTATTATAAGGCAACAGCAACGACATCAATAAGGCGGTTCGAGAAGAATGCGGAAGACATTTCGTGAAGAGAGGAGAGGATATCAGACTCAGCAGAGCAACAATCTTCCGGTGAAATGAGTGGGAGGCTGGAAGCGTAGGAAGCTTTAGCAACTTAACAACGTATATTAAGAAGCACAACCCTAATAAGGCAGTAACTGCGTGTGCTATAAATTTATTTAAGGGTAATGCTGAAAGTTTGGCATTTTCGTCTAATTTTAAAACCTAAGCAAAAGTAAATGTCTTTAAATACCTTAAGATATAAGATTTAAAGATATACTTTAAATCTTATATCTTAAGGCTAAAGATTTAAAGATTTTAAAGATATAATTCATCTTTAAAAAAAGATGAACTATAAATAATAAATTATATTATTATAATTTTGTTAAAGTATATTTTAAATTAAATGCATTACCCAATTTTGCATTTATTCTATGGAAAAAATTCTTTATCTCAACCTTTAGTAGCACGAGTAAGATTAAGGGGGAAATCATGATCGTTAATTAGACAAAGTTTCACTGTAGTAAGAAATGATGAAATTTTGTCATTATTTTTTATTTAATAAAACTCTTATATAAAATATAGGATGAACCTATTATCAAAATAAGAAAATACAGTCTTCGTTATTTTGTATCTATTGTAATATTTGAAGTGTTTAATGTTGTTTTGCTTATCTGTTATTTGGTTTCTATTCAACAAAGATTATTTATGAGAAAGAGGGTGATTTCTAGCAGAGAACTATTTAATACAAATTTTTGCAGGATCCTATAAAACTTGATGTAAATCATCCTGAAACAGAAAAAGCCGAAGTTTTTTAGTTATTTCGTCACCCTCCCCCCTTTTAAAAAATATAATGCAAAAAGCGTTTTTCTCGAGAGTAAAACTTTCAAAGATATCATAAGACTATTGCAAAGCTAGATGAAGTAAGATGGCGCTGGTTTCATGGCATAAGACTAAACCCAGCAAATAGTTCTCAGCATTATTATTTTTCAATGCCGCGCAGCACACGACTCGCCAAGTAACCATGAAACTCTCTCGGCGTTCGCTCCTTTCTGGGAAGCTCGGCACCCGCGCCCCACTCCATTCAGCCCCAAAGAGCGCCCCGGCCGCGGATTGTTACTTCCCAAACAATTAGAGGCGGCAGCGCGTGTTCCCGATCTTAACAACTGATTTCAAAATCAATCTGGGGGAGCCCCGAACGAGCTCTGGGATATTGATTAACTCCACTGAAAACCGCCACTTCATTAGGAGGAACAATCGGAAGAGACGGGGAAATTATTTTGATTCATGCTTCTCCCCTCTCGAGTTTTCTTGGCTTGATTAACGAAAGACGGATGGCGGCCGGGCGCTTATTAGAAACCATGAGATAAAGAGCCGAATGGATTAGAAAATTTAAATCCATTACTTGCCACTTTCAGAACTTTTAGGGATGATAGGCCACAAGGGGAAGAGTCTGACGTCTGTTACACATAATTGCTCTTTGAAAAAACGTGTCTTTTCCTATAAAGATTAATTTAAAAGCATAAAAGGTAATTAAAATTAAAAAAAAATCCTCAGAAGGAGTTGTCATGTAAGTACGGATGTTTTCTAATCTTTTCTATACTTGGCGGTAAAGTTATGGAGACGACCCTGGCGAAGGGTTCCATTGCTGATGGCGTTTTGGATTTAGTTCGAAGTTTGTGATAGAAGAGAAGAATTTAAAAAAGAAATTGGCTAAAAGAAGAATTCATGAAAAGTTAAAATAATTTCACAATTATGACCAACGCCAAACAGGCGTAAACCATAAAAAATCCAAATTAGATCCAAATCATTACCCATCAATGACGCTGCAAATTGAATCTAAATCTTTAACGAAGACACCATTGGCCACGCTCTCGAAAGGTTAAAGGAACATGAATGAGTTCCAACCTCGGTTGAAATTCGGTGTACAGATCACAAACCGAATTCCATCCATCTAGTTCGAAACGTCATTTTTGGATTAACGAATGAGTGCGCAGACATACAGAGCGACGTGCGTGGATGCAGAAATGTTAATTCGGATTCCGAAAGAACTGGGGATTTCGTGAAGTTCCAGCTCTCGCGCAGTGCATGCGATCCGCGCCATTAAAAAGTGACGGGGGAGATTCCAAAGAATTCGTTTCTCGTTGATATCATCATTTAGGGAGAAGATCAGAATTCTATCGGCAGTACAAAGTATTTTATGTCGGAATGCACGCATCTAGAAATAGGGAAGAAGTGGATGTGAAGAAACGGGCACATTTGCATTCCTCGTCATCATGCGATGAAACAGCAAAATAAATGACTCATTTTCGTGTTTAAATTAACATTAAATCTTCATGCGCCATTTCTCTAAGAGACTCTCTTCTCCTGGCATCTTAAACTAGAGAGACATTTTTAAAAGCTTTATAAGTCCCAGGTATAGAATTGCACTCAGCTAATGGCTATTCTTTCGTCCTCAAGCAGTATTTTGTCCGTTAAAAAATCAAATCAATCCATCCCGCGCTTCGTTAACTTCCGTTAATCTTGTCCTGAAACATTTGAGGAAAATCGGTGTTTTGATCTGTTTAGCCATCTGAAAATCAAACACAGTTCAGTTCGATGAGCGGGGGCGGGCATTCCACTCGCAGAGCTTGAGCCGCATGATTTATGGTCGAATCCATCGAGGCTTTGTGAAAAAAAAACGTTATTCAGATTAACTTTCCCTTTCCGAAAAGGGGAAAAGACTTGTAGTAGGAATGGTTCTTTTATAACATCCGAATTATCAAAAAAGTTCCATCCATTTTCGAAACTCTTTAGAATCGTTGCTTGGCGTTTTTGATTCTTCGACAAAGTCAAGTACCCTTCGATTAAAATTCAAGGATTTTTCACAACAGGTTAAACATCCGAGAAGTGCACCGGAGAAAACTGTTCGAAATTACGAAACTTAAAGCACTATTTAAAAAAAAGGAAACATTTTGAAACTCTTTGCATAAAGTCATCTCATTGTCTCTTTATTAACAAACCGTTGTCATCGGTACCATGCACTCTCGAGTATCCGATGAGTGACTATCCAACCTAATTTCCTTTTTATTATACTTAAATGAGGAAGGAAGGGCGTCGATAGCGTTGCCAGAGGATTGGAAGCGGGCGTCTGCTGCGACTCCCCTACGTGTGGTGTGCAAAATACAAGCAATGAGAGGAAAGAAGCAGCGTTCTGCCCGTTGTTCATCGCTTCACTTGTTCCCTGCTTCAATATGATGCAATTGACTTCCATTGTTGCTGCTGTCCTTGATTTTAACTGAACGTTAAGAACAGTGTCTGTAAATTGTTCTTCGGTTTTTGATTCGTGCTTTCTTAAGCGTACTACAGAGAAGATTTCAAAATGATTGGTAAACGAAAAAAGATTATAATAATTATGGAGGAGAAAATAAGCTGTTCACCTTGACTAACTCTACTCTAGTGCAACAGCAAAAAATATAATTTCGGTGATAGGAGTTGGGGAAAGTACAGTGGGGACTCATAAAAAAATCGGTTTGAAGTCTGAAAGTAGCTTGTTACAAAATAGGGAAATGGGAATAAAAGTCAGGAAAATCTTTCACATCCTATATAGCTTGAGATAAATGAAGGGTTTGATACTGGGTAAGAAGTGAGAAAAGGCTAAGTTTAACGGCGTGTTTTGATATAAATGTTTCGTCTTCTGGTACTGGTGGGTAAAGAAATGAGTTCATAGAAATAAAACCAATCCAGCTTTTTTGTTGCCATACCTGCCCTTCCGCCACAGATAAAAAAATCTTCCGATTCTCTTACTAAAAAGTTAACGTTTAAAGAAATGATAATAAGATATATTCGCGTGAAGCCTCTTCTTGCGAAATCTTCTGCCTGCAGTCAGGAAGCAAAATTAAATCATGAGAGCGGTTTCATTAAGAAGTATATAGAGTCGATGGGTCAATCATCAATCCAATCTGGATTCGAAGTCAAAATTTCAGCTGACCAGGGTAACTGATTACACTGACCCCCAATGGAGAGCGGAAGGATCTGAATAATGAAGTGTTTCTTCCTCTTCCTTCCCGAGCGGGTGAACACTGGATTCGCAGGAGACCTGACTTCAGCGTCCTCCGTCACAAGCCGCTGATGGGTGAAGAGGGGGGGGGATTCCTCTTGGGCCGTGCATTTATTTTTGTTGAGTCAGATAGGAGCTGAATTCGATATCAGAAGGCCGAACAGGAAGAATCTTGCAGAGGATTTCATTCTAACACTTGGTCATGTTGAAACTGGCAATGGCTCATTTCATAGAGCAATGTGCCAACTTATCGTTTTGCCGATTAAAGAAAGGAATTTCAATAGATTCTAAATTTTGCTTTGTTATATTCATCTTGTTTGTATGACCTAAATATAGGAAGGGTTTTGTTCTATTGGTTGTGAAAATTGTTATTTTATTTATTGAGTGATTATTTAGGTGCGTAAGAATTATAATTAATTTATTTAATTGAATAGAGAGCAAAGATTCGTTTTCATGAAATTTATATTCATCTTTCTGTCTCAAGTTATAACATCATTCGTAAAAATTTTCTTCAAAATGGATTCCCTTTTTTACATTTTATTTTGTTGCTACCTTCAAGTTAAAATTTTTAATTGTTTCCTCAATGGTTTCGAGTATTTCTTAATTTTATTATGTTTACTTCACTCAGATGAAGTAAACATAATAAAATTAAGAAATACTCATACTTAAGGTCAGAGGTACGTTAACATACTTTCTAACCACCTATATCCATTCATGCCCCCGAGTGCTTTCTGACGAACTTGGACAATTCAAACAGGATACTGAGATGCTTCACAAGTCTACAGTAGCTACCGGGTGGCTTGAGAAGTATTCTTCTGAACTTCTTTCCATCTCTTGGCCACCTTTCAAATTCTTTTTATATGAACGTTACCGAGCATAACTGGGATGCTTTGCAATGTGTTGTCCTTAGGAGATCCCCGAAACCTTTTACTTTCATGACTTTGTGGACTGTCCTGCAAGAATCATGGTGTGAATTGTCCACAGAGTATCTTCACAAATTATTTGAATCAATGTCACGCCATGCTATGGCACTTCTGCGTGCTCGTGGGGGCTCTACACGGTATTAGATAGATGTACCAGTTTTTCTGGCACGGTAATGTATTTCATAGCACCTCCCACTATTCTATGGCCAAAATGCATAAGGTACTATTCTTGTAGCGCCCTCTGTAAAGTTTGTGTGTGTCGGTCTTTTGTGAATGTTGTGTGTGAATCTGTGGAGGAATAGCCGTTGTGCTGCGTAGGGCTTGATTTAGCCATGAATTTAAGTTTGTTGTAAAAACTTTACTTAATGAAAAATTAAGTTTACAACTCACTCTATTCACGGTCTTGTGTTTTGTTTAGTAATATCACTTTTAATATTACACAGTTAAAACTTTCTGTTGAAATCTAAACTACCTGTAGTCTAGAAGTTACATGGGCTAGATGTCGACAATTAGCAAGATAGTCGCAAGTTTGAAATTTTAGTGAACCTCGCATTATCATGGATTGTCCCGATTTTATTTATAAGGCAACTAATAAATGCTAAAATTTATCAAAAAGTTTAATTAGATTTAATTTCAAGCCCGTAACTTTCGAATAACTATTTTATTTTTGCATAAGAATCCCTCAACAAGACATGTGGTTAAGTGTGCTGCATTAGACAGGAAAGATTTGGATTCTTTTCCATCAAATTTGATAGCCCGAGAAAATGTGTTCATCTCTATATCCAATTAAATGTCGTATTGATTGCAAACATTTATCGCCCCCCTGTAATTAATTTACCTGTCCATGAAAGGCGGGATAGGCAAATAATAAATTTCTATAATCTGCAATCTTCTAATAACCGGATTATATCTTTACAAAGAAAAATCTTCTGCGCGTTTGCAGATTCCAATTATGGAGCACACAGGAGCTCCGTAAGAAAAATATCGCCTTTTCCTATCTATTATTTATGATAACAGCGGAAAAATAAAGAAAAAACGCCGAAGTTCTTAAGTGCTCCTCGCCACAATCCAGTTTCTGATCGCCACCGTCGCCAACGTGTGCATTATATTCATAATTAATGTCGTGCAGCTGTGGCGCAGGACGTGACAGTTGGCTCTTAAAAATATTGTTCCATTCTCAATTCCGGAGGGGAAGAAGGGGACATCAAGCAATTTCGACCTCCTCAATGGCGCGGATCATGAAGGGAGGGCGGAAGGGGGGTTCAAAACTACACAATTTTACTGCTAGCTGCAAGAAATATGATCAAAAAATTGCGCCTTTATTACTTTTTAGATGACCTCGTTTTTGAAGTACGTATGAATTTGTTTTATTCGCGCCTTGTTAAAGGGCGATGTTGCATCGCCTCGCAAATAATGTATGGGAATGCAAAGCATAAGCATAAATGATCCCACCAGCTTGGCATTGGTGTTTCTAGGACATAATTATATTATGGTGGTGTAGTGAAAAAAGATGCCACGGCGTTTATCTCAAACATGATAAAATTCCCTTTCACAGCTTCCATTTGCACCTCTGTCTGTAGTAGAGGGTGCCGTATCTCTAACAAGGAAGAGTCCCATCATTCATAGCATTTAGGGAAAATCTACAAACTCCTAACAAGGGCCATTACCATCGGTAACTGCATTCCAAAAGTCGTATTTTGTCTAGTTAAGATTTCTCCTGATAATTTCAAATAAGTTACTTAAGTACAAAACTACGTTATTCCACTGGGTCCCTAAAAGTTTACGTAAAACATGAAATATTCACAACTTTGAAAATATAGGCAACAAGAGGATTTTCCTGACAAATTATTGGAAAGTTTGATATAGCAACTTTGTTCGTTCTGTAGAAATTTAATTTAAAAACAAATAATTTTCAGAAAGATATTTTTTAATGGAAATCCCTCTATGTCTCACTCTGTTGTATTTTTATCACACTAGAACTCTATGTCTAGAGTGATAAAAATACAGAAAAAAAATCCAATTTTCATCCAGGGTCTAATAGAAAATGACAACTTAAATATTCTTTCTTTAGTTTCTCTCAGTTACTTAAGTTGCTCCCTTAAAGATTTTCTTAAAATTTCTCTTTAAAGAAAATCTTTAGAAATTTTTTTTTTGAGACGAAGCATATAAATTTGAACTTTGGTCATACAACGAGATTAATTCTTGAGCCGGCAAGCTCTTCTCTAAACTCATGACGGAAGGGCATTTGATTCCCTATCGTACGTGTTTATACTTGGTGGAATGAAGCTGAAATTTTACCATGGCATCAATCAGACATTTGAAGAGGTTTCCTTTTTTGTATTAGGGATAATGATGGGGACTTGAAAACCTATTCGTTTGTGTAGTGAGTACGCAGGCCCCATTTCATTGGGACTGAAGGGAAAAAAAGAAATATGCGAAGAGCACATACACTAAAAAAAATCCACTTTACACATATATTACGTAGTGGACTGTCACTAATGTATATTAATGTTATTATGTTTCAAACATGCAAAAATATGTGTGCATTCGCCGGAAAAAAATGCAGACAGGATTGGTAGGTAAATCCTGAGCCTTTCGTCCCTTTACGGCTGACACAACTCCTAATAGACCTCATGGAATGCTGCAGAGAACAGCCATCTTTACCGTTATTAATTAAAAAAAACCTTATTCCAGTTACCAGATGCAAGTTTGTGCGGTAATTGAAACAAATTGTTTCTTGTTACTTGACTGCACAGATTCTATACAGAATAAAATTTGAAACAGACACGTCGAAAACAATTAGTGATTTGGAACGACCTTTTCAATCAGCTATTGGGAGAAGTTGAGTGGATTTGTACAAAAGATCTTCACGAAAGAGCATTAGATTGGAAAAGGGTTCAAAGCCCTTTAAACGAACATCAGTTTCTTTTTTGCAAACTTGAAGCGTAGAGAACAAATCAGAGAGATATAGATTGAGCCCATGAAACATCAATAAATTAGGCTCAAAGATGGCTAAACACTATGAAAATATCAAAAAATCTCTGTAAATAATTTCCACAAAAACAGAGTTTAAAACTCTTCCGATGAATTTGCAAAATTTATTTTTAAAAAATATGCCAGCAATTAAAATACAAAATGCAGCAACAACTCCGAGTAACGTGGTGGTATTTGGAATTCTATCAACAGAGAAAACTAACAAGGGTCCTCAGATGCAGATACCAAAGAGGCAAAGAACCAACTGAGATAAAAAAAAGACGAATGGCATCCCAAAGAAATGGAGCAATCTGCAGAAGAATGTTAAGGAAAAAAATCCGAGACTGTTTCAAAATTCTATGCAGTCAAATCACTAGAAACGATTCATTTCAATCACCCTACAAACTTGCATTTGGTAAAGTGGAAAGAATGCCATTATTATTCCCCGTAAAAAAAAGCAGAGGCTGCTAAAACAAGAAACGAATCAGAAACCATTAGTTTATTTCAAGATGATGAATTAATAATGAAAACAGAATGAAAAACTGATAAGATAACAATCTGAAGAGTATGAAATATCACAGAAGAACAAACCATTGACGAAAAATGAGATAAAAGCAACAATAAAAAAGGTGTCAAAACGGAAAACTCCGAGAATAGATAATATCACTATGGAAATATTGCATAAAATAAACCCCAAAATTCCGAACATACTTTTCGAGTTTTGCAACAAACATCTGGAATTAGAATAATTTCTTAAATCATGGAAAATCTCAAAAATATTTCTTATTCTCAAATCAAATAGGGAGGAAATCCACGGTCTTATAGACCAATCTTCCCAGTCTTCAATGCTCAGTAAGATATTGGATTATCGCCTGACCTTCAGCTTTCAAACAAAACGACCAAGAATGGATAATACTGAAATATTCATCCATCTCATTCATTGATGGATCCAAAGATGATAAAAGGACAGTTGTAACAATGGTAGTGTACTTCCATTCTCGGGAAATAAATAAAAAAACAGGTTCCTATTTCTAATCATGCTCCAAATACCAAGTCGAAGCCTTAGTAATAAAAATGGTCGTTGTTTATTGCAGAGAGTTGGAAGACTGGCTCATAAACGCGCTCTTTCTCAATCCACGAACGTCAAAAATAAGGAAGTACGGGGAATTAAAAACACTTGGAGATATTAAAGAGAACAAATGGATTAGGCTGAACTGGATTAAGTCTCACATCTGAGTAAGTGGTAACGAGAAAGTGGATGAAGATGCAAAAAGGCCTCACAGAAAGACCAAACAGATATTGCAGTCCCCTAATCATTCCAAATGCTTAAGAAGCAAGTCAGAAGAGAGGTGACTGTGCAGTGTCCAGATGGAAGGATCATGTTGAAAGGACAAAGTGCCGAACAAATGAACGGTTTGATGAGCATGTTACGGGAATTTTATTAAATATAACAAATATTTAGAGTAGAAAAAACAAAAATAGCTATGCACAGAATTTACAAACATATAAAAAAATACTAATAAAATGAAGTCGTTTACAAAGATTTTGAAAAATTCAAATTCAACTTTTGAACATTATTGAAAAACTACATGGGATAATAATATGCAGAAAAATAAGATGCATGAAAAAAAAGAAAATCCATGAGTTCTGTGTTCACTCGTATCGTGACAAAGCAGATGAGAACGCAGTCATGAAACTCAAATGGAAAATCATTTGGTTCATGGTAACACAGAAACTCTCTGTTTGCAGGATATTTACGACCGCAGATGTAGGATGAGGGACGTGGCGCTTCTCCCGCCCCAGTCTCTGTGAGCATGACACTTGCTGCGGAGGTCTGGGGAGGCAAGGGAAGATCTCCACTTTCCCTCTCTACTCACTCAAGGAAATATTTCTATGATTCAGTTTAGTCATCTTGTGGATTTTTTGCTTGGACGGGAATTTGGCGCATAACATATCGATGCACACCGGAATCAAAAATTATAAAAAGAATATTTCCCCCGGGGGGTAATGCATATTATGTCAGAACATGAAAAATTTCCTGAGTTCTTCTGCAGATTCGAAGGAATGAAGAAAAGAAAAGGACGTGTAGAGGAACAGGTCCGGTCCAGCACTATTTAACAGAATGCAGGAAGACTCTCACTTATGGATAGTCATTTTAATACAATGTTACAAACCCTTGGAAATTTCAAAATCTTAAAAGAAATGACGGAAAAGATTTCTGGATTTACCAACAGTTTTAAGAACTTTGCGCTTTTTTAAAAATTCAGATAGTTAAGGAGCGTTACAGCCAGTCACAATAATCAATCTTTATACTGCTTTCCTCTGTGGTAATGGGGCGGTTGGCTGCCATTTTCAAAAAGCAATTCCAAATAACCCTGTGGAATAAAGTCAGTTCAGTGTTTTCACAGTGGGTTTTTTTTTAATCCATTGTACTTTTTTCTTTTTTGCACTCGAAACTTTAAACAATATATATGAATGTATTTGCGCACGCATGTGTGTGTTAAAATCACTACTAAATTAAATTTCAGATTTATGAAGGATGTCCCGAAAAATTTAAGTTGGTCAACGAAAGGAGCAAATCATCTATTTAAAGGAAGTTTAACAGAATTGCCTAATTTTTTTTGATATATGGTTCCACTGATTTTATATCTCAGGAATTACACCAATGATTATTGCCTCGATACAAAAAAGATCTTTATAATGTTTCGAGAAAGGGAACTTAAATTGATAAAAGTAGTAAATCAATGATGCATAGCATCATGTTCTTGAGCATGATCTTACCGTATTTAGAAATAACTGACTCGTTTTAACTTAATTAAAGGATTTTAGGATTTAATTAAGCTTTGGTAATCCATAAATTACATTAGTATAATGATTCGTCATGTAAAACTTTTCTCGTTGTCTTTAGATTGGGTACCAATCACCAATCTCTCGCCTGTAAAGACAGCGGTCTCAATTAATTGCATTCCGTCAACTGATTCCAAGGGCCCTTATTATTGTTATTTATAATTTATTATCCACAAACTTTCATATCAACAAGATAACATATTACAATGATTTCCCAAATTCTACTCACACTTAGAAAACAGGAGATGAACCTTTTCTGTCATCCGTCATAAGCACGGGACAATTAATCTGAAACAGCTCGCGTAGCTTTAAAGACTCATCGCCCTGCACTGAAAATCGCAGTCACTTCAGAGTAGGGGGCCAGCCTTCGCATCCGCAAGTATTGCCACTCCGTCCATCTTGGGACGCCGCACTCACCAAAAAACTAAAATCATCCGGTGTGGAGTGAAAGTGTCAATAATCCATCCTTTTCGGGAGCGGCGCGCGGAGGTGAGGGCATCTGACTGGGGATCGGCCCTTCTCCACGAGACAGCTGGGAGAGCTTTGATTATTTTGGAGTCGCTTCCCCTCTTACGTCACGTTCTTGATGTGTCTTGGCACGTTTTCAAGGGAGAATTAAAAAGAAAGGAAAGACTCTTTTTAATCTGGCGAGGAAAAAAATTCCTGCCGGGATGGATCTCAGAATGAAAAAAGGGAAGTGTTACATATACTTTGAAACACTTGGCATCGGGTAACACAGTCGCCAAGAAAGATGTTACCTTCGGAGAATTTCAGAAGCGGAGAGAAAGTCGAAGGGCATTCGGCAAGTTTAGCATCATTATTTCAGAAGGGTCATTTTTACGCATCATTGTGTCGATTTGAATACTTTTTTGTATAAATGTTGATGTGCAAAGAAAAGCGAAGCATGAAGGAATCAGTGAATTTTTTTGAAATCACATCCCCTTTTTTCACATTCAGTTTCTGGATCAAAAGCGTTTAAAATGTTGTTTACCGGCTTACTCCAAGTAGACAGAATTAAATAATCATGGCTCAGAGTTCTTACTTGAAAAAAAAAAGAAAAGCTATCGCGGGGAGAGCAAGGAAGAAATGAAACAATAATGAAATCAATTTAAATAATTTTTTAAAGATACAGCATACAATAAACACAACTCGCAAGATAAAGCTTAAAACCCTATCGTACTACGACCTTTGAATCGTATGACATTTTCCTGTGTAAAAATAATGAGTGTTCATTGCCAAGTGACCTCACTGTTACAGAACCGAAATTCAGATATGAACTGATTATTAAAATCTAAGAAATTGAAAAAATGTATTGACATTAAATTCCAGAAGTGTGTAAAATATGAAAATTCCAACACAAAAAGTATTGAACTCTATGGGGTAATTTCATTTTTAAGAGCCTAAAATGAAAATGTTTATAAAGCCTAAATGCGCTATGTTTATCCTATTGGCTTCGTTGTCGGAAATAAGGTGGGTTTACTCTATCGGCACACACGCTAAGTTGCACAATAGTGTCAGTCTCTGATCACGTAATGCACGTCAAGTGCTTCCATCGCTTAAATTTTTGATTGCAATTCGCCTCTTGCATTCAGAACAAGACGGACATCCCAACAGAACGGATCTGGATTTTCGATTATGTGCATAGTCAGTCTGACGCTGCAAATGTGCTTATAAAACATCGCTATTCCTCATATGAACATTTAACAAGTATGTCTAGCAGCATACATGTGCAGATGTTCTTTTAAGATGGTAAAGACTTTTAAAAAGCACCCGAAATTAAAAATTCTTTCCAACGCTCATGGATTTTGTCTCTTGGTTTTTAAGACAATGTGAGGACTGCTGAGAGGTAATCAACTGGAAAGAAAAAAAATGAAGGCATCAAATAAGAAAACTTATTCCCTTTGTCACAAATCTTATGATAAAGAGAATTCCAAATATTTTTAACATCAATTACACTTCACCAATAGATTCGATTTCTAACTAGTTGCAAGACTAATTACGGTTTAAAAGAGTTTTTCTTGACTAAGAAAACTCTGAGCGCCCTAAAGTTTTAATGAAATTGAAAGAAAATATTTATCTTATTTAGAAACTAATTTATTGCAATAAATTAAAATACAGTCCATTGAATTCCTAAGTGATTCAAATACCCGATCCATTCTTTTTCCCTTCACCCGAATAGAAAAAATATATCGTTAAACTTAATTAAAAATAATTCCATTAGTAATGGATAGAATGAAAAATTCGAATGCAAAAAAGTAACATTTGAGAAACAAATCAATATTATGAACTATGACTTTAAAAAAAAAAAAAATTTAACAAAAAAAGAGAATTCGTATCCTTTTTAGATAACAAAAAATAACTACAAAGTCCGAAAGTAATTAAAGGAACAATGTCGGATATTTTTAAGGAATGTAGACAATTTATTCTCATTTCCCCAATTAAAATTACAAAAAAGCAAATTTTTAATTTAAAGGCACGACATACGCGCTGTCCCTTTAATAGAAATTTATGCACCAGCATTAATGTATGCTTTTAAGAAATGATAAAAGTATCTCCCCTGTGAGGTTTGATTTGGTAGCCAACAGAGAGCCTTTTAAAACAGTCAGATGAAACGCAAACTCAAGCAAATTTAATTATAGCTTTAAAATTAGAAATAAAATTGACAGAAAATAGTCCCATAAATTTTATTGTATGATTGCAATAGCAATTGAAATATTTATTGAATTATCTAAAAAAATGGAATTAAACAAAAAGATGGACTAAAGATGGGCAAAATACAAATGAACATATTGGTTAGATACTTTATTTTAAGAATACATATTGCGATGCCTCACTGGACATTGGACAAATTTCTGCAGATATTCAACGATCATGGTCCCTGGAATTTACCAGTGTGTGTGTGTGTGTGTTAATAAATTTGCAAATTTGCAAACAAAGAAGGGTACGAAACATATGGTATATTTTTGCAATTATTAAAACAAATAACAAAAAATATATTTTAATTCATTTTCACCAGAAATTAGGGCAAAATTAATAAATAAATAAATAACGCACAAGCCAAACTTGGATGAATATGATTTTGAAAATTAGTTAATATTTTAAATGATTTTTTTTACTCTAGTCCGTCTTTTTTTAATAACCATTTTAATATGTTTAGGCATAGATTGAAAAATTTTTCACGAAATTTAAGTTCAATATGTTCTTTTTCCTGCAACGATCCTCTTTTCAATTCATTTTTACAGGAAATGACGTTCCCCCAGGGATTTTTTTCCTTAAGGTACTCCAATAAATTTTCGGTGAAATTTATATCAGAGCTTTCGGGTGGAGTGTCCATGAAGGGGAGGAAATTATTTAGAAGCCAGGAATGCACACGATAAGCTTTAAAATAACCATTATTGCCGAAAAAAAATTTCAGCACCTTAAAGTTTCAGCACCGTTTTAAAATTTTCTTTTGTGGAGGCATGCATTCAGATCCATTCTCCCTTCCGTAAAACACGGAGCCCCTGCACGTGCAGCAGAAAACGAGCAACGGGCCGTCACTGATCCACCGGCATGCTTCCCCAAATGCTGTCCGTTTTTTTTTTTTTTTTAACGAAATTGTTCTTTCGATTTTGCCTATGCTCGAAGTTCGCCATCGGATCCAACAATGTCGAATGTTCTCGCTTCCGTAAATAAGACATTTTTACAACAAGAAAACTCCTCGTTTCCGCGTTCCTTGTGAATTTAAGTCCTTATTTTGAGAATTTAAATCCTACTATGAATTCTCGTATTTATGAAAGGCTTTTGTCTGACTTTTCTTCCATTGAGATCTGCCGTAAAGAGCAATTTTTTTTTATTGTTTATGGGCTAATTTTCCTCTAATTCCTTTTCATTAATAATATATAGGCCTAATGCACTAAGAAAAATTTTTTCTTTTATTTTTCTGTTTAAATATCGATTCTGAATATCTTATTTAGGGTTGTCTTAAATTTATTTTTCACCTTATTAGTGGTTTTAAAAGCTTTTTATGATGTCATTTACTGTTAAATGTTTTCTGTAGGACAGTCTCAGATATTTCTGTCACATATTTCCCATCTTCAGCATGCTTAATAATAAATTTTCTTAACTTTTAACCGATTTTCTGAGCTCAGGCACCTCTACATTTTAATTAAATTATTGTTTTATTCTTCAGTAAATAAAAATAACACGACTAAGAAATTCCCCTGAACAATTACATCGTTGAGCATAATTTTGGAAGTAATTTCTATCCGGGGTTACAATGATTTGGTGCCAACTCTCGAGAAATCCGAGTTTGGCTTCATATAGGAATTGCACTCTCCTGTTCTTCAGTTTTGAGATCTATGTTTTTGAATACTATTAATAAGGGCTGGAGTTGGGACTATTCTAGAAAAAAATTGTACAAATATGCGGAGAGAGGAGGGGGAGGACGATGATGTTCTTGCCTCCTCGTTTTGTAGGGAATTCATAGAGGATTTATTCTTAGAAATAAGAAATTTCAATTAGAGGTAATTTTATTCACCATAAAACTTTATATAACGTTTAGAGTACTGATGATAACATAAGGCTGGTCGGTTCGGTGCGATTGTTTGCATATGGAGCTCGATCACTGGATACGGTTTACTATTACTTTTTTCCAAACTACCTTGCATACCTTAAGAATAAAACAGAAAATGTTGCAAATAAAGTTTTATAAAGAGTCTTTTATCAGTACTTTAGAAAGGAAAAATAGTTTCTTTCATCAAAAATTTAGATATCATAGTAAAATTCGCAAAGGCGTGAAAATAATAGTGAATATCAGGTTGGGTATCATAAGGCACAAAATGTTTCTTGGATACTCATTGTATGATTATTAAAATATTTTATAAATATGATTACAATCACAATTACTGATAAAATTACTGTATGTGCCTTACTTTTTATGACTTTTGCTTTGACCACCATATTTTTGTTTAAAGAAAGTATTCTCTTTTGGAAAAGAAAGCGCTTCTTTTTTTCATATTTATTTATTTCGTAATTAACTCATCAAACTCATTTTCAGGCTCAGTGACGTTTCGCATTTTTAATGATCAAGAGCCTTAATTTTTGCACAGCATATTGCCATGACATTTGTTTCCGAATCCCGGAGAGTAAAAAAATCTCAGTCACAATGCTCGAATTAAAGTTTCTGGACGCAGTTTCTTTCTCTTTAAATTATAGGATGTGAGAAGAATGAGAAGAAGAGAAAACAGAGCCGTGTAGTTAAGAAGGAAAGGGGGAAAAAAGGGCATCCCTTAGTTAAACTTCGTTGATTTCAAATTCCATGAACACATTTATAGCGATCTGTTTTTCTCATATGCCTATTCAAAGCAAAATTGCAATTTTTTTTCAAAGTCATAAAATACAATATAGAAAATAAGTAAAAAAGGAGTGATCACAATTTAAATGATTGTTAAATAATTTATAACATTCTTTATTTCAGAATCCTTATGCATTTTATGCTTCAGGGTCCTATCGAATGATAAATAATGTATAGCATTCAGGCAAAAAATTAATATATTTTTTTAAATGATGAAAACAAATTTATTAAAATGAGAAACAAAAATATAGCGCTATGTATTCTTTCTTTCTTTTTGAAAAGGTTAACCTTGTTGTCTCCAAAGAAGTCCTTTCAGTCTGACCAGCATGATATACCTGATAGCTTATTCCTCTCCAGTTTGACCTCGAGGAAAGAGAGGAATATTTTTTTTTCATCTTTTTCATACTTATTTCAAAATTCAGACCACATCTAACTTTGCATTGGGCTGCGTTCATAGCGCTGAGTTTTGTGATCCCCTTCAGTGTGAGTAGCTCACCGCCGAAGGTAATTTCTCTCCCAGTACTATCCTGAGAAACGGCCACCTGATGCAAGCGATGCTGCAAAGATAGTCTTATTTCTTCCTTGCAGTAGTTGAGTATTCTAGAGAGCCCTTCGAATATTCCTAACATACGAATCTCTCTACAAAGCTCTTCACTCATCAAAGGCTTCAAAAATCAAGAACTGGCGCCTTCGCGCCTCTCTCTAACGATGGAAACGATGAGATCACATTTTCAGAGAGAGAAAAAAAATCTTTGAATAGGATCGGAATAAAACTTGAGGAAATTAATTTCCAAGCATTATCATCATTATTTAAAAATATTTCGGTGTTCTTTCTATGAAACCAAATCCGCAATGACTTTTCTTTTGATTTCATTTTTAAGAGATTTTAGCAAAGCATCTGAGAAATCTTCAACCATGTTTCATCAGTCAAACCAGGAGAAATCAATTTCTTAGTTATACGAGACATTTCAAGTAATAATGACATCACTTACTTGAATTGCCTCGAACTTTTATAGACTAAATAATACTTTCTCCTTATTCAGGGGTTTTAAATCATGCATCATAAGTTTAAAAAGCACATTCCTTTGCCTATATTGTAAATGTACAACTTCATCAAATGTGTTGAAGAGAACGGCACCTACTCCACTGGGTAGCGTTTCGGAAGAGCCGACTATAATCAAGATTTGACTGAAGATGACTTCTTGGAAGCTTCGGGGTTCATTAGTAGACAAGCTAAAAAGAAGAAACCGAGTTATTGAGAGAGAGAGAGAGAGAGAAGCAAAATCCTCTTCGGACAATAACTTTTCGCTCCCTCATTGCTGCCACCCATCCATCACCTCTTTGGCACTAAGCTAAACTATACTTCCATTCACATTATATCCTTAAAGTTCATACATTTGCTATCAATGACTTTCATTGTCTCTGTGTGATCGAAATGTGTCTACACTGCGAATGTCATTCCCCGTGCAGTCTTCCGGAAAATTCACTATTTTAAGTCTATTATTATAGGAAAAATACATTTTCAGGCAAATGAACTAGATTCAGAAAGGAATCAGTTTCTTAGTTTTAAGAACTGGATTCGAAATTTGACCGAGTAAGGAGTAATGTAGGGATATAGCATTCAAATGATGCACTTGGAGCTTTATTTTAGAATTTAGAGTTCCTTAAAATATGAGCAAAGAAAAAATAATCCATTCTCACTAAGAATCTCATATTTAGACAGCACATTAAAGTACAAAGTAAAATAAGCTACTTTAAGTAATTATATTTAGCTAATTTGTCTATAAAAAAAAGGGCTTACATCTGGTAAGTCGTGATAATCCAAAATTTTTACCGGTTTAAAAAGCAGCATCCCACAGCATGTTCTTACTATTTCACAGAACACACTATGTCATGTTCACAGTCAACTGTGGAATATGCCATCTTATGATTCCAATTGGTAGTGGAAAATGATGGCCGTCATGTTGAAATTAAATTTGTCAAAAATATGCTAACTATGTAATTCATTTGAAAAACTGCCCTGGTGACGAAATTTTTTTATTTATTATTATTAATAAAAAATAAAAAGTTTTTTTTATTATTATTATTCGCTCAAACAAGTTTTCATTTTTTCATTATGCCCTTTACAAAGTTTCATCACTTTCGGAACAACAGTTTCGCCTGCACACAACTTTAAAGTAGGGTCTTTTAATTAGGGACACCTTGTATTTAAATAAAATCTCATGTTCAAATAATCTAATATTGAATTCGCACCTTTGAGCCGTGGGAGTTTTATTTAAATACGTTCAATGGCTCATATTCAGGAGCGAAACTCTCCCGCTCTCCGAGTCTTCTGTAGGATAGATACATAAAAAAAACCGCTTAGCCTTGAAACGGGACCAAAGCCGAATGTCTCGTTGCAGCGAATTATAATTCGTGCCATATGACCCCGCTCTTCAGAACCTCAAACCCTCCTCCGGGGAGGTGCCATCATGGAGGGACCGAAAATCTCCCTGTTTCGAAGGAATTCTCATCTTCATATCCTCCTTGAGAGATTCTGCTTCGGAGTGAAACTCGCTGGGAATCCTGGCCCCGAGCAGGCAGGATATCGACATGAAGCACTCTTCTCGTCTGCCGAGAAGTTGCTCTGCTTAGAGCAGGTGGCATGAATGGCGGTTTCTATCGCCATGTGCCATTACTTGAGACATCTCCAGCCCGGCCAGCCGGAGCATTTTATTCGTAGTTGAAAAATGAGGCAACGTCCCCTCCCCGCATTCTCTCGGCCGAAATGACCGGTTCCAAATAGAAGCAGCGCGCGACGATGTTCGCAGCAATGAGACGTCACTCATCAGTACATTAAGGAGCGAGAAAAGTAATGTGCTCGACTGATTATCTCGAGAGAAGACCCTCTGAGAAAAAACATGCCGGTATAACGAAGGCATTTATGCATTGTCTTTTTATCTTTATATAAAAAATTATGCCGGATTGAAATAAAATGTCAAAATTAATTGACTCTTTTAGTGAAAGGTGAAAAAAAGGGACATATTAAATTCATTAAAAAATATAAAATAATATTGAAATTTTAAATTTTAATAATAATACGATTCTTTACTTATACCAAACATAAAGTCGAATCTCTATTTTAATGCATAACGACAACAAAATTATTACCCAATTTCCAACGTTTCTTCGCCAGCTTTCTTGAGACATTAATCAGTTTTAAATTGTGAATTAAGCTTCCTTGTGGCTCTCTTCCCACACATTCAACATATTTAGAGCACTCTGCTTTGGAACCCACGGATTTAGTCGAATTGACTTCACTCACAGCTTCCATTTACCAATTTAAAAAAAATGCAGATATTCCAGGTTACGAAAACTATTCAATCCAGGAACAGCATTTTCCATATTTTTAATTAGTACGATAATCACTTTTTCTAGTAATACAACTTTTGGAGTTTTGAAATATGACGTATTACTGACCTCAGGTGATCCCGCCGGTCGGTCGTGGAGATTGGATGCCTCCGATTTCTGATCAATAGTTTCGCTATACCTTCACGCTCACTATTCTGTCGAATTATCTGACATTAAAGAAGCGCGGTATGAACTGTCACACTTAAGTTCAGTTCATTGTGCACGTGAATCCTCATGACGGAGAGAATCTCATAACATCTGAGTGCTATTAAAAATACAAAGGTGGGGTTCATTTGCCTTTTGAATTTCGATACATTGTATTTTCACGAGTATTAATTCGTCTTATAAATTACACAAATATTTAAAAAAAAGATTTTTTCCCCTTAGTTTTTGAAAATGGAAAGAAAATTACATGATTAAATATTTTATGAAATAATGAGATTGTAATTGAAATGATAATAAATGCCCGGAGAGCCGATTCGGATCAAAACCGCCAGTTTAATATACTCTGGTCTAAACAAAGTTAGCTATAGTTTTACTTCAAATGCAATTTTATCGAACATTATGCATACAGCTGCAATTAAAAACCACTTGAAAGTTGCAGATCGGTGGTTTTATAGAATAATATTCCAAATGCTGAACATTCTGGGTCTATTGGTAGAAACAGCATCCATGTTGTAAATACCCGAATACGACGCTCATGTTTCAAGTCATATCTACAGCCATTCAGGCGTTATATACCGTTCTCAGCTTTTTAATTTTGAGATCAGAAAATTTTCTTCTGCGATATATGAACTTATTTATGCTGATAATTTTCTTTTAAGGAAATTCCGCTTGGCACGTTTATCGCCCGGTTCTTTCCGATGGATTAGATCAACAAAGGAATCCAAGAAAAATTTACATAGAGAATGCTGATTAAATTTCGTCGAAAAATTACATGAGATTTGATTTTTTTAAACTCTAGTTACCCTGAATTATCAAAAGAAACCTAATTATTGAGTGTTGTTTCGTAGTGAACAACAAATGCATTATTAGAAAGTTTTTAAAAAGGTTTTTTAATCGAATAAATAGTTATAATGAAAAACCGAAAAGAAAAACAATCCTTTTCTTAGTGATAAAAGAAACCGAGAGGTTAACAATGAACGATAATGGTTTAACTGTTAGTCTTCTTGTTGATAAGAAAATTGTCAAATCCTTTGGATAAGAATAGTACATAATAATAAAAATAAAGGGGATGACTTTTCAGAAACTATTTCCAGCATTATTTTACAAGAAAAGCAAAAGAAATAATAAAGATAGGGTATAAATGAATCGAAATTTTTTCATCAGATAAAATTGCGCATTTTCTTTCATCATGAACTTGTTTTTGTTTTTGTTTTTTAATTCCAAAAAAAAATATTATTTTCAATGATTTCAAGGTAATTGTTGCTTTTAAAAGTCAGTATACAAAACGTTGCGGTTAATGTGTCATTTGTTTTATTTCTACATCATTAATCAGATGAATGCCTCCTCTTTCATATTTATATGAAAATTAAAAGAAAAATTGCGAAACATCGAGAGTCCTGATAATATTTTAAAAAGATTGAACTAAGATGAGAAACAGCAAAACAGCATAGAAAGGTGTAAAAGGATTTACAAATTATAAAAATTATTTCATCCCATTCATCAATCCAACTTTTTACACTTGAACAGAGCAGTTTTACAATCTCTTAATCATTCTGCAAAGTCGTCCGAAACAAGCTCCCTTGACTATTTAGCGTGCGGCGAATCGGATTCCTGAGTTTATTTCCCTTCGGTTATCCCGATCTGCTTCCGTGTATCACAAACATAAAAAGAAAGCCGCAGACGCAGAAGTTGCAAAAGATTTAACAAATTCATTGAATATATTTCTTACAGGGGCTCCAAAACAATTCAGTGGTGCCTACATAATCGTCTGCTCTGATTTCTCTTGAGTTTTTTTCCTTCCCCTCGGAACATGGAAGCAAATCAAACGATAACGGAGGAATCGGAGGGGGCCGTAAAAATGCATTATGCAGAGAGACGTCTCCCCCGTCGTGAAGGTAGCGTCCATCCGGGATCGGTCAATCCGATTCCGGTGATCCCATTTCCGGGCAACATCTGCGCTCGTCTCCCTTTGCATTCCATTCGGTCCTGCCTTCCGAAAAGAGGGGAAGGGGGGGACGGTCAATACACACTCCTCGTGCAACCACTCGAATTTACGAGGATACTCGCGCGTGTTTCTCTCACCAACGAAAAATTTCACTGTTTCTCCCCCCCCCCCTCCTTCCAATTATTCCACTATCATTTGCGTTCGTATGAGAAAACCGTGGAGCCGGCTTTTTACGATGCCGCTCCGAGAGATTCCGATGTCTCAATTCGTTCCCTCGTCCACTTTATTATTTTTACCGTTCCATCCCTAATTTGCTTCTGTTTTTGTATTCCACCTGGATGCGAAGTATCGGTTCGGGTCTTGATTCGGAACCAGATTCGGAACGGAAGGAAGGGAGGAGAAGGGGAGGGGTGGTCGTAAAAGAGAAAGGGTTCACTCACCTATGATGTGGAGCTGACAGAGATGATGGGATTCATTCTTGTCGTTTGCGTCGAAGCGGTAGGGGGCGCTGGTAGTGGAATGAAGTGACGGAGCAGCTGGAATCGAAGGAAGCGCGGGAAGGAGGCGATCGCAGCGCCCTCTGGCAGACGCGTGCGAGGGTCGAGGCGGAAGCGGGAAATGGGCACTTTTCAGAATTCGATAACGGCCGTTGAAAAAAAAAGGAAAAAAAAAAAAAAAACAGGTGGAAGAGAGGGGAGCCTGCATCGTTACGATTTTGAGTCGCGAGAAGTCAAAATAAATATGTAGCTAGGAAGAATCTTTATTTTTTCATAAAAGCTGGAAATAGAATTACTATTGTTTATCGTTTGCGACTTTATTTTTTCCAGGAGGCAGAGGGAGTCTGAAGGAAGAGAGAGACCATTTCAATTTCTTTGGAGGGAGAATCCTGGAATGGGCCTGGACGGGGGATCCAAATTTTCTCCCTTTGTTTTTGAGGCTTGAAAAAGTTATTTTTGCGAAGCCGTTTTCGTGCCCCGAAAATGATGTTTGCAATGCGATTGATGGAAACAATCGTAGGAGGGGAATGTCAAAAGACAAGGATTTTATTTTAAATTATATTTCGCAGGTTCTATTGGCCTATAGCAAATTTATTATGTGTAAATCAAAACCGAAATTTCTTTTTCTTGTTATTTTAAAGGCATTAAATAGTTTACAAGTCGTGAGCAGATGCATTCTTTTGAAATTATAGAATGTTTCGATTGCCGTTTTGAAGCCTCGCTTGGAAAAAAAAAGAAAAATATTTATATAAATGTCTTACCCCCAATAGCTCGCAGCCGTCGAATTTAACAGTTAAAAAAAGGCTTTCTTTGATTGGATTGCGAACGCAACTTCAGTCCGCAAATGACACTGGTATGCGGATTTTAATTTCCTGAATCGCATCCAACAAACGTAAGAACTCGCAGCAGAGTTTTCAAGAGTGACTTTTTAATAGTTATTTTTTTAAAATAATAATAATAATTTTGAGCGAGTTGCTGTTTCATTGATAAGCTTTTCTCGTTTCAAAGACATCGGTTTCAGTTAGTTGATTCACAAAATCAATTTTCCATTCCAAAACTGCATTCGGAATGCTTTTTAGGAATGACTTCAGCCGCATCGATATGCTCATCCCAAAGGGGCAACGACCGCCCTCACTCCTTCCCAAGCGCATAAAAACCCTCCCAAAGCATTTTAAGGAATTGTTCTTGAGTTTATATTTCTTCATCCGTGCGTCTGAGGACCCCTTTGGAGAAGCATGATTCAAGAAATTCGTTTGTTGTTGCCTTTTTTTCATATTATCTGAAATATGTCCAAGTTTAAATAAGAGCCCGACACAAGACCCGGTGCTAAAGTGAAAGAGCAAAAAGAGGGCCGTGTTTTTGTTCTCACTTAAAAGTAATACACTTTCATCTTACTTAAAAGTAATTAATTTCATCACTCCCCCCCAAAAAAAATGCTTTTATTTAAAGTATGTTTCTTTTCTGTAATATACTCATAATCAGAGGATATGGGGAGGATGAGATGACACAATTTGGGCATCCTCAAACATTCCAAAAAGTGTGCACTGTGTTCCCAAAGAGATGAGTGAACAACGGATTGTAAGAAATGTTACTTGGTCGGAGAGTGTTTGCTCCTTTACACAGCTCCCGATGGGGCCCATTTGAGATTTGGCTGTGGTGGGACAGTCTTGAGATCCCGGTGGCATTCGCAACTGGACAGTCCTGGAACAAAATATTGAACGAATCATGTAGGGAACAAGTAGTACAAAGTACTCAGTTATGAAACATGTTACATGAGATGTATATTACTGAGAACTAACACATTAGGTAGGCATGCTGATTCGCTAGAAATGTTGGATTGAGTTATCTTTCAAATAATATTCTTGCAAGTTATTTACTGTTCGTTATTCCTCCAAGAAAATATATTCAATCATAAATGATGACAGATATCAAAGCCCAGTTACTTTGACGGCCTTTTCCTTGCTCTGACTGATCTGTATATGAGCCTGTTTCTTCTCCCGATATATCAGTGTATTTAATTCAGTTAATCTTTTACATACGACTTCACTTCCTGATTTCGCCCACTTGTCAGATATTAATGCAGTGTAATTTGAATTGTCTTACTTAGGCTCCATACATCGTGTACATGAATCTTTATAATGTAAGCCTGTCCCATAACGTAACTGTTTTCTATAATAAATTGTGTTTTTACAATTCCAAGTTCATCATTTCGCAAAATTGGTTTCAATCCATTTTATTTTAGTTGTCTTGGATAAGTTCTGTTCATCGTACACTTGTGCTCTCCGAACGAAGATTGATCTCGTGGCATCTCAGCTCTTTTAAAATTACAAACGCGTGTTCTAATCTATCTTCTAAATTTTGTGAGATTGCAACTTTTCTTTTTTTTTTTAATTCGTCATAAATTACGCACATATTTCCTTAGTTTTCAAAAAGAAAAAGAAAACTACGCGATTAGAAATTTTAAGAAACAATGAAAAAGATTTGATCTTTGAGACAAGAATGTAATCTATTGTTGAAAGTGGAGTAAAAAAATGTCCTAAATGTCTATAAAAAGCTCCTATCCAAAGAAATCTATAGATAGAAATTAGCTTAAAAATTTTTTCTAAAAAACTGAAAAATTCAGAAAATATTTGCGTAATTATTAACATCAAATAAATTCTCTTAAAAAGAAATTTTAATGAGAAATTTATTTTTGTGAAATAATATTTTTGGAAAACATCGTGGGGAAGACGTCAAAATTCAGCTCATTATTTTATTAATTAACATTTATATTATAATTCTAAATAAATCCGTGTGCATCCCCACCTTCCAAAGTGTATACGTTCGACATTTGGCAGTCTTTGGTCACATGGTCCGGTCTGCAAAGCAACGATTCACACAGGCAGACAGACAGACAGACATTCTTCTTTATTTTTGGCTTAAAATTCGAGAACTATGGACGTATTGAAGCATTCGGAATGATCCAAGATATCGAGAATCTAATAATAAATGCGAGTTCACTTCTGATAAATGGAACTAATAAATTCATTTCAGACCACTAAAAAGTATCAGCTTAGTAACAGTTTTGATTACAATCCGATGACTTTCTCTCATGGAATTAGAATTTTGAATAGTTAATTTTTTATCATTAAATTAAAATATTTGAAAGTTTTTTACTCCGGTTGCGTAGAAATGCATCCATTGAAAACTTCTGGTTCTTCTTTAAATGTTTGCATTTGATCATTAAAATCATTTGATTCCTGAGTAGTTTATAAACGCTAAGTAAATTAATTTATATCCTCCAATATGTATATCATTAAAATTTTATTATTAATCATGATAAAAGTGATTATTAATACTGGCTAACCGGCTGGCCGCTAACAGCTACTAGCTTATAATAAAGCTCAATGTGTAAGTGTGTCAGTTCTTGAAATCAGACCGCTTGAGCTATAGTTACCTAATTTGGTACACATATTCCTCGGAGCGATTTTTTCGGGTTTTTAATTGGAAATTCAATTAATTAAAAACTAAGCGAAATTGTTATGTTTTTCAGATGTAGTTTCCGAAAATATTATAGTAAATATTTGATTTTTACTTAATATAGAAGATAAAAAAAATATCCGTTTAATGATTCTAATGTTTAAACCAAAGAATTAAATTTCTAATTTTAGTGAATTTTAAAAAAATTAAATGCCTTTTTTAACAGTTTATTTTGTTCAAAATAAAAATAAAAATTAACTAGCACGTGCAAGTGATGCTTTGATGGGGGGGGGAGGTAGCTTTTATTTACTTGTTGCCATCATACTGACAAAAACTCAAATTGAAAAATAAATCAACTCTTATTGCAGAGCAAACAAATAACGGTTTAATTTCCAGCACAGGCCTGTAAGAAATGAAATAAACATGAAATCAAATGAAATCCTGGATCGTAAATTTCAAGCTATCATGCAAGAACATTATTTGTTAAATCATCATTTATCTTAATTAATTTAAGTCATTAACCAATTCAAATCAATGTGAAACAATCAAAAGAACTTCTCTATCGGTCCCTATCCCTCTATAATATATATGTATAATGATAATTTTTTTAAACTTTCATTTTTGGAGCTTCACCGATTTTGAGGTGAAATAACAGTATGTCGTCATAGTTATTCGTCGTCATAGTCCTTTTAAAAACTCATCTACTGAAAAAAAAAGCATACGTAATAATAAAAAAAACTAATAAAAATAGGTCAATCCTATAAAAACGCGTCAGCTCTCAAAGAAGCATACATAATAATAAAGCAATACTGGTAAAAGCAGGCAAAAATACTTTTTTGCCCCTAAATTTCGAAGAACAACAAAGCCTTCTAACCAGTACAACTTCATGTTCTCAGATGATAATATAATTTTTTTATGAAATAAATCCCTCCAAAAAATCCAAATGAGAGAGAGAGTGCTGGATTTAAAGAGCAATCACAGAATAAATAAAAAAAATGGAAATCTGCTATCTCAAATTTCAAGTTATCATGCGAGAACATTATTATTTTTAAGGCGTTGTTTGTCTGAATAAATTTAAGCCATGAATCATTTTAAACAGGTTTGAAACAGTCATGTGACTATCAAAATGCGCATGCGTCGATATATAGAGTGCAAATATTCTCTCCCGCTAAGAGACACCTGTTTGACGGTTATGACATTCGGTCAGCTGTGGAGTAAACAGTATGACCTTCTCTTTTTGTAATTACACCAGATAGGGATTCCCCCTCTTAATGGGATCATTTGGACTTTGAGTCGCGTCCAGATAATGAACCACCTGTCCATTTTTCTTCTTTCCGAAGAAATAAATCGTATCTTAAAAGAGAAAGAGTGTTAAAACCTTCGGATGTAAATATTTCTTTATTGTTGAGGGTCAGCTACGAGGGTGGATCATTAACAAACCTTCCTATGGTCAACTGGAGACCACTGAGGATATTTCTGAATAACTATTGAGCAACCGGAATCTCATGGGCACCAATGCGAAAATGAGAGGCGGAATTTTAACAGAAGATAAAACGCAAGAATTTGAATTTTGAAGGGAAGAGAGATCTGCTGGAGAATTCGAAGGAGACTTCGTAGTTTCTAGGTCTTTGGTGGATCGGAGTTTTAAAGGAAGTGAGAGAAGTTCGTGTGAATCGAGCTTCTGATTTAAGATTTACCCGATGAGTATCAGTGGATCCCTTGAGCTACCCCTGCAGTAGTTGGATGGGCTAACATCCTGTTGGCTTTTCTTGAGTAGTTGTTTCTTCAAAATTAATCGAGGAACTATTCATGTATAACTGATAAATGAAGTGTAAATATTATTAATCATATTAACCTAGATAAGAGTGAGTTTTTTAAATGTATGTAAGGTTGTTTTTATGTATAATATAGACCATAATTTTTGGAAGTATATTTAGAGACCAAAACAGAATAAAATATCATTATCTACGTCATAATTATTGAGATATTACATACATTTACTTAAATTATGAAAGACATTCTGTAGTAATGTTATAATTTAAGGTAATGTCATTAATAATTTAAATACTATTTAAAAGCTACGCGAGTTTCTTTTCATTACTCATATGTTTAAAAAAGATTTTGGTTTGAATAAAAACGTTTTTTTTTTCATTGAGGACTGTTTAATTATTTCCACTTTAAAGTAAAAAAAATCGAAGCTGGAAGAAAATTGGATAGGTGCATAGCACATTATAGCGTAAGACATTTATACATTTATAGCTAGCTTAAGACATTTAAGACATTTATGAATGAATAATAAGACTATCAAAATTAGAAACTTAAAATTATTTTGATGAAACAACAACTCAAAGATAAGCTGCTTAAAATATTTAATTGGACGTTTTAACTAGTATTAAGATTGGTTAACCGGGTGGTCGCCAAAAGCGACTAGTTAAAAACATGATAAGAAAAGATTAAACTAACGTGAAGATCTGAACTAGCTTTTTTCTTCTTATTTACAAGCTATTCCTCATGCGGATGACGTCTTCTCTTGCCTCGGATTGTGCAGGTGCGCTATAAATTTCTTTTCCTCATTTTTCATGATCTTTAGACGATTTGTTCATTTTTTTCAAAACAAAAATAATGAAAGCAATAAAATATCAAAAATAATACAGTTTTAGTAATACACTTCTGTATAATTGTTTCTTCTTCACCCATCATTCCTGTTTTTTTGGCTACAGATAAATTTTCAAATTATTCTGCAATAATAATTAGTTTCAATAATAAGAATCGAAATAAATACCAGAAACATAACAGAAAATCTATAAATGTAAACAATAATAGGGTGAGGATAAAGTAAAGAACATTTTACAGTATTTCCCTCCTTTCTTTCTTTCTCAGTCGGTGTTTCAAATATTACATCAGTTGGTAATATTTGAAGGAACAATTAACATGTAAAAGGGGGGGGGACTAGTGACGTTTCATTTCTCGTGTCGGTATTTTTGTGTAACATTTGTCCACACACAGTTGAAACGGTTCAATTGATACTTGAATAGCTATTGCTTCTCCGTGAGTGACAAAGAAAAGGACGATTCTGCTGCGAGGAAACGCAATATTCGTAAGCGGCAATATTCCTTTTTTAACCAAAAATTTAAAAAGGTCTTTGTATAAATGGGAAGGCAATCCATTTGAATACTTTAAAAATGAACGATTCTCTTGAGTCAGCATATATCAGGTCTCATAATATATGCTATTAAACGATAAATAATGACGATGCACAAGACAAACATTTAAAAGGAAAAAAAATTGTATGGAAATTCGTAATCTTAGTAAAAAAAAACAAATGCCGAATTTTAAAAAAACTCCCTGAGATTTTTTAAAATACAACCAGCATAATCATTAGTAATGAAATGCCTTTATCGTCTGTGAACTATAACAGTTGTTTCAAATCAAATAGGCATCCCTTGATGCAACAATGTATGAAAAAATCAGGCGAAGTTTCTGTGATCGAACTTTACGACAGAAAGAACAAAAATAGTCCAGAATCAATGAAACGCAGGTTTCACAGGTTACGGACTCGATGAAAACAGTAATCATAAAGCCAACAGAATTCGTACATTCCATTTTATCCCTGGCACCAGTCTCGGAGGGGCATTCTCAATATTTTTGATAACAGAAAATAAAAATACCGTTGATGCTAATTTTCTCGCAGTCCTAAAAACATTACCTAAGTATATTTCAATTCCTGCTTATCTTTCAAAGGTGCAATGACACTTATTGGAAAAATGTTCAAAGAATCTCATTGACCATCTGGTTTTCTTTTCTCTGGGTCCGTTAATTTTTTCTATTACAGAATACTGTCTGTAGTTCTAATACATTTCGATTCATTCAATATGCAAACTATAACTTCTATTCACTTCTAAACTGTTTTTTAATACAGTTTTCAGTTCTGGTAAGATTTTTTCAAAAATTCTTTGACTGTATTCAACAGATCAGAAGTTTTATAAATAATTAGCGAGATCAAAAATTACATTATTGAAATTTCAGTTCTTGCATAATTTCAAAGCTTTCTTCCCTCCACTTTTAATTTTCCTTTCGAATACATCCTATTTTTATGCAACCTGTGCTATTTTAGAGAAATCATTACAATTTTTTTCATACTCTATACGAATATTATTCCTTAATGACATTCTATTATCTCAGTGCACTGATTGCTTATATACAAATGTATAATCAAAATACTGATAAAATAATTAAAATTCTTTATATGTTTCAAGTCATGCTACACCCTCAGAAGGCTTTTTCCATTTCAAGCAAAGAAAAAATTATTATTCAACTGTATCAATGAAACTATTGAAGAATTCCATTTTAGAAATGCTTTCAGAAGAATGAAGATGCTTAAATGTTAAATTAAAAAGATTTCTAAGTTCAATAAGGATTTCAAAAGAGTATTTTATTTTTCAAAAATGTCACCATTCAAAACCTTCAGTATCATTTGAATGTCACTTTTATGTCCAGAATTTTACGGAAGAAAATATATGGCGGTGAAGTTTCATTTCAACCCTATTCATCTAAACACAAACGGATGAATTAATAAATGTTGCTGTTTCCTTTTTAAAAAATGTGGCCACGCGGCATTCGTGTTATTCCAAATAAATGGACTTAATTAAAGTTTCGTAAAAGGAAGTTGACTTCCAGGAAATTTTAATCACGAATCTTATGCAGTTTTTCTTTGATATAAAGAAAAAGAAACTGCCCGAGGCCTGTTATCATTCATATAAATAAGGTGCATCTTGACAGGATTTTTTTTGTTTATTAACATTCATTCATTCTTCTATATTTAAATTATAAATTTTACCAAATAATGTTGGAGCTTTCCACAACATTGTTACTTATCACTTCAGTGTGTGATACAACAGAATATTTTCTATTGAAAAATAAAGCTCACCGAAAAGGATTTTATGTACCATAGTACGCATGGGTGTTTTAAAATTAGAGATGATGAAAATATTTTTAAGAGGGCAATATTCACCCCAAAAGTCGGTATTTTTATTGATTTTATGATTTTTTCTTCTTACTGTCACATCAATGCTTCGAATTGATAGTTTTGTTACGAATCGGCAATGTGGCTCCTCAACACGGTAAGTTCAATCACTGGAAAGGCTGTTTTACGATCAGCTCTGTAGGATGCTGAGAAGACACTGGATCACTGACCTCCGTCAGGGCGATAAACTTGGCGAACGATTGGCGACGAATTTGGCTACTTTGGTGGCAAAATAGATAGCACTAAAATCTTCAAGAATTTTGGTGATAGGACCAATAGAGGGCGGAATATGCCTGCTTGTTCCAGAAACTTCTCTGTCCTGCTCAGGGAACTATAGAAGTCGATATCCAAGTGGAAATAGTTAATCTCGGAAAGAATCGCCGAGAAAGCTAGTCAAGCGATTTAGTTGGATTAGTCCAGCGAAGCGCATGCGTCGAGTGAAGCTCAAACGAAGAATTGTTTGGAGCTGCGTGTCGAATAATGAAGCTTATTACAGAAACAGCATCGAGTCGTGTAGTCGTCAGTCTGCAGCTGCATACAGCTAAAGTGAGGAGACAGCAGAGAGCCGCAGACGTTTGGAGAGATCGTAGAGTGTAGCTAAGTAGATTGACTCCTTCTGATTAGTTCTGTCTGGTCGCTTCTTATTCTACGGTTGTTATTACGACAAATACTCGAGGGCTTCTGGTTTTTTTTTTTTGTAAGTTTTCTATTGTGTTTTGGGATTGTACGTCTCGGCTGTGTATATGTGCCTTCGTGTTAATAAAAGACCTCGTCTGTTATGGAGGCTTGTTGATTGTGCTACAACATACACAAACTACAAGCGAACCCGCTGACTTTAAGGACTTAGTGGATGTCTAATCTTACCAATCCCTCTTTCATTCTCATCTAGTGACTGGCATGTGTAAAACAGAGGGCGAGAGGAAAACTATTTTATTCGCCAAGGTATCATCCCACGATTAAAATGAATATAAAGGTAAAAGGAACCTTCGGATAGAAAGGCGCTCGGACTTTTAAGTGGAGTACCATTTTGTACTTCTTCCATCATCCCAACAAATGTTTGCCTAAACAAAGATTTATTTATTTATTTATTTAGAATTTTTCTTTACGAATGCATTAGTGTTGCCCCATTTTAAATAGTCTTTCAGGCAGTATTCTCTTATTTGAAGGATTCGTATAAGAGGATATATGAATCATGTATCATGAACGTGTACATGAATATAGGTTTTATATATTCATGTGATACATATCAAATGCATTGCATTTCTTTAATTTTGGAATTCATTGAGCGTTTCATGTTAGGAAGTCCACGAATACAAGTTGAAAGAAAATTTAATTAATTTCAGTTTTATGTTGCAAAAAACAGATCAGCCTACGTTATAACAAACTCACAGATAAAGGATCTATTGAATTTCTATATATTGCCTTAAATGTAATTATATTGAATTTATCATATTAGTTTTGAAATGAAGAAGGAGATTCTGGCGTGAAAACACCCTTCCTACCATATTGAGCTTTAAGATTAACAACTTATTTCAAGGTGGAACAAAAATTCTATATTTGGGAAAGAACTGGAATTCTTTTTATTGCAAAATATTTTTTTACTTGGACATTCATTTAAAAAGATATTTTTGAACTTCAAAACTTTTGCATTATATGCCCAAACTTCATTAGTCATTTCAGAGACATCAGTGAATAATTGGCACCAGAGGATCAAAGGTTAACTGGCCGACACAGGTCAGTCCAATTCATAATTCTCAATTATAAACCCTAATAAGTGGGGGGGAAGTAGAGCCAATCAAGGAATCCCCAGAAGCCCCCTATAGCCAATTTTGTAGCATTAAAATGAGATTCTTGATATCGAAAGTACTCCCTACTTAAGAGCGGATTAGCTGCTGTGTCGTTAGGATATTTTCCTCGGCGCAGGTGGGCTGTACTGGAACTTGCAATGTTTACAGAGAGACCAGATCCTCAGCAATGGGTCGTTTTTCCCAACAGAAAGGCCTAGGAAGGACGGCAGAACGAAGCAATTGCATAAAACGGCAGTAACAGGGCGGCGAGGAGGAGGAAACATCTGAAACATGCATTCATGAAACTGAAGACACGAGGGTCAAAGATTCGACATCTAAACATGCGCAGTGCTTGTGCTTAGATGTCGAATCGAATGCACGTATTGCTCGCTTCGTACATAGCTGCCGCTTCAAATGTGCTGCTGTGAGTTTGTCTCCAAGAAATCGGGTTGCTCACCTATTCAGATGCGTCCTTTACTCTTACATAATTCACGCATAAAATCCACCCCTCCCCCCTCTTTATGGACCCGGTTTGCGTTCGTTTTTGTCGCAAAAACGACTTGTTTCTGAAGGCGCAGCTTTCACCTGAGCGACCTCTCACGACACCGGACGTCATCGATGCGGAAGATCGTTAAGATTGGCACAGTCACGAAAGAAAGTTTCTGATCACCCCTTTTACAGATCTGCTCTGCACACAAACACATAACAAAGGCTGTTGAGTTTTTTTTCTTTCTCGCTAATGATGGAAGTTGAGTAAAAGAGACTCCAAAAGCATTAAAAAGAAGCAACTGATTTTGTAATCTAATAACGTGATAATGAGAAACCACTTTTCAGCTTGCCCTTTAAAATATCGAACTAAAAATTATATTTTAAGATTTTTCACTTGATGCATGTGGCATTCCATCAAAAAATGATAAAAGGCAAATGTCAAGTCCTTTATGTGTTCAAGTCCGAATTATATTTATGCCCGTCTGCTTCATAATTAATTGAAAAAAATTTCTGGTCTTTTGTAGCATTCGCATACGTGTAGAAATGCGAAGATGAAAAGCCCTTCCCCATTTCATGCTTTTCGATCTATTGATAAGAAGAAACACGTAACGCTGAAAACCAATTTGAACTAGAAGCATCTTTCGACAATTTGCCAAATATTTTACATAAAATTCAAAATATTATTTACTAACGTAAAGATTTATTAACGTATTTTATTTCCCTGAATACTTCTATGCATTAATTTCTTCATAGGAATGAAACAGAAAATAGTTTCAAATGCGCCATTCCTTTAACGAGAAGTGATTGAAATATCATTTTCCATTTCTAAAGATTTAATGAATGTAGAACTTGAAAAATATTTGCTAGAATTGTAGAATCAAATCTATAAAAGGAAGATTTTATAAGAAGAGCCTTTTAATTCAAACCCATTTTTTTATGAATCATCTCGATTTTTATCAGATTAGTTTTCATTAAAAAATACGGAAAGAATAAATAATTTTTCATTTTAATTTGGATTGAAAAGTATCTTGAGTTAAGAAACGGAAGAGAAAATAATCTTGTACGGAGCCTTTAGTTTGTTTATTTTTTAAGAACTCGGATTTCTACAGAATTATAATCGAAAAAAAATCGCAAAGGTATAAATTAATCAAGATTTTACCTTTCATTCGAACGTTACTCTTTTCATTCGGATATTTTTTTACCATCAAAATTGAATAAGTTAATAAGAAGGAAAAAAAAGCTTTTCCTTCCTCTTTGATGGAATTACAGTTTTTGCCAATTATCAGAAACTGGTTTTATTCGCTGTTTATTTATTTATTTTGCAAATTTCAATCAGTTTTTTTTAAATATATACATAAGATTAGATTAGCACAACTTTTTCTGTCTCAGACTTATATACGCACAGATTCCATGATTCCAATTTATTAAACATATTTTTTTCGCCTCTTTAAAAAAGTAGCAAAAAAGTTTTTATAAGCTTCCGTGAACTGATTTTATTTATTTAAGAGCTTGGCATTTTGTTTTTCAAACATCTATATTTATTCAAGTACATCAAGTTTTAATCAATTAAAATAATAAATTTTTGCAGACAGAAGAATTATATAAAAACCAATGCTTTTTCATAGAACAGTTATTTTATGAATATTTCTTTGATATTTCTTTTAAACAAACATTCCCTTGACTTACTGTTTTGAAACCTTTCCTTTGATTCAAATGGTTCATTTCTTATAACTAAAAAATGGTAAAAAAAATTTAATTTAAATGTTTACTGCTTCCTCTGGAATTATTTGGATAAAAGACAAGAGTTCCTTCCAAGTAGTGCATTCCAAGCAGTAGCATTCCAGTATTAAAGTCAATTCAATTTTGGAAATAAGTTTTTCATTCTTAAAGAAAATTTTCCTTTTTTCTTTTAATCTAATAATTATCCTACTTTGGCGTAATCTTGAGTGCAAGGTGGTAAGGAAACGCAACTTTTCATTTTATGGGCAAAGGCGTGACGTCAAGCTGACGGCATACCTTTCGAACGAACGGTTGGAGAAATGCGGTGTTTGCTTTTGTCTGTATTTTGTTGTGCGGCGTCCTCGAAGGGGCCTTTGAAGCGATTTAAATTGGCATAAAATAAAGAAATAATCCGACCAGTTCGGGGACCAGGGCAAAGGACATTCTTTATTTAATAGATTATGAGATATTTTTTTATTATGAATATGATTTATAGTAATGGATAGTAAAAAATAGATTGTAAAAAATTAGAATTCGTGTGTTTGTGTTTTTACAATAGTGCCCTTATGGAATCAACAGCATTAAAAGAACGAAATTGTGTTTGAAGAATTTAAAAAAATATGTATAGTTTTCCATCCAATTCCGGATTAAATTCCTTCAGAGTATGGTGCTGTCTGTCCAAATACAAGGAAAAACAATAATAACAAAATGTAAAGTAGTTTACAGTGGTCATTCGTTTATAACGTGTTGATTAATTTAGTATTTTGAACAAAAGCCGCCAGTCTCTGTCTGTTGTTGGCCTCCTTCATTCGCGTACATATAAACTCAATGGATTCAAAACGTAGCGACTTGTATAGTTTAATGTATGATCGTATTCCTAAATTTGTGGTTATTTAGGAAATTAAAATTTCAGTTGGTCGTCAAAAGGATGTCCAAAAGATATATTCAGTTTTCCTCTCGATACGATGAGGCATAGAATGCTCATCTGCGAATCTTTGAAAATGAAAATCTGACCACTCTTGGGGTTCGAGGTTTTGCCGAAATTTCACAATTTTTATCCGGGAGGAAAGGGGAAAGCCCCGTTGAAGACGGAAGACGCGAGAAAATTTCCGACAGACCACTCCAGCTGGTTTTCGGTAGAAAATATATTTTGGATGCCTAAAAAGGGAAATATTTGTAAATACAAAAGTTTAATTTAAAAGTTGAGTCTATATCTGAATGTTTCGAAATAAGCAATGAATCCTCAATTTAAATAAGCAAACTTCATTTGCATTACACATGCGAAAATAAGTCTCTTTTCTGAAGAGGGATTCACAGCTCACTCCGTTTCAACTCCCGTCAGATTTTGCGTCGAATTATTGATTACTGGGTGTGTTTCGAACACTTTGCATAACTCAAAGCTATGAAGTTTAATATCTCTATTGACTTTCATAACCACATCGAAAAAAAGTTTGAACTCGGTGTAAATGAACTCCAGCTCCCCGTTTCCACGCAACAGTTTCGCGGCCGTCGAGGGAGGAGACACTTTGAAAAATTAATAACTTCGCTTTATTCGATTCTGGGGGGGGGGGCATCATTTATGCACAAGAAGCGCTGGAGAACTGAGATCCGTTCACAGGCCATACTAGAGCAGAAAAGCGAAAGAGAGCCAGAAATATTTTTCCGTGTGATTTTATGCTACGAGGTTCTGATAGGGATTCTTTGATGCATGGAGACTTAGGTAAGGGAAATATAGGTATCTTTTAATAGAATTCGCTTGGCTTAGCAAATTTTTATCCCTCCTCGAAGAACTTGGGAAAATGCTGATTAAATCAGTTTTAACAGAGCTCGTGCTGCAGTAATGAAATAAAAAAGGTGGAATTGGAGCAGAATATTTTAGAATAAAATTTATATATATATATATATATATATATATATATATATATATATATATAT
>JAOUZG010038029.1:618877-631671 GCA_026289955.1 Argiope argentata | reverse complement strand
AAATATTGTAGTCGCCCATTTGTAATTTTGACGAATCTGTACATTTTAGACATGATTTCAAAAACACCCTTTTAGCATTATGTTTGTCTAACTGTGAATATGATAATCCTAACAAGCTGTGAGCTAAAGAGATGAAATTTGGTATATAATTTTTGAATCAAACGTGCTGATTCCAATTTAATAATACTCGAATGCCATTCAGTTTCTCTGTTTAACTGTTTGAATGCGTGAGAAATCGAAAACTATAAAACTAAGAGAGCTAGGTGGATGTTACATAGATTTAACATCAAAAATATAGGCTTCTATAAAATATAGAACTAATTTTTTAAAGGATTGGTTTTCTGTAGGTCAGTACTTTTAAAGCTTGTAAACACGACAGCTCGAAACCAGAATGACTTAAATATATTAATTTTGTATATGATTTCACGACTACAGGTACCACAAATTTCAAGCTCAACTTGTGGGTAAAAAAATATTTATTAAATACAAATTTGATTTTCGATACAAATGAGTGCATATCAGGGAATAATTGTCAGGCGTCACACGATCGATTCAATGAAAATGATCAATTCACTCCAAAAATCAATATTTGGAAACTGTTATTCACCGAAGTCATGCAAAGTATGCACGAAGTTATCCGAAGACCGGGGTTTTATGGGGTGGGTAAGTGATGCCATATTAATTAAAAAATAGGCGAGAAAGTTTTGAGAAGACCATGTTCTGTTTTATTTCTGTTGTCGTTATATATGAATTATTTTAGATTAATTTTCTCTAAAATATGCTCTTTAAGAGAACGTTTTTGTGAATTGTTGAAGCTTGTCGTTGACCGGGATCGAAGCTAATAACAAATTGGTTTGATAAACTTGCTCATTCATTATTAAATTCAGAAAAGGGAAGAAGATGGAAGTCTAGAGATTTTCACATCATAATATGTATGGGTTAGATAAGCTTATTGCTTATTATTAATTGTTCATCGCCTTTCACATAGTTAAGGCTTCTTTTAATATTAAAGGATTGTTATGCTGGTTTTCATTTTTTGTAATTGTGAGACGCAAAACTATTTAAATAAGAAGCAATAACTGATGAGAATAAAGGGAAAACTGATTAATCAACCGTAAAATACTGCCATGCTTCTGACTAAAGTTTCGGGGGGGTTCGTTTTTTTTTTTAAAAATTTTCATGGGGGTAGTTTATTTTTTTTGTGTCTCTTACCTCTATTAATATTTTCTATGTGGCCCAGTCAGTCAAAAAGACTTCTATCGTCTTTTTTTTTACTGTGATTAGTTTCAAATTGAAATTAAGTAAAGCAAAAAAGGATAGCAAAAATGCGTTTCGCTATAAAACGCAAACTTATTTTTAATTTTAAAAAAATACTCTTCCGGCAAAGTGTTTCTCGGAAGCCCATTCGCAGAAATCTGTGAGATTCGCTGTCCCGCTCTCTCTTCGTCGTGTGCAGGGCTGCCAGGAGTGACGCCCCCCACCCCACCCCAGGAAGCTCCAGTGGGCTTTCTACTGGTCTAGGTAAGATAACATTCCAAACTCCATTGCATAAAATTTTTAGCAAAAAATCCGTCAGCGGGGGCGGGTGATAAAATGTACCCAAAATGCTTTATAAATGCTAATTATTGTTAAAAAAAATAATACAAACTGAAAGTGTGTCTCCTTTTATTTCCAACAATGTGCTCCAATCGCAGAGCCAGATTAAGCATATCAAAACACCAGCAACATGTTGCCGAATGCTGTCCTTCAGATAGGGCACAGATATTCACCTGCGATGTTCTCCAGGTAACCTTCCAACCAAAAGTCGGAAAGGGGTCTTTCCTACGGACGAGAGAGCCGCTGCGCAAAATCGACATTTGTGGAGGCCTCATCAAGTCATGAGTGGGCTTCGTCCCTTCACGGAATGTCCAATGGCCAGATGACGTTAACGACCCTTCCCAAATTTAAATACAAAAGTTTTACGGATCTCTGAGTTTCAGCCCTACAAAAAAGGGCGCAGATCAATTTTGGATGGATAAAAATAAAAACATGTGGTAAAATTTTTGCACCAATGGAATACAGTGCATCTAAGCGAGGAAGAGCAGACACGCTGACACCGCTGTGCGGCGAATGACAACGTGCGGTACTTTCGACGGACCCCTCGTTTTCGACCCCAGCATACGAGATTTGCTTTCGTCTTCCACCTGGAAGAGCGTCAAGTTTTCCAGATGTTTCACATTTCTGCAGCATCTTGTGTATTGCCCGTAGAGACACCGGATCTCTCCGTATCCGTTTCCTTTGTAGCTGCAACGTAACTAGGCTGGCCCTGAGGAACCACTTTACCAGTAGCTCTTTTTCGGCAACAAAGATAAGTTAACCTAATACTCCACTTTCGTTCTATCTAAAGACTAAGGTTAATAGGCTCGCCCTGTACTTGCAAATTATGTTTTATATTTTCAATTTATACAAACACATATCATTTGTGTTGTAGTGCCCTCTATAGCAAATTTTAATTTAAAAAATCTTTTTTTCATAATTGTCAAAGCAATTATTTGAATCCCCTGTAATTTAAATTTCATTTCGTTTGAACCAAAATCATGCATTTTAGAGTCATCTGAAGTGGCGTATATATTGCCTATCAATCACAGAAATATTTTTAAAAGGAATCGTAAAGGATAAATAAAAAATCTGCACATTTTTTTCTGCGAGAAAGGATAATGATTGCAATGACTTATTGTTTTCACGAATCCGCAGTGCCTGCAAAGTACCCACTGCTAAAATATATCGTTAAATCGACTCATTTTAAACCTGATTCCGTCTTTAAAGCATCAACGAAAAAATGAGACTCTGATTTTATAACCAAAAAATTTAATATTTTTTATCAGCTGAAAAAGCTCTACTCAACAATAAGAACCGCTCTTATTTTTTTAAAGAGCTGTCTTGAACTACTAGTAATCCTTAACAAAGTTTGTAGGCTTTAATCGCCCTTCAGTAAATCTTTAGCGCCATCACATTTTTTTTTAAGATCTTATGAGCTGAAAAACCTATTTTATTTGTTCTCGAACTAACTAAATGGAGAAAAAATTTAATGTATTTAGATCAGAAATCTTTGAAAGGAAAATAATTGCCTTTACAAGCCTTCATTAGCAACGCAAACTGCATATTAATTTTCAAAAATGCCTCGCCGAATTCTGGAAAAATAAGAAAGGCATTTTTTTAAGCCTTCCACGGAATCTTAAACACTTCTAGGATGCCAAAAGAATGACAAAAATAACAATTTTTTCTCAAAATAATTATATTTCACTTATTAAACGCTAATTACTTAGTTATTAAAAACGGAAAAATTCTACCTTTCCTAAAAAGAAAATTTAAACTTACTTTATTTTCCAAGCAAATCTCTTTTTTTTATTTTGTATATTTTAATAAAATTTGGAAGCATTTATTTATTTTTCGCTGCCTTTTCAAACTTTAATTAGCGATCTTTTGATCACTTAGAGGAAGAAGAAAGAAGAATAAAAATGGACTATCTTAAAACAAAGTTCCGAAATTCGGGCTCTCAGACGTTGGAGAACAAAAAAAAAAACGGATTAAGTTGCGAAGGCAAATAGATTTTTCCAAATTTCTAACAAAAAGCCACTGTTTTGGCAACAGTTAATCCTCGTTTCAATTTCCGACTGCATAACAAATATCCGAGTGTATCTTTTAATGGAGACGAATTCCTGCGGGATCCCATCGATCGGGAGATCCGCAGAAGGATTGAGATCGGCCTCTGCGAATCTCGAAACGTCTGGGGAATTTTACTCCGTTAAATTAAAATGGTAAGTACTTCTCTAGAATTTCATCGCAAACAATCACGGCGGAGCTTCTGGGGGGAGATTTCTTTTCCTTTCGACTCTCTGCCGTTGTCTCGTATCTTTTCGAACAGAGAAAAAAGTGCTTCTTTTATCTTTTTTTAATCAGCCATCTCAAAGACAGAATTCTAAGAACAAGATGAAGAATTCGAGATTTGTTTGGCAGAAGCATCTCTCACAACACAATTAAGTGCCGACGGAGGGATGCCTTTCAGGGTCCGTGAATCACTCAACAATTTAAATCACTTTGAGATTGATTTTCGAGATTTGAATGGAGAGGAGAGACGATGAAAGAACTCCGACCACTCTGCACTGGAACGGAGTGCGCATTTGAGGCGTAAAAACTACTTCCAGTGAGACAGCGGCGCGTTTAAGAGCTGCAAATTTTAATAATAAATTCATAGCGTTGCACTTACAGTGCATACAACGCAATCCTTAAAAAAAGAAGTTTAATTTAACCCGGCATTTCTCAAAAACTATACAAATTTTCTTTAAATGAGATAATGTTTAAAAACAAATATATTTTTAAATTGTAATACGTGATGTGCGCACAAAAGTCTCTTGAAATGCCTTTCGCAGCAGACGGAGGGACGCGCCGTAAAAGAGAATAACAACAATCGAGCCACCGAAAGTCGGAACGCAGTTATTCCTTGTAAAATAATACTCGTTAAAAGTTTTCTTAAAATTTTAATTATATTTTTAATTCAATCGAAAATGTTTTAAATTTCTTAATCAAAGCTTGATTGAGTGTTTTGTTCTTAGTAAGTTTGGAATATATTATAACACAAAAACCATTCTGAATCTAAAGTTTAAAAGAAGGATTTTCAATGACGCCGCATTTTTCTCTTTCATTTTAATAAGCCCCTGAAAATTAGTTTAAAGCCCTATTGTGAGACAATGTCTTTCCATTGTATAATCAGTCATAAAATAGAAACATCGTGAAATCAAACTGAGCATTTGTATACCACTCTTACTACAAAATAAAATTAAGGATCAGATTTTTTTTAAATTTATTACTCACTAATGCTTCAATATACTTCAGAATATTGGACTCTTTTTTAGCATAAAAATGCTTCGAAGATGACATTCTTACTTTAAACTGCGCAGGGTGTAAGGCGAAGAATGCAATCTCTAAAGCAACGGATCGAGATGACGGCAGGATCAAAATGCACGATCTTCTCCCCAAGGTCGCCTATTCACGGTTGATTTTCAGAGGAAATTAATTCCTTCGTGCCGGAGACTCAAAAAGTAAACAAATCCTTTTGCTTTTCCTTCAGCCTCTTAGCTAATCTCTCTTAGATAAGGTAATATATTTGTTACATTTACTGATAAGGAACATTACATTTTTTTGCCTATTCTTCCTATTTTGACTTGAGTCTAAACTTTATGGCCAAGTCTATATTACCCTCCTAATATTATCATCTAGTCTGCTATTAAAAAGTGGGGGAAACAGGAGCGAAGTTTCAGTAAACATGAATCAGCTATATAGCTCATGAGAAAGATTATGTCTGCATCTATAAGATTCCCATTCCAGAATGCGTTCATAGATACTTTATAACATTTTCAATAGTTCTTTTGATACTTTTTCTGTTCTCTGCTGAGCACTCGCGCCATCGTGCGGCTCTTGTTCAGACTCGCTTCTCTCCTTGTCATCCCACTGTTCAGACAAATAGCAATTTTTCTAGGCAAAAGTACATAATAGAAAATTAACTAAAGTTTGCTTAATACATAAACAAAATACATATAGCTAATTGGTGTAAGTCCTTAAGTTGGCTAATTAGAACACCTCTCATTTAATTGTTCAAATATTGTAATTATTATTCTTATTGAACAAAAACTGCACATAGGGAGCTTTCTTTAATTAAAACAAATTTTATCCTAAACATATTTTTAACAAATCCGGTGCTCGTTTGTTTTTTACTCGATTGCATGAACGTTAAATTGAAATTTATTAAGAATTCTTCAAAAAAATTGGTTTGTTTTGTTTCATTCAAAAGTTTAGTTAGGTTACTAGCATTTGGCCAGTTATCGAGAGAATCGCAGTTTGTTCAATTTTCCATTTTGATTAAATTTTAACCCCAGTAATCATTCTTATTGGCACTTTATACAAGAAAACCAATACCCTTAATTATTGAACGCAAACCTTTCCTTGGTTATAATCGTCTTTTCGTGCAGAGAAATTGCTTCGGCTCGATTAAAACCGCATCCACTCTTGATAACACTCCGGAGGGTTTCGCCTGAAGTGATTATGAGGGAAGTCACCGCGGACGGAATCCGTTTCCACCTTGCAATGTGTGCGGAATCATCGGGGTGGATGGGAGATGCATTCTTAAGGCCCTATCACACGGCGAAATACCGTCAGCACTTTCGTCGTCAGTTGTCGATTTGTGCTCGCAGGCAACCGGTCAAGCAAGATTTCCGTCATCGTCAACTTTTTCTAACCTGCTTGAAAATGTCCACGATAGTGACGGAAATATTGTTTACAAACGAAATTCAACCAATCATGTGAAACTTTGGAAGTGACGTAGCGTGCCAAGAATTGCGTAATTGGCGCTACCACAGAGAAGGATATGATCTTTCTCTGTGGGCGCTACTATACTAAAAATGCATGCATTTAATCTTACATATTACTAAATACTAAAAATAGTTTCGGTATCTTTTTCCCATTCTGTGGGGCAACTTACATTACCGTATGGGGAATAGTTCTCTAGAAGGATCTTCGAACTTGTGATGGAATTTTTAGAGATCCAACAGGATATTTTTAAGTAAATAAAAAAAATATTAATGCTGATGTGAATTGTTTTCTTTTTGTGAAATATATTTGGCCATATTCAGCCTTTATTTATTCAAATAATAGTATAATCTTTTGATTATAGTAATTCCTTAAATAGTTTGTAAACAGCATCTATATAATTAAAAAATTTTAACTCCAATGTTAGAGTGAAAAATATAATAGTGATTTTAAATTTTAATACTTAGATGTTCCTTCAATGTTGCAGAAATATAAAACATATTTGGTTTTGACAAAAATAGAAAAATGATCATGCTTTTATCATTAGCAAAACACTAAATCACCTTTTGTATGATAGACAATAAAATTTAGGCTTCTTTTTCTACATTTTTTTTCTTTTAAATTTAACAAATTAACAGTTAATTTAGAATGATTTCTGATTATACATTTGCATTGAGAAAGTTGCGTAGAATGGCCACACATTTGGAAATAGTCAGACTAAAAAACAAGTGTTTTATTGCTTCTCATTCCTGATGTAATGTGGAGGTGTTTTTTTTATGTTTGGCAATTTGAAATTTTACGAAAAACCTGTTTTTTATTATCTATGTAAAGATAAATGAAGTTTTAATACTTTAGCTTTGAAAAAAAAACCCAAGGAAAATGCAATAATATATTTTGGAAAATTATTTTTGATTATTATTATTGAATGAAAATTATTTAATGATTCCTATTTTTCACAAATATTGGTAATAAATCCACAAAGATTTTTTTTAAAAAGCTCTGGAGTTGCAAATAAAATAAAATAAAACATTTAACTCATTTTTTTAAAAGTAATTTTAGAAATGAGCGAGACTAAATAGTGTATTGCCTTAGAATTTACAAATATTTATCAAATGAAGAATCCTATTCGATGAATTGTTTTATAATTTTGAACTGATGTGGGAAAATAAAAATTATTTAAAGGAATGATAAATACAAATCAAGTCCAATATACATTCTCAAAAATTATTTTTTTTTAATAAAAAGAAGGAGAAAAACATTCAATTAAATTTAAAAGAGTAAAAAATACTTCTTATTCAATGATATGGTGGTAATGCATTTAAATCCTGTTTTTATTTTTAATTAAAATTCCAAAAAAAATATGTTCTTAGTGAATTTTTTATGATCCAGAATCAATTTCTTGCCATATTTCAAATTCCTAACTTTAATTATTTGTACTTCACATCTAGAAATAGTAGTTTTTATTTTTATACTATACACAAAACCTAAAATTTGTCGAGATGGATCCAACAAATATCAGTTTTCATGTAGACAAAAATCATTAGATTTCAAAAGTTATTTAATTTTGTTTTAAATGTATTGGCACTCCTCTTCTGTTTTATTTACGAATTTTTGTTTTATTTTCACTTTTCCAAAAAAATAAGCACTTTTAAGGTACTTAAAATTGATTTTAAAATTTCAGCACTATTTATGATGGTATGCACCTTTTAAGCTTAATTGGATGCACACCCACAAATCATTTTTCTTTTCAATATATTTTTGTTTTAAATTTAATATTAATAAGATGCATTTAAAGGAATTTATAAAATACAAACACAAAAGGAGCATTTTTTTTGCTTGTCATTATCACTACAAAAAAAATTACAAAACTGTTACTAAGAAAAATTAAAAAGTTTCCTTATTTTACAGAATTCATTGTTACTAATTTTGATAAATTAGTAACAATTGTCATTATTACTACAAAAACTACTACTAACTTGTCATTATTACAACAAAAATAATTAAAAAACTGTTATTAAGAATAATTAAAAAGTTTTATTATTTTACAGAATTCATTGTTATTAATTTTGATAAAAACATTACAATTAGTAGAATGACACGATAAATATTTACAATAAATAACAAAAAGATTGATACTATTAGAAATGAAAATGACATTCAAAGGAAAAAATGGCTAGAAAAGTATTTTCAAATTCGATAAATGTACAACTTGTCTCATTTTACAATCCTTATTATATTCATTGTATTAAGCATTTAAAAAATTAAATTTGAAGCAGAAGTGATTCAATTTCAATTAATTCGATAATGTGTCAATAGAATTGCAATGGACAAATTTCAAGATAGTTTGAATTTTAAAAAAAATTACAGCTATTATTGTAATGCTTTTGCATTCATTGAAGCCTAATGGGATTACTTAAAAAAATTATCCCGGATTTAATTGCAATTTAAAGCAACGTCTTGACTAGAATCCCACGAATTATGAAATAAGAAAACTGCCGATATTCACTAAGTAGGAGAAACGGATAAAGTGCGATAAATACATTATAACGTGAACTTAAGTTTTTAGGTTTACCAGACAGCAAATCCTCAAGTGACGTCACTTTCGTCATCGCGTGCCGTCGAAAGTGCTGACGGAATTTCGCCGTGTGATAGGGCCTTTACTTTTCAAAATGCTCCGAACGGGAAATACTGAAAGTGTGATGATTCTTCGCAAACTATTACAGAATCGAGAAACTTCTGCAGCCCGCGATGCAGACCGCAGCTCTTATTTGTGAATGGAAAAGCATCAAAAGACACAGAAGAATGTCTAATGCATTTCGAAATTCGGGACCAAAAAAACAATGATCCTGCTGTCGTTTCTTGTGGCACTTTCCATGGATAAGCTCGCTGAGGTAGTCAGCGATTTGAGCCTAATCAACGTTGTAAAGTAGGCCACCTAGTGTCAAGAGTACGCTTTTGCTGCTAAAATATCATATTAGCTTGTACATACCCTTTTTATACGGGGGATCACATTATTCACATTCCTCACAGATAGAATACAGAAAAACAATCATGCCCGAACCGGGACTCGAACCTGGGACGTCTAGATTGCGGGGAAGAAGCGCTCCCCCTATCTTAGGAAGCCGGCACACTACTCCCGACTGAAATGTCTGTCCTGCCATAGACTATGGCCTCGAATGCAAGTCACGATTGGAGAAATTTCGCCAATGCTGACATTTCAATGATGCCGAAACTTCTCGCAGACTTACTCACCATAAGCGACTGCGATTCAATCTGGTGACAGGGATTTAAAGGGAATCGATCCCAGTGAGTTCGAACTGAATATCTGTTCGCTCCAATAGACAATGCCCGAAAGTCACTGCTTTTTGCTGTGCAAGGAATAAAAGAAAATCTAAATCCTCAACCACAAGTCCAAAATCCGAAAATGTAATATTTATTTAAAATCATAAATGATCGCTGCTTTCGCTCACCAATAATTATCGAAAATCAAGACATGGGGAAGAGACTGATCTACTCAAGAATCTGAGGAATGCACAAAGAGTCAGGAGAAAATTTCAACGGGCCAAAAAAGAATAAAATTATCTAATGGGTAGGAATTCTTCCCTTTTTTCAAATGGTATTTTTGGTAAATGGTAGTTTTTCTCATCTTCGAAGTAAGATGGGGAAAGAAGAATAATAAAATCATTAAGCCATCGGAAATTGTTATAGAACTGCTTTGAATTCGAAGGAAGAAAGAGGAACTCACAGACGGACGGATGGTGTCTGTTCGGAAACACGAGTAAGAATCATTTGGCCTCTTTAATTGAATTTTAAAACTAGTGGTGGAAAAAGCAATCATCGGGAGATGAATGGATCGAATCTGAGAATAAGCCCAATGGAGACTCTGATCGCCCTATTAAAGAACTCTGTTAGATGATCGAAACCATCCATCAACGATAACTGCCACTTCCAACCTATTAATCACCAAAGATTGCATTTGTAAATCCTTCTGAGAGTTAAATACCATAACAGATCTATTTTTCCTCATAACCTCTATGACACTTACTAATGAATGCAGTTGTGAAGGGTTTCCTTAAACGTATTGGTCTGTTCGCACATCTGAAGAATCATTTTCGTTTTAAAATAGGATGATTCCAAAGATAAAAGGAAAATTTGGTTGATTTAATTGAAATTTGTTGATCGTATTTTTGATTGAAGAAAATTATAATATAATAATCCCGAAAAGATAATTTAAAGAATCTTTTTTCTATTTTGAGCTTTTCTATACTTACATTCAATACTTTTCAATTTCGTTGCTCGCAATTCTTAAAGTATGTTGCAAGTTCTAGAAAGATTTTTTTTAAAAAAAATTTCCTTAAAGAGTGTACTGGTTCAGAAAATGTGGCATGATAATGCATTTTAACTGTATTAAAAAACATTTTTTGTATTTCCTTGCTTGCGTTTATACTCAGGCACATATTCTTTTTACTCATCCTATAAATTATATTCCGAATTTTGAACTAAATTTTAGTGGATAAAATACTTAGAAGTTACTGGAAAGTAATATAATTGCTAAATTACAAAATATTAAACGCATTTGTTGTGGAACAGTTTATCATTTCTTAATTCTTGAGCTTATGAAAAAAAAAATTTCTCCTTAGCTTATATTTGGCCTGTAGACAAGTCACAGCTTGTGAAATATCCACCGTATCATGCTATAAGATTTTTGTCTTTATGCAAATTTTACAAAACTAGCTGGAAGAGTTTGTTCCACATATTCAAATACACTCAATGATTGTAAGTGCCATTAACGATTCTAAAACTCCGTGAGAGAAGAACCGACATTTGAACAACGAAGGCAATTTTATGAAATTGAATTGAAGACCAAAACCTAAAAAGCAGAAGAGCAACTTTTAGCCAACACTCAAGATATGAAAACAATTATTTGCAATTCAAAGACGCATAAAACCGAAATATAAAATGTTACTTGTAAATATGAATAGTCCTTGCGTCTGTTTTTAAAAACTCTACTTTGAAGAAGAAAACCGTATTAGAAGCATGATACTACAAGGAGTATTAACCAGAAAAAATAACTAATTAAAATTAAATAGAATAGTCACAGTTTTAGAATACCAACATTTTAACATGAGGAGTTTTGGCTGCAGAATCTCTTAAAATAGATTTTGTTAAAAAAAAAAATGTCCTAACCCAGACCTAGATGGAACAAATGATTTTGCTCTCTTCCAGGAGGATTGTGGAAAGAATAATCTGAACCATTAGAAAATATCCAAACTGTAACAACCGGCCTCTGCTGGCTACTTTGGGAGTATTCAAGTTAGATTCCATTAGTTTAACAGTTTACAATATTCAAAAAGTGGCACGTGATCCGTTCTAATAATGATGTCGGCACAGATATACGTTGCTATCAACTAAATTCTAAAGTTGCAACTTCCCCTCTAACACCTTTTTAGAGTACGATAATATTTTGATGGCAAAAGTTTCTTGAGGAAATATAATGCTAAAGTAACAATAAATGAACACACTGAGTAACATTCGGAAGTGTTCTTCGAAGCAGATCAGCAACAAGAAAAAGTTATTAAAACCGATTAAGCACAAAATCAGTTATTCATTAATGGTTGCCTCAGAAAAATGGCGCTCAATTAGAAATTGCCCATTTCGATGCCGTAAACCCTTTTGATCGCATATCAACCTGAAAAGTCCTGGTTAAAGGGGAATTAAACCAGTAATATTTTAATTATCTGAACTTTGTACATCCCTTCAAATGGGAAATAATTATCTTACTCGTGTTTTGCAGGCTTTCTAGAAAACTACCTGTTTTCTTAAGCTTCAAACTATATCTTGAAAAGCCTTGTAACACTAAAATAATACTCCAAGTATTTTAGAATTCCATCTGCTTGTTTATTCTTTCCCTTCAAATCATTGCCAGACAAGCATCTTTACAAGCATTGCCAGATTCCAAAAAGTTTACAGTTGACCATCAGTCATTATGCAAAAAAATAAGCGAAATACTATTAATAAAAGTATGTTTATCAAAGAAAAAATCATTTGTTTTTACCTTCTAATATTTCAATTGAAATAAAAATAGTAACAGTTATAAAATGTCTGAAAAGGAATTGTCTATTAACAGGTTTAGATTGTGATATTTACCGAATAATAGGAGCATTTATAATAATCTACTAATATTTGTCAAAAAGATTATTTTTCTATTTTAAATTTTTTTAACTGGAAATTATTTCGTTCGATGATGAACTATTAATTCGTATGTTTGATGAAAGGGGGAGCAATAACGATGATTTGTAATAAATTGGTAACAAGTCCGAACTTGCATACCTCAGATCTAAGAGCAAAGACGTGCAAAATCACAAAATCAAACAAACAGTCTTTACTCGACCATTTTGTTTGCTGGCACAATCTCTCTCTCTCTCTCTCTCTCTCTCTCTCTCTCTCTCTCT
>JAOUZG010038029.1:598570-618777 GCA_026289955.1 Argiope argentata | reverse complement strand
CATGTGTGTGTGTGTGTGTGTGTGTGTGTGTGTGTGTGTGTGTGTGTGTGTGATCATAATTCCCACCCACCGTTAACATCAAATCGTGTTTGTTTATTCCCTCACTCTCAATATTCGGAAAATATTTGCGCGAGCATGCATTCATTTTTTTTTCTGTAACAGAGACGTGACTGCATGTTTTCTTAAACAATTATCTACTTATTTCAATATTTTTCATACCAGAGGCCATCTTTACATGTGGGGTGTGGATGAGTTTTAAATCTTGTCTGACTTCCAAAGGCCTCTCGATAGGAGTGCCTCTTTCCGCCCTCACCCACCGATGGATGCTTTGCAGTGACACCGCGTGTCGGACGGGAAAGAACGAGCGAACTTTCAACTTCGTGTCGAGTACGACATGGGTGAGGATGTGAAGATGATTTCGAGTGCAAGCATGAATGGGATAGAAGATAGAGATCCCTCTGGTGGTGAGGAAAGAGAGAATTTCGAGGTAGAGCAGAAGTGCAGAGGGGCCGAAAGACGCGCGAAGGAACGCGACATAAAGAATATTTTAATTCATATTTTTAAAATATGAAGCTAAAAAGGAGCATCATGTTTTGGGCAAATATTTTCTAAAAATGCTGAATTATTTCAAATAGCCTCAACGCCATCTGTGATGGGATGAAACAATACCACATGATCCGAAATACTTTAACATGAACATAGAACCGCCATCCGAGAGCAACAAACTGATCTAAACGAAAACGAAGGTAAAATTTTAAAAAAATAATCTGTCTCGTATAATCTGTAAAGATTTGATAAAGTTTCGAATTTCATTATTTTTTTCAATACAATTTATCAACGAAAGTTTTGAAAATCATCAATAACGAATGAAAATCACATTAACAAAAAAGCTCACATTTCAACAACAAAAAAAGAAAAACAGACTTATTAACCCATGAAATTTTATTTGTGAAACTAGAAACCGCATAGCGCTTTCGAAAGCATTTAAATCTGCACCCCATCCCCCTCCTCCGACCTGTTCCCCTCAACACGCCCGCACAGAATGACAGTTGCAATGTGAAAAGTATTCGGAACTGCACAAAAATCCACCCACATTTTTCAGCCGTCCATTTTACATTTCGCAAAACATGCGCGTATCCCTTTACTTTATACGAGGTAAGGATGAATAAATAAACTCGATATGCAAAGGAAAAAAACAGCGAATTCCGAAAAATATACCCCTTTCCCTGATCTCTGGCATTCCGAAAAGAGTTCGCTTCGAATTTTTCATTCTACGACGTTACGGCCTCCACCTGCCAGAATTCTGAATCGTTTATGTTTTATTTTTCTGAATCTCGTCCTATTTCAAGTAAACTTCAAGCTTCGCCGTTTCCATTGTTTCATTTTTTCGAGACCAATGAAAACAAGAGGGAGAGAAGAAAAGAAAGAAAGAAGAAATTTCTCTCGCAACATTTTTGTTCCGCTGTTGCTAAAACAATTCTTTAAGCAGTAACATCTTTCGTGAAAATTTAAGATTAAATTAACATTTTAGTCATGCCGAAAGTATTAGAAACTTGGAGCAGATGAAACAACGCAAGTGTCGCAATAATTCTGAAAAAAAAAAAAATATCTTACCGGGGAAGAGAAACGACTTCATTTGAATACGGATGAGAATTTTGACATCAATATTCCCGATTTGTGACAATGGATGAAATCGGAGTCGGTGAAAGGATGTGTTGAATGGAATAAAAAATTATTCAAAGCTTACTAAAAGCCTGGTTTACAAGGGTTTAACGTTGTGGGGTTTCCGGTAGGGAACACTTTACCGGATGGAGAGTCAAACTTCTGTTACTCTGAATGCTCCGTTTGATCAGATTGGCAAAAGAGAATGAGCGGCAACGTAAATATTGTGTAATGTTAAGAAGCAGACAAAGGAACAAATGTGGGCTTTAAGAAAGAACTTCTGCTAACCCATTCTTTAATTAGCCTCTGAGAAATTCCTTATTCCTGTTCAACCTGTCGCCCCGTCAACTATGGACACACTTCAATGCCGGAAGTTGGAAACAGTGCAACCGAAATTTGGTTTGGCAATAAAATAAATTCACTCTCTTTCAAGGGAAGGGACACTTCAGGGTCATTATTCATTCGCGAACTGACGATTATTAAATGGGTTCCGAGCTGATGAAACTCCATGCGCATTCGAAGATGTTGCTAGTTTGAAATGCAATTTCTGTCATTCCTAAATAAGAAAATGTGCTTTTAGGATCGCTGCACTTCGCTGATATTTCATATGTTTCTGCAATTAATCTTTGGATAAATATTATTGACAATAAAACAAATTTTCTGGACATTTGTTTCGTCTCTGTCGATGAAATGCGGCCGCTCGTCTAATAACTAGATTCAGAACAATACTAAGGTCTTGTAGAATGTTGGAGAATCCAATCCCAGGAAAAAACACTCAACAAACTGAAGAGTCCAAAGATATCTATAATGCTGAGAGATTTAGATTACTCAAATGATTCTAGTTAAATCAGCGAAGTTAAATTAAATATTTGCATCTTTACCTGAAAGAGGCCTTGTCTTTTCAAGTTACTAGCGTCCAATGAGCATTCATGTCTTCAAATAAATAAAAATTACGCAGGCTTTAATATCCAAAATGCTTTTATTTAAATACAAAACGTTTATTTTCACACTTCCACACACCATTTTGTTTTTGTTTCTCCCGTAGCCTTTAAAAATCCAAGACTGGAAGCGATCCCAAACAAGAGGATCGCTCTCCCCCCGCGTAAAGCGGTCCTCGTAAACGATGCTCATTTGGAAAAATGTTGGCGATTATTGAAATTGTTTCTTTACTTTCGTGAAACCAAAGTGCAAAAGGGAGCGGAAAGTGGGATATTTGGCCGTGGAGAGGGATATCTTCCAGGACCCTTCCTTGTTCTCCTAATCGCTGCGGGAGACTGCATTTCGAATGCCGGTTCTCTCTATTTTGACTGCTGTCGTTTCCTTCGGAATTTTATTCAGTATATATGACGAGAAAATATGAATTCGGGATGCCTTTGATTCAGAAAGGCTGTGAAGTATGGGAGATCAATAACAGAAGTAATGGCTGTGGAATCAAAACTAAAAATGGTGTCTCCAAAAAAAAGTTGAAACTCCATTTTTCGAGTTGAGATATAAAATGAGTAATCCTTAGTAACCTGTCTGCTATTCCTGCTGTTTGAAATTGCTGGTGTAGCAAGCTTGACTGGATGTTCTTTTTTAAATTCTTTAGTGCTTAAAACTTTTACAGTTTCAGAACTCAAATTTCAGAGCTTTTTAGTCTTAATTCTAAAGGTATTTTTCCTCCAAAGATTTCGTGTTGGTTGTGAGCGTTTTAGCAATCAAAACACGATTCATAAGTTCACAAATCAAAATATAAGATTTTCAGATCAATCACTGTGGTTGGAAATAAATAACCCTAATCCAGGGAGTTACGAAGAAGTAACCAATGTTCATCTCCGCGACGCGCATTTCGGAATTACAGAAAATGAGTTCCAAAAATACAATAAAAAATAATAGCATTAAAGAAAATAATGATAATAGTATATGCATGGCTTAACAGTCATATCAAATGAATCACAAGCTTTTTTCTAGTTTTATAGTGTTCCACGCTGATGTCTAAATGACCTAAATATAGTTATTTTAGGACATATTATTTACATTTCCATAATGTTGCCATACCCTCGAGATTTCTTTCTCGTAAAAAAGGTTGCATTTTTTAGAAGGCGTCTTGAACCAGAGGAAAATTCATACGAGTCGAGCTGAGCTTTAGATATTTTCAATTTCTAAATAAATTCACTCATGTCGCCAAATTAATTTTTCATCGAGCTTTTTTAAAAGCTAATTTTTTTTAAAAAAAAGTAAATAAATGCTAAAATGAAAATACGATATTTTTATCTTGAACATCTGTGATATTGGAATGAGGTTTTCATCTCTTAAAGACGAATAATTGAAGCAAAAACATCGTCACGTCTTGAAACCCTACAAACATTTAAAAATGATTGGAAATATCGCATGACTTTAATCCAGTCTGAAGATGGTCATGTAACCGGCTAACATACATTTTTTGGAGTATTTAGACCAATAAAATATATCACTATTGGCAAAAAAAGTTTTATTAATATTTTTAATTTTTATTTTAAATATAGTTTTTTCCCTGATGCCTGACATATACCGAGATTTCTTTTCTACTGAAAAATGAAAAAGATTCTATTAGTTGTTCACTGTGCCCTCTACTGCCAATGGTACAAATTTGAAAAGCTCTCTTCCACTGCTTCTCATAAATGCCTAAATTAAGAATATCATTCCGCACATTTGAGGGACTTTGTAAAGGACAAGAACCACTAATTGAACAGTATGAACCACCGATCGATTCAAATCACTCAAAAGTTCAGGTCTCTCTCCCTGCCTGTGTTGAATCAGCCTTTTATAATGCGGACGGGTCGGTTTAATTTGTCATCTTCGACATGGAACCTACATTTTATGGAGTTTCATCTATTCATCTGTCAAACACCGAACTATTTTATGAGTAAAAAATGTTACAAGAATTTAAAAATTTCTCACATAGTTCAGAAATTGTTTTTAATTTATTGGCATTTCTATAGCAAAATATTATATCTTATCAATAAATCTTAATCAAAACATCATCTCTTAATAATCTGAAGCAGAACAAAAAAAATATTACAAATTCGTTATTGTTAGATTATTCAAGAATTCCAATTCTGAGATTTATTCATAAAAAAATACTAGGACAGTAAACACTTTTTTTAAAAATTTCGTAACATTTCTTATAAACTCACAAATAACTCCTGCCTTATGATAAAACAAAGTACGAATAAGAAACTAGAAAAATGATAGTAAATTCCTTTATAATAAAATCTCTGAGATCAATAAGAACTACATTATCAAAAAGATTTCCTTAAAAATTTTGAAATCAAAAGGAGAAAAAAAATAATACAATGAATTTGGCCTGAAGACTTTTTCAAGGGTCAGCCTCAAGAAGGGATTCAAATCAGGGATTTTTTCTGTGACAGGTCTGACAATAAGTCAAAAATCGATCTTTCGTGACCCAAAAATCGCAAGAAAAAGAGGTTTTTGAAATAAATTTGTATCACAAAAATAAAAGAACATCTTTAAAGCAAAAGTCTTAATTTAGTACATTTAGTTTAATTTAGTCTAATTTAGCATATTTCATTTGTGTTCTAGTTGTAGCAGCATTGGTGCTCTCTAGATACAATGTTCTTTTTGATATTAGAATTATCTATTAGAAGAATTATTAGAATTATCTGTTTAGGTATGCTAATATTTTTTGCAAATGGTTTTTCTTTGATATGAGATCAATAGGGAAACTCTTACAGTATAACAAGGAAACGTAACGCCTGTCACAACATCTTTTTGCTGAAATTCTCAAGATAACATAGAACATTTATAATGTTCTGAACACATCTGAAAAAAAAATTCACGGTCCTCTCTCTATGTGTCGTAAATTCCGGGAATTTTATGAAATGGGAATTTTATTTTAGTTTGGGTGAGGTGTTGGGAAGAAATTTACAATTTTTAAAAATAAATTTCAGAAATTCCATCCAGAAAAAAAATGGTATTTCTTAAATGTAAATTTATGGATAGCATCTGTGATGTGCACTTTGACAGACACCGAATAAATCCTGATATTCAATTCGTGGGGCGTACATTCAAAAATAAAATCGCAGTGAACAATTAATAAAATAAATTTAAAAAATGGCTTGTGCAATTAGTGTATGTATGGCTATTAATTATGCAATGTGTCATTGAAATGTTGAACAAGCATTTGTTTTCTTTACTATTGCAGTTAACTATGCACTTCCAATTACAAAATTTCATCAAATAAGGTATACAAACTTATGAAAAAATTTTGCTTCTAAAGAGAGAAAAAATAAACAGATAAAAAGCAGAGAATTAAATTTTTTTACAACTATAACGAAAAATGTCATTTTTCCTGTATCTATCTATGCACGTGAAAGCTTCATGCTTCTTCAATCTTATATTAAAAAGCAAATTTATTGACTTGGTCCACTGTTCTTCGCTTCTGCTAGATGCTCGAGCCTGTCCGGCACCACCATTCACGAGTATTATACGAGTAGAATCTAATATTAACCACTTTCGCTAAATTCTTAAAAGTGCTGAGATAATGCGTTAATTCCAATTCTTAATAATTTGTTCAAAATTGGCATCTTCGACGCCTGCGCAGATTTGCAGTTTCTTAACAGCGCTTTCTCACCCGTTCGTCCTTTGGGATTCGAAGAGAGACTTCTTGAATTCGCCGGCAAAACTTGACAGAGCGCGCGCTGCTGCTTCGTAATTTAGTCGGATATCATCCTAATCAAGACTAACTGCGTGCACCGTCCACTGCTTAGTATACTAGTGAAAAAAAAGGGAGCTACCGAAGAATTTCTAAAAATAGAAATATATTAACACAGTTACAGATAATCGCCGATGATAAAGAGTTTCTTACAAGAAAAATGGATTTTTACCCTTCAGAAACGGCAGTTTTAAGATTCATTTTTCAGTCTCCATCAAAGCAACAATCGCGCATTCAAACTGCATTTCTCAGGAAAAAAACCTATTCCTTTTGTCCTTCAACCCTTTCAGCCCCGAATTTTTAAAATGTGGAATAAAAATAATGGATGGAAATTAGTGACGAGGGCCACCAAGAGAACATCCTCATTTAATTTCATCTCGTATTCAGCCCGGGTATGGGAACAAGGGAGTCGTTGCAAATGCCACCATCAGGTTTGAAAAGAAATGAAAATTTAAGAACTTAAAATACCGCAGTGGCAGATGCCACCGGGAGAACAGAAAGGTTTAAGACAGGGTTTAAATATAAAATTTTAGGCGTAGTTGTATACTATTCAGATGCCAGTTATTATCTTGAAATATCTTCTTCAATGCTCATTTTGGAAAGGTGTGTTGTGGATTGATTGATCACTCTAGCATGAAGAAAATTTGATTAAAAAAATAAATATCAGTTTCTGCTGAACATACATATAGTCTTATCCTCCCAGCTTCTAAAAGTAAGCATCATCTATTTCATAATCGCTTAACCAATCCGTATACACACCTCTAAGAAAGATAACGAAATTTATTAAAAGGATATCGGTATTTCCTCACAAATAGGCCTGAATTACAACTGTATACAGCATAAATTGTCAGCTATTTAAACGTTTCTTCTCGCTGAAATATTTCAGCCTTTTAAGATGTACATCAGTACGAATAAGGAATATTAGTTTCTTGGTCGACATTCCAGTACTTATCTGAAATAATTTAAAAGTCCCCCCCTAATTTATAAATTCGGGATTGCAGTCGTTGATTAATCAAAGCTATACGCATACTATACGAACATAAAACAATAGATGCATCAAATATTTTACTATTAAAGTATAAATATCTTCTCGTTTTAAAATTCGACTGATTCTTCAAAATATCGAACTATCTTCGGCATAGCTTCTAAATAGACTTTAAACATTAATTCAGCATCTGTATGACATGTATAGCTGAAATTTATATTTAAAAAAAACACGAAAGAGAATACAGTCTGAAAACTGTTACCAGAAAGCATTAGCGAAATTCTATAAGAATATAAAAGGGAAAATTTAAATATGTAGAGCCCTAACATAACAACGGATTAGGTTACACGAGGCTGGTTTTAAATAGCTTAAGTGTGGCCCTTACCCGATTGTGAGCACCGAGCTAAGTGAAAGCAATCTAAGGTATTTTGGCTAAATTAAAGTATGAAAATGAAATCTTTGATCCTCAAAAGTGACGATTCAAAAGGGTACCGAAAGCAGCTAAAATGGTTCGACAAAGTGTACATTCTGTATCTCGTGAGGTGGAAAATGACTCGCTCAATATTAATTTGTTCTCTCTTACACGTTTAAGTGATTTATTGGGTTTTTTTATTGGGCCAGCAGACGCATCTTCTCTTTCGGATAATAGATGGCGATGCCTGATTAGGTACGCATCTTCATAGCGAATTGCGGTTGTAATTATAATGAGATGATATGCTGTTCAGTTAAAATGCGCGCGTTAATGTCTTGTCTTCAGGTCTTCATTCCTCTAAAATGGAAGAAATCCTTTTGAAAAATAAAAAGTTCTCGGTAGAATCATCTGCGATGCCATTATGCATACAGTTAATCCTCGATCCTATTCACTTCTCGGAGTATCTATTCATTTGCAAAGAGAGTGTCCATATATTTCACGCATTTCGTCAGGGGCATAAAGTATTTTATCCTCTTTAGAATTGTTTTCCTCACAACGGAGCAGTTCATTACGAAGCTCCGAATGCGCTGCATCAACATTCGTCAGCTTCATTTCTCTCCTCTCGATAAGGTGGAAGATTCCTTGCCCACCGCGCCAACATCGAAAGAGTTGCCGAGATCATCTGTGCTAAGCAACAACAGGCACATGCCGATCAATAATCACCCCCAATCGGTGGTTCGGGGACTAAGGAACGATTTCATGTCATCCAACCCTTTTCTGGAGTCCACAGAATCCAACAAATCTTGTGGATTCGTGCTTGAAGAGAGAAACATTCTGGATTCCCGTGCGGGGTGCACTCGGGGAGACAGGGATCCAAGCGCAAACTGTCATTGGTGGAAACTTCGCTGCCCTTGATTTCCATCCCTATTAAAGGAAAAGTTTTAAGTCGGATGTTCAGGATAGTTCGAGTCCACTTCAAGAGAGACGGGGAAACTGTTTCGGGGCGAATCTCCCAATCAGGATGAATCAGCTGTTTGCTTCCCAATTAGGATGAATTAAATAAGGCGCGAACTAGTTTCCTTTTCTAGCATCCAAACTTCATGGATGCTCTGGTTCCATGCGCAACATACGTATATGAAGGTGAGCATTTTGACATAGAATCATTTTTACGTAATTTATTTGACTACAAGTCCTATTTCGTAAGAAATTCTATTTTCAAAGTAGCAATCGGAATTTTAAAGAGTGGAGTAGAGAGTACACAGCTTTGGTCTTCAAATCACAGCAATAGTTTACAAATTTATTGTCCAACATGTTTAAGGTTGAATGTGTCATTATTTAGTAATTTAGGAAAAAGAGGGGTAAAATTTATTTTACTCATTTTTTTTCGTTCAACCAGCAGGTTGCCCAAGGCGTCTATTATTACAATAAAAACAAATTTGCGTTATGAAATAAAATTTTTCTCAATGAATACAAGCTAAATTAGAAGTAAAAAAGAATAAATCTATTAGGAATGTTAAACATTTTAATAGTCACACAATGGAGTCAAATGTTAAATTTAAAATGTAAAACAAAAGGAGGCCAATAGTTGAAAAAAGTGCAATGATTTTTAAAGCTCAATGAAGGGAACTGCTGGTGCCTATTAAGGGGCTCTCCTCTTCAGCAATAAAAGCAAAAGCTGAAATGTCTCAAGAATGTAAATGAATGACGGCGTCTGAAAATGCACGTGAGTGATTGGGGATCATTCGTTCTAAATTGCGAATGAGATTTTATGTTTCAAAAGCTGAAAGTGATAGAAATTGTGTTTAAGTCTGTTTCAAGCCTGTTATTAATTAACATTTTCAAAGTTATGAGGAAGTGGCCTCGAAAATATTTTCAAACTGATTACGAACTGATTCCCCTTCTAATTGCAAAGGAGTACGCAATCAGAGTTCAATTCAAATCCATTAAAAGATGTGTAACTGTATAAAATTCAAACAAGTACTCAATTTTATATGCACAAGGTAACCCTCCCCAATGGTGAAGAGATCTTTTTTTTCCTTATGTCAGGGTCACTAAATTTTAAATTTATGTTTATTAAAATTCATTCTTTAATTTGTTTTTATATATTTCCTGTATGGCAACCAAAAATATAAAAGTAGTTTCTTTGATTGTTTTTTGTGGATTGGCAACGGAAAAAAAAGAAAGGAGAATAAAGATGGCGATGTGATTGTTTAGAATTGTGTGTGATTTAAAAAGGAAAGTTTTGATGTTGAAAGTTGTGAGTTGAAAGAAATGTTTAATAAAGAAGATTATTTTTTTAAAGCTTGAACTTTATTTGCCTACACGTAAGCCGTGACACCTTATATATTGAAATCAGATATATACTTCCAATTGTGAAATTTCTTTAAATAATTGAGTGAGTTAAAAAATAAAAATATATATTTAATATAAGTTCTTTATTTGAATGCAATTACTCAAATAGATAAACACATTTTTAATGCCCCTTTTACATTTTGTTTTTATTCCAAAAGAATTAAGCGCCCCTAACACAGCCCAAGTGCGGTGGAAACAAAATCCCGATGCAGTTCGAAATGAGACGCTTAATTTACTGGCAAGAAACTGTCACGAAAGCACATCTTCGCTCCGAGGTGTTCGTAAATCGAGCGCGAGGAAAGCTGTTTGCGTCATTTGAATTTCTGTCACGGACAAGCTATTGAGGAATTTCAATTATATTAATATAAATTTTTGTAATGAATTTTTTTTTGCCAGGCTTTCAGAATTTATAACCCTCAATGTTGGATGCGAACCAAAAAAACAAAATCACCGTTGCATTTATTTATTTATTCATTTGAATGTAGTGATTCGAAATGCTTTCGTAAACGATGCTCTTTTGGAAAAATGGCGGCGATTTTTGAAATTGCATCTTTGTGTTCGTGAAATAGCCGAACAAAATGGACCGAAAATCAGAATGTTTTCCCTTCGGGAAGATTCTATCGTAAGATATTATCTTCCAAAATAGGGATTTTTTTTTTCCTTGCTATTATTGCAGAAAGATTTTATTTCGATTCGAAACATTACTTCACATGAAAAAGTTTTTCCAGAGATGTGATTTCGATGTATTATTTGTAGGGTTTGCAACCATATATAAATATGTATAAAAAAACATAACCATATGTAAAAGAATGTTTGCAGATAATTTTACTATACAAAAGATGCACATGGAATTTTGTTTCAGACACTAGGCTCAAACACTTTCCGACAGTTTTTACCAAAAGAAATTTTTTTGACTAATATTTACAAAGAAATAGATTGAAGTTCGTAAGTTACAGTTACAAGTTATGCAGAGATGCTACGGTTATTAAATGAATAAAATGACAGAGGAAGAGACGATGCAGTTCACGCTTTTCGTGGGTCCATCGAGTCTCTCCCTGAGAAGATTCCTCTCGTAAAGACAGTTAGGAAACCTGAAATTAAACGTATCGATTTTGAGAGTCAATGCCTCAATACCATTTGATCCATTGACTGCAGAGGGGCCTCCGAGAACAGATAAAGACGTTGAGAATGCTTCTACCCATTCTTTTTTGTCGGGTCATTGATATGGATGAAAATGCATTCCTATGCCATTTACGCAAAGTTAATAAATTTTAAGAACGATTGCAGAATGCGGAAAAAATCCATTGATCTTTTCTTTCAATATTTGCCACCATCAACCAACCACAAATTGTGAAATATAAGTGTATCACATCTGAAGGAAACTTACTTCTGGAGTTATGGTGTCCGTCCATCTCGTATGCAGATGTAATCATATATGTAATATATCATGGCTACTCCGCCCCGCCCGAAGGCGCAACGAAAAACTGGAATGAACAAACCGCCACGATAGCAAAACTGGCGGGAATTGTGGTTGAGTCCTAAGGGCCACAACCGGTCACTTTTCCCTAAAGAAATACGCCCTGTAGTCGATGGGAGGTAGTCACCTTTTCGTATAACCACCTTACCGGAAGCTTCTTATCATCAATTACGAGATGCTCCCCGTGAGACAGCATATAGATGTAAACTTGTGGATTCAAAACAGCTATGAGCTGTATGAAATGCAAGATGTAGTTTGTATAGTAAGCATGCATATTTCTATCAAATCTTGCAACCAAGGCTACTGCTCGTCAGCTCTCATAAAAATGTTAAAATTCCCCCAGAAGGCCGAAAGTTAGAGGAAAAGTCTAGCCTCCTTGAGTCCACTGAAACCAAGCAGTAGCTTCTGTTTTTCGTTTTCTAACCGCGTATGCAGTGTGCAATGGAGATCGATACTTCACCATACGGTGAATACGGATTTCGGCATAGTGCTTTCAAAATTTCAAAAATGCTGGCGACAAGCTCAAATGTCGTCTGTCACTTCCCAGGCATAGAGTTGCGGCTAAATATTAAGACTGGCAGATCGATCCCTCTTTCAGAATTTTCGACTAAAATTTGGAAGAATGCTGCCATTGTAGTGCAAAGGCCCTTTTCAAACTACTAATTCGTTGTGGGTTTGAGTTGTCTGCTTTACAAACCGACATAATTCCAAACGTGGCCTTTTCTCATTCAGGAAGATAAAAATAGGCTCGAAGCCGAACTTTTCGACCGTTGCAACCTGCATTTTTGTCTCATTCCAGATTTTAGTTTAAGATTTGAGTTATCACTCTTGTCGAACGAAATTATTGTATACATATCTTAATGATAGGATTTTTTTTAATCTGTCAATCACTATCCTCTTTAAAGAGGGTATTATATTTAATCCCTTATTCAAATCGTTGTTTGTAAAAGAAGAACGAAATGCCCAGTATTTTCTAGATTATTATTTGCAGACAAATGCTTAAGGTTATAAGAGAGGCTTTTTATTGTCTAAATTAAACATTTTCTAGCAATTGTTTTGCTTTAGGGGTGTTAAAAATCTTTGTTTATCATAGCTTGGACACAAGATTACTTCTGTGGTTACGTGTAGCTCTGCGAAGATTTCGAAAAAACTATAGGCATTAATATTGAATGAATCGCTTGCATTTCTTCAATTTTGATAACTTTACGATAAATTTATTATCTGGGGTAACTGCATATGGATATTTTCGGCATACTTAATCTAGGAATAGGGGAAAAAAGACGTGTTTACGTATTCCTAGATTGCGCTAGTAATTTAAAGGTAATCAAGATTTAACGAGTCTATTTCGATGAATAAACTGTACATTCGGAGCAAAATTAATAAGGATGTCGAAAACTTGATTACATTCAGGCGCAATTACTCTTGTAAAAAAACGCCAGTTATTTTGAATCGAAGGAAATTCTAAATATCAGTATGATTTACCAATCACTTTTTCATGGGCCATTTTACATAAAAGAGTATTTCTTGCAAATTATTTTCTCTTTTTAACATTATTCATGTTATTCTAAATCTTGCTTCCTGATCCAGCATGCTTTTTTAAAATTTAAAATCCAAATTGTTCTCTAGAAAAGCAGATATTCGCTCCTTTTATAAGAATAAATCGAATCTAAAGCATTAAAACGAAAGTGAAATGGCCCCATCTACAATCCACTCAGAATCCTTTTTTATGCATGTAAAAAAAAATGACCTCCCATCTTCAGAACTTCTTTATGCAATTCCCACGATATTCGGGGCAGAGAAAAATTCTACACTGTAACCGGCTTCCCGTAGGTTCAGCAGTCAAGAATGTCTTCCTCTTGTTTTCCGCCCTAAAAAGAAACGTCGGACGGAGGCTGAAATCGGAGAGCTCAGCTTCAGAAGATCGATTCTTTTTTTTCCCTCGAAAACTTTTTTCGTAGATGGAATCTTCCTTTTTCTGGCTCTTTTAAATGTCTTATTACAATTTTTTTTATTTACTTTAGTCCTTCTACATGGAGATGAAATGAAAAAAGATGGAGTGAGGCCTGTTAGATAACTTTTTTCCAAATATTGAGAGTCTGATATTCGAGTCAGGAAATGATCTGCAGTTTAATGCACGCGTAGTTTCACATTGAATCAAGTCCTATTCGAGTGACACAAGTGAAAAGCGTCTCTCCAATCTGAAGCTGAAATCTATTTTTTAACGAGCAAAAAGAATTTGTCGTATTTTTCTTCTAATGAATATTTGGTATATTCATGTAATTTGGCTTGTTATATACTTTTTTCCTTAGTATAAGAAAAAAATCAATTATTTCTCTCTCTCTCTCTCTCTCATTTTTTAACTCGTTGCATTTTTCAGTTGTTCCTTCGAAATATTTACGTCCGATTACTAATGAGCTCTTTCCAATATTTAAATCAAAATGGATCGTAAGTATACAATAGGGATATTAAAAAAATACATCAGATATCATTCATTTACTTCTATGGGCTAATTGTTTTTTAAATGAATTTTTCCTGACCTTGGAGAATTAGTGACGCGGATACCCGCATTCGACTCCTGTGAATTCTAAATCGATCGCTGCTCAGGTGATCCTTTTGTACGAGTGGAAACTATTTCATCTTACTTCGAGTGTTGAAATTTATGAAAGCGAGATACTGAGACGTATTCTTTAATACAAATCAGTTTTCAGCTTCGTTTAGTGAATCGAGTCTGGATTTTATTTCTGATTTTATATATTTCTGAAGGGCAACTGAAAGTCTGCTCTTTTTGGCTGGGGGACATGATATTGATGAACATCTCCAGTGCATCAGAGACGCAGATAAAAGAAATGGAATGACAGACAACACTGCAGACATTTTTTAAGGGAGTGCGTTTATTATTAAATTAAAGAAGAGACAAAAGCATGCTCATTTGTCTATGATACAGTTTTGCGCAGATTCTCAAACGCAGAAAGATGGAAGCAAGCCATTTATTTAAAAACCAATTCTAAAATGTATGTGAATATCGAAGCAGCTCGCGGAAGTCTCGTGGAGATCCAGATTCAATGACGCTTCTCCCACCTTCTGGATGCTAAAGGAAGCACCCTAAAGTCAGTAGCCGAATTGATGCCCAGAAGAATATTTTTTAAATAGAATGTGTGAAAGTTGAGGAAATGTCGTTACAAATCATGCTGAATAATATATGTGTATATAAAATTGTAAACATTTTTGAAATGCTTTATTATATTTACATGGTAACTGCACCCTTGAGCGTAATGCACGGAAATCTCCTTTAGATGCTATTCGCGTGATCATTCCTAGTCTTTTACAAGTCTGTATTATTTATCAAAAATTGCAAGACGTTGAAATCCTAATTATCGAATGGAAATATAATGGAGCATCACACTCATTATATTTTTATCTTTTCCACGAAATTTTAAATATGTAAAAAGCCATTTCAACATAAATCGAATCTTCTTCGGTGTATTAAACTGTGTAACTTTAACGCTGAAAGTCTCTCGGTAGCATTCGCACGATATTTCTCGGACAGAAAACGGACTTGACTGTCCTTTTCTCATCCGAGTTGAGCACCCAATCTTGAGTGGGAGAGCTATTGTGGCTCACTATTTCATCTCTGCAATCTTCCGCCAGCATTAAGAAATTTTCAAATAGGTACACTTAACAAATGGGGGCACCTTAAAAGGAACGCGTTGTTTAACCATTTAATTGCCCCTCCCGCAAAAGGGTTTCCGCACCCAATTTTGAAAATAGGATTGTAGGTAATATTGTCTAAGGTAGAATACGTTTCGTTTGATTTTCCGAATTTCATTTTAGCAATAATGGTGGCAATGGAGACGAAGAGATTTTATTTAAAATCTGTCAGTTTCTGAAGAATATTTCGAGAAAATCACTTTTGTGATTTCAATTATAAGACAATGAAAGCACCAGCGCAGTGAGTCATTGACTTGCTGAGGAACACTTTTCAAGAGTTAATAAATTTCACTGATTCAGTCTCTGATGCTTGAACTCACTTTCCAAAGTTTAATTTTGCTCTCCGCTGAATAGCTCAAAAGAAGGGGACTGACTTAAACGATGCTGTTTTGTTTTTTTCTCCAGAATTTCCACATTTTTACTTTTAACATTCTTTCTGGTTTAATGCTTGCAAAATGTGGGACATATTCTGTGGTTAATTTTAGTCGCCATTTTTTGCGGTTACATCCATTACTTACTGGCTTATCCAAAAAAAATTATCAATTTTCTAAAATTAGAAATTATTAATTATTCCGTTTATAATAAGCAGGTTTTCTTATAACCATTATTCCGAGTTGACTTTTTCAATTCTCGGGACTTGGGTTTACGGGCAGATGATACGGTGGATTCCTTGCTTTTACAAGTTGTCCAAACATGGGATCTCTCACCAGAGAGCGTAGCAATAAATATACTTTCTTGTTGTGTCTTATTTTAAATATTTCAAATGCTTGGTCAACATTTGCATATTGGACAAAATTGAAAAGCTGAAAATCCCGGTGGCAGTTTCTTCTAATTGCATTGATTTTCAAAAGTACTTTTAAGTCTCAAAAGATCCATCAATAGTATGGAATATGAAATTTTCGTCGAAAGTACGGGATTATTTTACATCTTCATTTGAGCGGGCTTCACCGGCGCTTTCTTTTGCGGTTTTCATTTTCTTTGAATTTAGGCTCTTGAATTTTTATTGGCTTTTAATTTATTTAACTTGTACTTTTTATTTATGGATGATTCAAATTTACACAGGAATTATAATTATGGCTCAGACTGGAAACCCTATTAAGATGGGCAAAATGAGCTTGGCTTCAAAGTTCTCTTGGGTGAATGAAACAACTATAACTTCGCTAAGATTCAAAAGGTGAGCGGAGATATTTGCATTCCAAAATGATTAAAATTTATAAAGAGGCCACTATAAAGATCAAAGAAATGAGAAGAGTATAAGAATTCAAAGAGTACAAGAAAGTACTGAAGCTGTTTAAACCTTATCCGTGCTGAAAGTATAGGTTCTACTTTCCAAACTAATTTTCGAGTCTATAGAAAAAGAAAAGGGAAAAAACCTCTGATGTTGCATCTTGCAAAATTATGAACTTAAAATCGTGCTGGCGTAAGAAATTAAAGAATCATGCTGGCGTAATTACTAAATCACTGAACCGTTAAAAGGAAACCTCTTCAAGACAGGAAAACAATGGAATTTTTTTAATTGAATTCGCGTGGTTCTCAGTGCATAAATTTCCTGAATTTTTATCATTTAGTTCATTTCGCCACAGAAATTCCAGGTTGAACTGTCATTAACAACTTATCCTACTCCCTAAGCAGGACTCGAAAGGAGAGGCACGGGATAGAGAATGCATTTCGGGATGAGAATTAACACAGGGGTGATACACCTTTAGGATGCTCGTTCATTCAAAGACTAAAGTGCAATAGAGGGTCCATTTCGATCAAAGGGCCCTCAAACTTTCAGTATAATGTATTATACTAATATTGTGTGTTCTTTACCTATCACCCAAAGAGCGCAGTGGATAAAATTTGGCTTAGCTATATTAAAGCCCCTTTTTTGAAGCAACTCTAGGGCTATTTTCAGGCGAATCTCGTTATTTTGAACAGCTGTCAGAGGACGAGAACTACTCTTAAACCAGCACCTCCTCTCCAAACTTCCATACCACAATAGCGAGAGGGCTTTTGCCCCCTATGAATTGAATGAGCACCAGGCCCACTTACGTGACGGTACTTTGGCTGAACCGGGTCCTGAGCCTGAAATCCTCCTGTTCCAAGGCCGAGACCTTACCATCAGTCCTCAGCGGATCCGCATTGGATAAAGAGTTGGCTTCGCAATTCTCAAAGAGACCCAATTTCAAACCTGAATTTGTGCTTTCCTTTCCTTTTCTTTTGAAATTATCTCAATTAAACACTTACAAAATTGCTTTAATCGATATTCTTCTTTTTTTAAACAAAAATTATATTCTTCCCATTTTTGATTTATAATTTAATATTTATAGGAAAAATAAATTATTAAATTATCTAAATTTAAATGCATCTTTTAAGTATTCAGAATTCCAAAAATTAAATTAATATTTTACGGATGAGTTTAATTAATTTGTTACTCATTTTTGTTTTCAAAAAGGAATGCCTTGTTGCTTAATACGTCCGAAATACAGTCGTAACTGTCTGGAATAATCGTTGATAGAAGGTAGAAGAATGCTCCGAACATTCAATTTACAGTTCGAAATACAACTCTTCGGTGAGGGAAAAGAGGAGAGAGGGTAGTTGCGAAATAAAGAATGCAACTCACCTCTTAAAGAACTTTCGTAATGTGCTCCATAGACGCGCATGTTATTACTTTCTTGATTAGAACAGAATGTCAAAACGGCTATATTTAATTCCTTCAATCAAAACGTCCAAACTTTCTAATGGTTGGTTTCAATGTCACCGCTGTAATCATGGGGCCTTCTGAATTCTTTGTATGCCTTCTCAAAAAAGAGATTTCGAGATTTTTGAAGTAGAGGGTTCATCCATTTCATTTTAAATTTCATTAAGTAATTTAATAGAACATTTAGACTAATCAACAATCTTTGATGCAAGGATTCTTTGGGCCAATCAGCAATATCCTAAGACTCCATAAGCATTTTCCAATTAATAAATCATTCCTGCCATCGGGAAAAAAATGTCAGCCCTAATTTCATCATAAACCAAAACTGTCAGTGAGATATCGTTTGACTCTATTGCAGGTTAGTTGGTTGGTTGATTTGAGTTTAATGGCGAAAGAGTAAAAAAAAAAGCTATACTGCGCCAATTATAGGATTTGACTAATTTCAGAAATCAGCTCACTGAGATTTGCAAATAAAAACTGTGGAATGTTGCCTAAAGTGAAATTGCTCGTAACCACCGAGAAACTGATCGCCCCCCCCTTCACTTGGACGCAACAGAGAGCTTATGAAACATTTAAGGATATTATTAGATGCATAACAAAATTATAGACCAGGAATTATTATTTTATATTCAACTATTATATTGATTTTATGTTTAATGTAATCCCACCTCGTGGAAGCTCCCTTTCACTCATACCAACTCTAAGTTTCTCACGAGCGATGGGGTGAGACGAAATGTGAATACTAGTTTTTGCAAAAAGCTTTTCTTCACCAATTAGAAAACGTATTTATTCTAATATTCACGGGCAGAATCAATCGAACTATCGTTTGCCCTTTCACTGAATCATTAAGATCCTAAATTTCGCCACCAAATGACAATTGATAGAACCCTTGTTTTAATCGGTGCATTTTCGATCCGATCTTCTGGACACGCTATTTAAAATGAGAATGAGACTTTTTTTTCGGCTGTGTGAGACGCAGCAGAAGTTTTCCCAAAATGGATTGACAAATTTATGCCACACTGGTACTGTGCTACACATTTTGGATTAAATAGGATTTTTGAATTTTTTATGGCGCAGTAACCAAAGTTCTTTTTATTTTGGACAATACAGGAATTTTCAGAGCTTTTAATGAAAAAAAAATCCATTAAGTAGAACTAGAAAAATAATTGTAATATGATTACAAAAATTAAGAATTCCTAATGCTAAGGTGTTATATCCTTTCCCCAGTCTCAAAGAACATTTAAACAGAGAGATAGGCGGAGAGAGAACCCAACGCCATCAACGAATGCGTTCGGATCGAAACGATTCCCGAAAACCCTTTGTGTTTCTCACTCCATTCGTGTGATGGACGAATTAAAGCGCTGCTTATGAAATGTGGATTGGCATCGTGCAAGAAACTTGAGCTCCGATTAACCAGAATTTTTGGCAGATACCTTCGCGACCGCAAAGATTTATCGGTTTCAGATAACACGGGGAGAACTCTTTCCGATGGCAACTCTCACTCCCCCGCACACACTGGGAATAAGAGCAGTCGGATCGGGGCTTTGTCACCGGATTCTTCAAGAACCCTGTAGGAGTGGTCTTTTAATTGCTCTCCAATGATAAGCGCAACAAAGCACTTGCGACTTCAAGCACCAGTTATTATTTTTATTTTTTTTGCAGCAAAAAGGTTTTTGACGCATAGAAGTTTCGTAAGGGAAAAGTCTAGATGCTGAATGTACACAGCTGAAAGTGTTTCCTTCTCATAGTTGGCTGAGAGAGCAGCGCACCATCGTCCTCCAAATCTCAGCACCATCAGAATCGCTACTGCAATGTGATGGAAACTGGATCACGTCATCAAACGATAATTGTCTACAGTTCTTTTCATTGCATGATTATGATATATATAAAAAATTATATTAGCTGATATAATTTATTGGGGGAGTTGTAATATTATTGGTTTGTAAGATAATTATTTTCCGGGACAGGGGAAGATCTGAAGCGGGGGGACTCGATAAAATCTCGGATTTGAATTTTTGGACGATTTCAATGCATGGAAATAAAGAAAGAGAAAAAAAATAAGAGATAATTGTGCGGCATCGTTCTACTACTACATTGGAACTACAAAATAATATTTAAACTCAATAACTATTAACTATAAAAAAAATGAGGTGGGAGCAATTCTTGTGGGAGATATTGGACGAATCGTATGATTTATTTTTTAAAGTAATTTAATGCAAATTAAATCCATTATCT
>JAOUZG010038029.1:577802-598470 GCA_026289955.1 Argiope argentata | reverse complement strand
ATATATCAACTTGATTCTATAAAATTTATTTTTAAGAGACATAAGCCTGTACTCCAAAACAATCAAACGCCTTTTCAGATCCATAAATGAAGTCTCAAAATTTCTTGCTTTGTGGATCGACTATTTTTATCTCGCCCTAAATGGTCTTACACAGTACGATTATAAACTTTCTCACCACGTTTCTAATAATGCAAATAATTGGTGCGGTGTGCAAGTATGTGACCTTTTCTAATCTTTCAGAATGTTATACAATTTATTACACATATTACACATTTTACAATTTATTTTCAGACCACAACTATCCATTAGAGTCCGACTTTATTAATGACTAATTATTAATTATGCATTTGATGAAATTTGATTTTATGTTCCTATTAGTGAAGCCATCAGGTAGGAATATTGAGAAACAAGATTAAAAAATATCAGATAATTAAAATGAACAAATTCTACTAGAAAAAAAAATCTACCAGTTAACCCTCTATGGAATATATTTTTGTTTTAACTGTAAAAAAAATGTAGGAACGAAAAATCAGACATTATAAACCTATATATGCAAATGAAAACGAATTTTTGTGTTTAAACAATTTTATTGCGTTATAATCATTATGTAACTTTCAAGTCACACCGGCCGATAAGATTTGCACTTCTGTGTACAATAGCTCATACGTGAAAGTCCATAAAACAGTTTGCGTTTGGTGTAAGGCATAAATGCACACGCATCCATAAACATAGTTTGGTAATCACTGACAAAAGCACAAATCATTTCAATTGGATCAAAGGGTTTCGCGCAGTTTTACTGCCAACAGTACGCACAGCAATTATTTTGTTATTTCGGGTTGATGAGCCTAGCAATGGTCACGAATACTAGTTGTGTTTGCAATATGAGAGAGTTAAGATTTATGCTCCATCCCATGAAAAAAGCCATAATTATTTTATAAAAAGTCGATAAATTAAAATGTGACCTGAAATTTACACGGACCCCTTCAGGGTTAAAGATCCTTTTTACAATTGTTTAAACTAACTTTATTTCCGTCCCGTTATTAAAGTTATAGTTGCAGAGAGCTGTCGAGTTACTTAAAATCTCCGCGTTGCCTCCAAAGATACGAAAAAAGGAAAAAGAAATAAAAAAAGCATGGATCGGTGCTCAATCATATTACAGATCTTTTAATTCTATGCACACACAAAAAAAATGTCTCAAAAAAGTCTCATTTTGAAAGTGTGTGTGTGTGTGTGTGTGTGTGTGTGTGTGTGTGTGTGTGTGTGTGTGTGTGTGTGTGTGTGTTGCCACTCGATAAGTCAGGCCGTTTGATTTAGAATTACCACACTTCACACCTTTATACTTTGGAGAGTAGTTTAGAAACTTACTATTTATACACTTCGGTTGCCATTGTTGCATCAAATATTGGATTCTGCGAATTTTTTTTTCATTGCCGAAAGCTAGACAAATTAAAACTAGACGTTAAAATACAAATAAGTGACTGACCTTACAATGCTGCTAAACTCGAACGATAGATGAACCAAATATTTGTGCTTTTGATAGCTCCTTTAAGTCATGAAACTGGTTTAGAATTTTGTAATCAATGAACGAAACATACATTGATGGTTTGCCAGAGGTGACCGGTACAACATCATTCATGAGTGAAAATATAGCTGAGAGCTACTTAAAACCTTTTTATATAGACATTTTTTTTTAATTGACGCTTTACAGCATCATTTTATAAATATATAGTAACTCTCTCCTCTGTCGTGTAATAAATACAATAAACTGCTGATAGTTAAAAACGGCTTAGATCCATATGACGCACAAAGCCTGCTCCTATTGAGAAAATTTTTCCAAAACCCGAGATTTATCTGCTTCAGGTAGCAGAGAGAAAAGTGCCCTCTCCGACAACAATTCTAATTCCCTCCCACACACTTTGCATTTCGAGAAGGATGGCAATTGGAGCGGCGCTTTGTCATCGGCTTATCAATAACCCTCTGAGCGCGGTCTTTAATTGCTCTCCATTGATCAGCAACAAAGCGCTTGCGACCTGAAGCATCGCTGCGACTCTTTTTCAGTCGATGCAAAAAGACGTCGGCACAAAGAAGCCTCATTACGGAGAACTTCCCCACGATTCGAAATTCTGAGAAGGAAATGGTCCGCTTCTTTCCGCATATCAAACAATAGATTTTAGGTCCGGGCAGCTTAGGGATGCCCTCCCGATAGCTGAAGAGGGACATCGGCTCTTTGTCTCGCACCGCCACAAAAGTGTCCTCTCTGCTACGCAGTTGTATTTCGAATATTTGCTGCGCAAGTCGAGATGGCAGACTTTTTTACGCCTGAAAGGAGAACGAGACGGACGTGTGATTCGAACGATGCTCAACAGGTTGCCAGATAGGGGCTTGAAAATTCTGTGCTGCTTGTACAGTGGAATGGGGCAAAAAAAAATTTTTTTTTAAATCTTTTTTATTAAAATTCGACTTTTTTTTCTTTTTTGTAATGAAAGCCTCAGCAGGGAACTTTAAGTTTTTGACTTTGAAAGAACGGGCAGCGAATGTTCCGTGGATTTAAGAAATTACTCTCTAAACGATTGAATTAGAAAATCAATTTCTTCAGATATAAAAAGGTGTGTTCATAGACGTTACTTTGATTAAATTAGAAGCTTTTCAAGAATTGTTGGCTTCTAAAAACGAAATTTATGTATCTTTGATAACTTGGCGTATTTTCGAACAAGCGTCTCTGTATTTTTAGACATTCGGATTTCATTTACATTTAATTACAATTGTATTATAAATTGATACGAATATTTTAAAACAGAATAGGGTGTAGCTTATCTAAAGATGTCTATAATGCCATAAAGCGTTAATAAACTCAAATTTGAGGACCAACATTTGTGATTTTGATTAGTTCCTAGTGAAGATGGAAATAAGACTTATAAGACCGGTCACTCTAGAGAGAGGAACAAAACGTCTATTATTAGCAATAAAAAAAATCTCGAATAGCTTCTTTTTCAAACTGTTTTGCGCCTGTTAATGCATGCTTTAGAAAGCTGAGGTGCATTCCATATTCGCTCATCAGACATTTCTTCATTCCGAGTTGGACGTGCTGCCCGACTTCTCACTGTAGACCGCATGCCTCATTTTAAAATTTTGATCAAGCATACATAAATCGAATCGGGGAATCGAACAGCAACTCATGATGTCGAATTCAGTTTTCGGAAAGAAGACTCTCATCTCGAATGGAGGCTCCTCTCACATTCAGACATAAGGCGATTCCTCATCCGTATTCAGAGGAAAATCGTCGGAAGCTTTTCAAGCATTAGCCAAAAGACCCTTCAGGAGTGGGCACGTGATTACTCGAGGATACCGTCTTACTCACTCGTTCAAAAGGGAGGTGAATTTTTAAATTTTTTTTTATCCGCCATCGTCTTACAGATGCAATAAGTGAACACCTCCTTTCTACAATCTCCTTTCGACTATTAAAGTTAGGAGTGTTTGCTTGTGTAGATAATGAATTATTAGCTACGCTTTTTAATTAACGAGTTTGTTCTTTATAATTATTTTGAAAATTATAACAAATAATAACATAAAAAAATTAAATACCTTTAAGTACTTTAAGATAACGTTAGCAATTTAAATGATTTATCTTTATTAAAATTATAATTTTAATTATTTTACCATTTCAAAATTAAATTTTTAAAACTATTTGCAAACTATTCATTCAATTCAAATAATTTTGGAATAAATTTTAGAAATACGCATCTCTGACCGTTCCCTTCCCTTACGGACGACGATGATAACCCACAAGTACACGTCAAAAGCATGGCGGCTATTTTCTTGGAATCGGCTGGTCTATTGCCCTTTAATATTTGTGTAAATGAGCACTTTAAAAGCATTGTACCATTGTTCCAAATCTCATTCCGAACTCAATCTTAAGCTCGCTCCTTTTCCTCGCCAACCTCCGAAGGCAAATGAAAGCAAACAAACTTCACGCTGTCTCATTCTGAGGAGCTGAACTGCTCCCTATGAGCTCCTCTGTCTCTGTCTGATCTGACTTATCCTTTGCGCAAATGAACCAGCAGTGATTCGGCTGTCGAACCTTCTACTTCCTATTTTCTCCTTTTATGTGCGAAAATGAACAGTCTCTTCTTAATTGACTGTGATACCGTCTCTCAATTTTTAATTCCAAGAGCTCTAAAATAAAAAAAATCAAAGTCAGTTAATAAAAACTACTCGGTGACTGGTTGGCGTTCATCTAACATGAACCTAAATAAATATTTTAGACAACTTTTTGAGCAGTAAAAAACACACTCTCGGTTAGCTTTTAGTTGGCATAATAAGGCCGAAAAGAGCTTATAAAAAAGTGTTTTTCTAATTTACTTTGAAAAGCATTCTTGAGTTATAAACTTGAATTAAGATAGTTTAAAAACTAATTTTAAACTGATTTTTTAATGGGCTTATCTGTGTGTAAAGGTTTTTCTAATACACTGGTAATAATTGGGTGTCACCAGGCATATTCTATATACTGATAATTATTATTATCTAACTATTTATTAAGTATTTTATAAAAATAAAAAATCAATATGTAAATAAGGCAAATAAAATTATTTAAATATATAAAACATTCCCTAAAAGTACAAAAATAAGTTGATTCCAACCGTGACAGCTTTTTTCCGAAATTTTTTTAAGGAAATTCCATTTGTATCTGATTATGCTCTTTGTTAAGTGTCTTGCCTCAATTAAAACAAACAGATACCCTCTGAAGAACAAAATGGACACTTTTCCTTTAACGACATTTCCATCCTGGAGTTCGCCAGAAGCCAAAATCGAGTGGAATTAACGTATCTCGTCATTTTTTATCGCTCGCTGACATTCACTCTTCGGATGACTTGGCGCGAATTCATTTGTTTGGCGGCTCATTCATCATTCTTGAAGACGACACCGAGCATATTGGCGGTAGTTTTGACTGTCTCGAGGCGTCATTAATAAAGCGAGAGGAGCTCGCCAATTATACGTTTTTATTGATGCACGTGTGGCTTGCTCTCAACGCCGTGAACTGACAGGTAGCTCGAATGACTTATTTCTTTATAGCAGACGTAATACAATTTATGGCATCGTTTTCTCTCGTTCGAGGAGCCCCCAGAATAATTCGAAAAAATATCGTACCTGGCTCTATATCCTAATTTGTCCCTTTTTTTATTCATAAATAAACATATTAAGCAAATGACCTAGATGTAGGCCTTAAAACTAAACTCTAAAATTCTTGTCTTCATGAAGACCATCAGCGTAATGTATCTGGAAATAGTGGCAGCATGGATCTACTCTTTAGAATAAATAGTCGTTTTGAAGCTACGCTATACTTTTTTAGAAAGCGTGTCAGTTGATCTGAATGATACTAGAGCCAACAAATTATCATCACATCTTCGAGGCTGTTTGTCCCTCTCGAATTTAATATCTTTCAGATCTGCATACAATCAAAGAAAGGACCTCGGAGAATCGGACCTAAAACTCTCAACCCTCTGACCCCAAAGCTTAAGTTTCATCACCAGAAAAGTGAGATATTAAGGTAGATTTCAACTGTCATTAATTTACATTATGTGCCATCTCTGATTTTCGGTGAATTTAATGTTCACTTATGAGACTATCTGGATTGTCCTGGATTGTATCCAATTTGCATTTATTCCGAACTTTAATTCATTTACTCCCCCCCCAACTGCCTGATGTCTCCACACTGAAAGTCAGAATATCGTTTCATTTTACATTTACAGCTAAATGTGAAACAAGGGGAACGTTACAAGGTGGTCATTAAGTTAATCCCCCAGTTTGAAGGCATTTGCAGCTGAAACTAATGAACGGAATGAAACTAAATTCCATGGGCTGGCCACGGGAAGTATAAGGGGATGAATTCAGAAAAAAAAGGCCGTCGGTGTAAAATCTTGTACATAGGAAAAGTCTTTAATTTTGATCGCTTACTCATTACGGTTATTGACCCGCTTTCCACCCGACGGCCCCAATTCTTCTGATTTTCGTTACTCCATTTTTAATGCGGAATTCCTCCCTCCCCCTCCCCCCGTTCCTTTTACAGAAGCTTTTTAAAACATGGTCTCTTTGCGTCCATTAAATTTAGTTGCAGATGCTTCCAAGTAAGAAAGGTTTTTTATCTAACCTTCCATTAAATGAACGAATTAAGAATCCCTTGAAACAATTTTGTGAAATATTAATAAATTCCATCACAACATTGCTCATGTGATGACGATTCGAAATGCTGTGAGGGCAATGCAGCGCATGACATCGCCGATTTCTCTTGATTCAATTATTTTCCAGAAAATTGGGATTTGTGCATTCTTAAGCAACTAATTATGAAAATTTTTTCACCCAAATAACTCTGGGTGACATGGAGGAGGGGTTGAAGGGTGTGGCACAAAAGCATTGCCATTTAGTTAGCCACGCTATTTTATCGCTGGGAACCCGGCCATTTTGAGCTCTATACAGCTTTTCGTTCCGTACTCCTGCGTATAAACTACTTCGTGGAAAAGAAACCAAGCTATATTGTTGATAAAATAGAAATTTGTTTATTTATAATATCATATTGCACAGTCGAGCAATTAAATCCTGCTTTCAATGTCATTAGTTTGTAAATAAAGTATTAATTCCTTCCAGATGAAAGGCATGACATAACATTAATGGAGGACATTTTGACTCGACATAAAGAGGACCAGCATTCTTAGCAGCTGCTGTATAGTTAAGTGTGGAACCCAACACGATGAAGCCTTGTTTTCAAAATAAATTCGAATATCATCGTGTTTGCATGACAAAAAAATGCGTCTAATCTGGCGGTTACGAGTATCTCGCTCCTGAAGAAGTCCCACCGTCAATAGCTTAAGCTTTCTATAGATTTGAAAAACCAAAAGACGCAACATCTAAACTGACATTGAGATTAGGAAATAGTCATTGTATTGATTAGTCCGAGTGTTACCATCTGCAAAAGGAAGTACGTTTTGTCTTCAGGGATGGGTATGTTACTTAGCCAATTTCATTGATTAAAAGCTCATAATAGTGATTCAAGAATTTACAGAAATAACAAAGCTATGAAGCAACTTTATTACGAAACGCCTATCAAAGCATGTTTCTTTAAAAACGTATGATAATCCGGAAGAAATGTATTTGCGAAAGGAAGGCAGCTGGTGTTTCCTATGAGATTCTGCAGCTTTGAATGTAGTTGCACTCGTTTGTTAGGCTGATAAGTTTTTTTGACGGTGTGAGGCGGTTGCGCCCAGATTGAGAGGTCTGGTGCGCCCTGCAGCGTGAAGTGACAAGAATCGATCTTTTATTTAATGTTCGTCTTTTTTTTCAGAGATTCACAATGAGGTCCATTGAAATCTTTGTGCAGGTATGTCCAGGATGTGCAAAAGGAAGTAGGAATGCATGCGTACGCGGCATATTCCCCAGAATATACTGAAATTTCCTTGAATACCCTTTCATAAGATTAAAAAAAAGACTCAAGCTGGAAAACTCTAAAAGGCTTCTGATGTAGAAGATGCAGATTGTGCAGTGCAGCTGAAGGATCTCAGTGTTCCTGTCAACGCTGGAAACTTCAAATTGAAAATACGCCCGCTTTGATAATAAATGATGAAATAAATTCCTTCTATTAATAGATTTCTTAGCAACTCATCTGAAAATAATTGAATAGAAAAAAGTTTCTTAAACATGCCTTTACTATTTATATACATATCTTATAATGAGCGAGGGGGATGAGTTCTTGATGATTTTGACAATCAGTTTGTAGCTGAAATGTTCTGACGAAGATTTTGACAGTGTAAAGCATTTTCACCTACAAAGTAGCTTTACAAATATTGAAAAAAGAATGAAATTATGAAATTAAAGATTGAAATTATGAGCTTTTTTGGGTGCCAGTTGGTTTGCCATAAATACCAATTATGTTGCATTTCCTTTAAAACTCTTGTACATAGTTTAATGTTCCGGATTTTGCCAAGAAAACGACTGCGAGTATCAAATTACGATAGACATTTAAACGCTCTTATTTCAACAACACGAAGCCTATCCTTCTTATTTTACAAATGAATGAAGAATGAAGTTCTAAAACGTCGCAGGAACCTTAAAAACGATTGGGATGGGCCATCTCCTAGGCCTGTCTATGAAACAACGAAAAAGGTATACAATGCATTGTTACAATGAAATGGGTTCTATTATCGTAATATATTTATCTTAATAAATTGCCGATACTCAGAAAAATTACTCGATCCCGAAACTTATAAGACTGAAAAGGTAATTGGGGTTTGGAGATATTTTCAGGTGCCCTAAAAATTATTTCAATATTTAATGATTGAAAAGCGTCTTAATATTAATAAAATCACAACGGAAAGGCTATGAAATTTTGCTTCACTCTTAATTAATGTTTTAAATTAAATGTCATTCCGAGGTGCTCGCTTTCATCCCCTAAGCAATATGTGCATTAAATTTGGTATCGTTACTCCAAATATTATCGCCTTCAGACAGCCAGTGCACGCGCGCGATCCCCTTCACAGTTGGCAGATGCAAGAAATGGAGATTAGACAGCTGCATGATTCAAATTCTGTTGATATCTGCAATCACTAACAAAAAAAGAGAAAGAAAATCTCTCACATTCTATTTTCTTTTGTGAAACGTGTGCAGTTAATTTCAAAATTCAATTTGAGTTCATAAATATCAGTATAAAGTATTCCAATGTGCGGTGAGATAAATTAGCTGGCACTTAACATTGGCTATCCAAAACTTTTCTTTCCGCTCCAATCAGTTTCTTTTCAGCAGAACACTTTTTGTCGAAGCTGAAGAAAAAATTGGGAAGCGCTCGATTGGCGATATAAACGATCTTCGAACTTGAATGCAGGCCAAATACTTTTACGCCCTGGAAGTAGGGCGAAAGTCTGCTCTCTCACATTTGCCGCTACTTATATAATCAAAAATCTATGTCCGTGATTATTTTTTAAAAATTTGTTGTATAGTTGATTATGTATTATATTTTACATCTATATATCACCCATTTAATTTTTTCAATTAATTTATTTATTGAATTAGTTATCTATTAGTCAATTTCAACAACATAACAACAGACTAAATAAGATTTTGGAGAAAGAAGGGGGAAAATGGAATATGTGAGGAACTTAACATATATTCGCCAATTATCATTTAAATCCTGGTTAGTATTTTTTATTACAAAAAATATCTCTACAATTAAATAGTTTAAAATTATTAATTTTGTTTAGGAATACATCATTTGAAAAGAAAATCCTGATGAAAATAGTAGCAAAACTTTTTTTAAATGAATCAATTTTATTCGTTTATTCGCTACATCAATATTATTTTAAGATTTTCAGTTACATTATAAAAACGAAAAGGAAGATATGATTGAGTATATCTTTTTTCGTGCAACGTTTGGAGTCAGTCGTAACAATTAATCCTAAATCCCCTGCTCTGCAAAAAAAAAAAAAAAAACATAGATTCATTATCGTTATCATTTCCATTTATGCGCCATACCGTGCATGATTTAAAACTAGAGGATTGTCAGCAGTACCTACAGCAGCACAGATGAATGCCATGCTAAAGTCCTCATCCCAAATGCAAAACATTTGTTTTGGAATGACGTCTTCATCTCTAGACGCGTGTGAATGATCGTCACTCGTAACTTTCACATCAAAAACAGACACTCTCCAATAATTTGCAAATGAAGATTCATAAGATTAATCTTCACGATACATAATAATTTCATTGATAAAATAATATTTTGTTGATGCTGTCTTTGCATGAAAAGTAAGGCAGAGTAGGGCATCCGATCACTTGAAGAAGAAGCATTCGGATTGGCCATCACGATATATAATTCGATTCTCTTACTTAAAAGACAAGAAAATAATAAAAAAGGTTGTTAAAAAAAAGTGCTTTTTCGCTTAAAGACTTCTTTAAAGAAATATGTGAGAGGGAGTGGAAATGGCTATATTTCATTTCAACCACCTACCACTTGAAGCTGCACTAAAAAAAATAATCTAGAAACCCGTTCAAATTCTTTTAAAATTGTTTTAAACCCCACCATACATTATCGACTTGATCACGCCATTTTAAATGAAACTTAATTTTACTCTTCGTCCAGATCTGCGTTAGCAGCGCCTGTTTTAGTAATCAGAGCTGTCGTGTACTTTTTATTCTAGACTTTTCGTTCTCGAAGATATTTGTCTTCATAAAGCCCCGAGTGATATACTTTGATCAAGACATTGATTTTCCTCTTAAAACAAAAAATGAAATCTTTTTTTAAAAATGGCAAGATATATGTAAAAGATCATTGGAAGATTTATTTAAATGTGTATTGATTTTTTCCTCTTCTATTTTTAAATGATAATTCGTGTACTTCAAGACTTAGAAATGTTTCAAATATACATAAAAAAAAATAACTACGTATTCTTACAATAGAATGTCTATGCCTAAGTATAAATCGACGCATTCTTTAGAAAAAAATATTTAGATTTCGATATTGTTTATCCACTTTGCGCCTCTTAGGATATAACGCGCCAAATTAAAAGTAATGAACAGAATCCCTTTCTTATATATAAAAATAATTAGTCACTCACTTCGAAATGATGCCATTGATGCGAAACCAAAATTTATTTCTTGCTTAGTTTTACTCATAATTAAATTCTGAAAGCATTAAAACTGTCCTAAAATTGCAGTCATTAGTTGTAACGTTGGAAATGCGCCACCATTAAAAGGCAAGACCAAAGGCAATGAAATAAAACCGTACAAAGAACCCTTCAAGATTAAAGGAGAGCACATCACGGATGAATCCTCAAAACATAAGAAATGTAATTTCCCCAACACCTCAACATTTATAACAATACTGAATTCCTCTGAGTTGCTTTGTTTTTATTATTTATTTATTTATTTATTTTCAATCTTTGTAACATTTTGCTTCAAATGTGTGTGTGCGCACGCGCTGACGTTTCCGTTTGCACTTTACGATACAAATCAGGCTGGGTCACTTTACGCCATGGAATCGAACAAGCGGGTGTGATGGCGATTCAGTGCAAAACTGATTCACTATTGTGATATTAGTTATGAAAAATTTTTATTTCATTTTATGTCTCTTTGGATTTTTTTTCGCACGCATTTATCTCTAGTGTATTTCTAATGATTGTAGAAAAATAGGACTCTCAAACACAGCAGTCTAAAGCATGTCAGAAGTAAAGCTTTTCACTTCTGAAATAATATTTCTGAGAATTATTTAAGAATAAATTACTTTTCCTTAAAATTCTTAAGAACTGAAGCAGAAATTTCTTTTTTAAACATTTTATAGTTATATATTACAGATTTTTTAAAAAAAGAAAATCCAACATTTACATACATTTCTCTCGGCTACCAAAAATTTTAATTTGAAAATTTGAGGATTTAATTATCAGTATATGATGAAAAATTATTTATAGTGTTTTATGCAGTTTCAATTAATTTAAATAATTTAATTGGTTGTCTCTCTTTTTATAAAGAATTCGTTTTCGTCTATTGATTGCAGTTTCCATCGTCTATGAACCAAACGATCTCATCGTTTTGAAAAAGATGAACTAGAAAAATCATCATTACCTCATTATCATTGTTTTTGCTGGATATTTTTCTCTTTGATTTTGCTGGCATTCATCGTGCTACGGGCAACGCAGTTCGAGTCCTGTTAGCAATTCATCATTTCAATTCATTAATAAATCACATTTTTTCGAGGCAGGCTGTCGCGTAGAAATCCATCGCAGCATTGGGTTTTATTTTCCGCTCTTGTGCCGAATTAAATGTAAACGATCGAGAGTTCATCGAGGCGTCTTCGCGTTTCAGACATCGATGTCTTCGCGTCATCTGCTTTCAGAAACCGCATTACGGTGAAGCTCGTCCGCTCGGATTTAGACTCGAAATTTCAGTTCTGCTGAATATTCGGGCCATCCATCTGCTCCGAACAGCTGCATTCATTTAAGCCCCGAATTGTAAGATCCGTTGTTATTGTGACTAAATAACGCATCGCTATGAGAACCGATGAAGTTAAACAGCTCGTTTGTTGTCGTTGTTTCTAATGGCACTCGCCATGCACAAGCTTGTTGGTGCCGTCGGCGAGTTCGAGCCGAGGGCGGGCCTCTTGTTTTAAGTAGAGCCAAGAGGGCGTCTTGGCTTACCTGTGGCTACTCACGCATCACATTCACTCGCACGGCCGCTTTTCTTCTGGGTCGGTGGGTGCGCATTCACAGATAGAACAGACGAAGAGCAACCATTCCCGAACCGGGACTCGGACCGTATCGCGGGAGAGACGTGCCGCCACTGTGCCGGGACGTTTGCATGTTTCATAATATCGAGGGAAGGAACCAAAGAATAATCTTCAACGGAATAATGTCGAGGGAATATTGAGGGAACGGAGGGATATTGAGGGAACGGGGGAATATTAAGGGAATAATATTGAAGGGAAGAAACCAAAGTAGACCGAGTGCTAAGCAAACGACGCCTCCTCCGCTCAGGGTCAAATGCCTCTGCTACTCCCCCTCCTCCTCGTATTACGTGAGTATGTGTGATGATTTGTTTTGTTGTTTATGATGGGAACGAAAGACTGACGGGAAGCCGAGAGATCTCGTCGTTCCCGGATCTAAGGCAACATTCAGACTCCGCGTTCCGTCAAGAGTAGACCTCAGTTCGAAGGGAAGGGAAAGAATGAGAGAATCAAAGTGAAAGAAGAATTTAGAGAATATTTGCAAAATTAGGAACAGTTGACGAAGCTGTGAATGATTGCGAGAACGAATGAATGGAAGTGGGCTTTCAAAATCCATACTGCAAAATAGATTTTCTCAAATGTGGCCCTCAAATACAAGGAAGCCCAAGGGACAATTTTGGTGGCATTCTCATCACAATCAATAAAAACTCCATTTTCTTCAAATAAAATCTCTGGAGCAGGGGATGAGCCAACGCGCCAGGTGTCCATTTAACGAGTTTAAATGTACTTCAATAGTAATAAAACAATTTTCGATATTATAATATTTTATCTAGACGTAGTTTTTAGATTTATAAAAAATATATATTTTAAAAATTTATTAGATTTTGTACAAATTGGCATTTTGTCGGGTACATAAAATTAGTATTTAATTAGTTCCTACATACGACTTACGTGTCATATAGTCGCTAACACTAAATTTACGGAATTACTCCATTTTGACGCATTTCACATATTATAAAGAAAATTACAAATAAAGTTCGCATTTTTATTTCATCTCCAGCACTTTTTTTTTTACCGTTGAACATATATATTGAATATGTATTGATATCTATTTCCTTTAAATGTGTTGAAATATTGTAATTATGTTCGTGGTGTAACTACATTTACAAATGCGTGTCAATTTGGTGCGATTGTAAAAACAGTATTAAAAGCCAGAAGCGAACGAACCCGGGGACAATAATTGCGTATGACAATCAGACAAAGTTTGCGCGACATTTGGTATGCTACCAAATGTCGCGCAAATATACCATCAAGTCAGCGTCTTTTCAATGGCCTCTCGAGCTGCTTTTTTAACATTTGTGGTTCCTTGCCAATAAACGCATTGATATTAAACAAGAATCTACACTGCATCAAAGCTGTCCAAAAGGATTTTCTATTTCAGTTGTCCGATGAACTGGCAGAAGGAATTAAGAAAAAATACAAAAGCATTGATTATTATTTCTCGTCCCCCATTACTCCTCAAGAACGCAAGGGTTACCGAATTGGCTTTTGAAAAAGAAACAGAAGTAATAGTACTCGTAGAATATGCAAAAATGTGGTTTGAAGAAATTTTATAAAAACAATTGAGTATTTGTGTAAAAGATGCGGGAAGAAATTTTGAAGTAATAAGTACTAAAACTTTCTATAAATAAATATCTCAATATTTTTACGTCTCACTTATAAAGTAAAACTGTATTGCTTTTTAGTGGTTGTTTTTTCTTTAAATATAGGCAGTCGTTCACGCTTCCAATGGACGAGTGTTGTCAAGATACGAATAGAAGAAATGTCCGAAAACCTAGTGTTAATATCTGATTGGATTAATTTTTTTACAAATCTACAAATTTCGCTCACAGATAGTTCGGCACGAGGAATCTCCAAGCGTAGGCTTCGAAATAACAATCGCATTCAATGCAATCGAAACTTTCGAAAGGGAGTCGCGCGCAACAGCTTGCGAGTGATGCGAGGAGTTCGGGATCGAAAAGAGAGAAGAATGATACAGAAGGACAGACGGATCGGTAAGCTTGCATGGAAATCCCTCTCGCGTCCAGGTAAACAGAATATTTTCTAAATGGAAGAATCTTCCTCCCCCCCCCTCCTGGAATATGAACGGACAGCTAAATTTTACGCCAACACTGAGCTCTGTCGGGATGCCGGGCGAAGTGACAAGTCCAATTACGCCCAGGGACTCGCCATTTCCATTTCCAGGTGTCAAGTGTTCGAGGGCCGGATCAATGGAGTCCCCTTTCAGAAGAGATCGAACTCGCCATTTTCCGCCTGGCAGAGCGCGCGAGAGCTATGGGAGGGCTGTTGTAATCGGACAGGGGAAGAAGAAAAAGAAATTTCTTCTAAAGTACTTCTCTGCCAGCTGTCAGAACCTTTCCTCTTTTTTTTTCAAAACTACAGCGTCGTATGTTGTAAAATTAAAATTTCATATAAATTTAAAACACGGTCTTGCGCATCATAATAATTTATTGATTTTTCTATTAAAAAAGGGTAATCGAACTGTAAAAAAAAATAGAAAAAAGTTCATCCTATCGAACTGAAGCAAAAGTTTATTATTAAAACAATATAGCTATGCCCTAGCGAATAACTGAAAACAAATACACATCACAACCGTCAAGGGCAAGACGTTCCAATTCCATGCTCAGCTGGTGCTACCGACAAGCCAATCATTCTTGAGCCACATAGCCTATCGATTGTGCACTATGATCCATTTCAGCTCTGAAGGGGGTTTTCCAGCTCATAAAGCTAGTGAGGTAATTTTATAAATCTGTTGATAATGAGGTGTTAAAATAAATGCGTGTTTATGTTTCGGTTGAGCACGATAATGAGCGCACTGCGGGCGAAACATCTCGGGAAATCAAACTTGGCACTTCCACACTTCAGATGGTGAAACTATGCCTTACGGAACATTTTTGTGATTTTAATTAGAATATTTTAAGCGTAATTGTGGTGCTAATTAATAATGAATTCTCAGTACAAAAATTATTTTTATATTAAAACGCATAAAACTAACTTTTCAATGCCCTTTTTACATATAAATTGTCTCTATTTTTAATCCACATTGTTTTCATTTTTAATCAGTTTTTAAAATATATTTCAACTATGTTTTCTAACAATTTATTTCACAAAAAATTATGATAAACTTTAACCAGCAATTTTTCAAGCTTAGTCATCTAACTGCAAACTAAATCAACAAAAATGTCAACATGCGCTTATATGAAATGAAATAAATATAAAATGTGACACTTTCTTTTAAAAAACGAGTGCAAGAAAAAGTTATCTGTGACTTTTTAATATATATATATATATAAGTAATTCAATAATATATATTTTATTTAAGGTAAATACAATTCATTGTGTACGGGATATTCACTTTAGTCAATGCCTAGAAGTTAGTTTCTAAAGTTTTATTACTATCTGTACATATGTAATAAAAATAATAATGAAGTAAGTAATTACATTTTATATAGTTTGAATCAATAAATTCTCTGATAAATTAAGAATTTTAAATATTTATACAGTACATCTGTCCTACAAGTAGCATTTAATAAGATATTCTCAAGATACTAATATTTGAAATAAAAAAAAATGTTTCACTCATTTCGATTTAAATGATTGAGTTGTGGAAATTCAGATGTCTTCATTCTGCTCGATGTTAGACCTCTTTATGGACAGTCTTGAAGAAAACAAGTCAAAAAGTGTCCGGAGTTTCCCAAAAGCCGATTGTCTAAAATAATGATTTTCAAAGCTTTATCATTCGATCAGATTTGGTCTAGAAATAGGATCAAAACCTTCCACTGTCGAGCGTGATTTACTGGAACGTGGTAGAAGAGCCGGGGGGTGGGAGGGCAGGACGGCCGCGAGGGTATGTTGTAAATAGCACACTGCACAGTGGGTTTTTTTTAAATCTTAATCAGAATTATTCATTAAACACGATTTTGATGACCTCTCGTAGTTGCATAATCAGTGCCCAATTGAAACCTGTACTGAGAACATGTCCACTGTTTTAACTGGTAAGTGGGATAAAAATATTACGTAAATTTTGACTTAAGATTATGTGGTTCATCCGTATAAAAAGTTTTTATTTGTTTACTTTGACTACGCATTACGTTTTAAAAAATCGGCGTTTTTTTCACTAATTGTAATATATTTTTTATAAATCATCAAAAATGCCCAATGGTGCAATCAGATGGCTTACCGAGAATTTGTAAGAAAATTGTGGTACATATTATAAATTGCTGATCTTTAGGCCTGTTTGGTTCATGTATTTAGACATTCTGCTTTAAATATCAACAAGCACTTTTAAAAACTAGACATCTGAGGTTATAAATATTCAGTAGTACACATTTCAATACTGAGGAATTCGATTTGTCAAACTCATGTTCTAAATGATGTGCCTAGTTTCAGCAAAAAAAGATTTAAAGCTGAAATGTTATCATTTTCTCTTTCACTTCAAATTCAAATTTGAATATTATGAAATCTAATATTGTTATTAAGATGTAAGATATGAATAGTAAAAATGGAGTTCATGCTTTTAAAGTAGTTTCAGTCACGTGACTCTCAAAATTTGAAGTTAAAAAACATTTTGCCGAAGAAGCTATTGAGAGACCAAATTACAAAAATATTCATATAGGGTTGAATTTTTTAAAATGATTGTAGGAAAAATATTTCTCTAAAATTATTCACCTTTTAGAAGGTGAAGAATGTTAACTTTAAGAAACCCTTGAAAAGGAATGTTTTGCAATTCGCTCTAAATTATAACTGCATCGACATCTTCGTTTATTGAAAAAAAAAACGTTTTACTTCATCATCTATGACTGTGATTATAAATTTGAATTCGGAAGTGCAAATATATTTATTTTCTTACTTGCACGGGATTTTTTTTACTGGCCAAGTTTTTGCACGTTCTGTGTCCGAATATCTAACGCACAACTAAGAAATATTTTTCAAAATTATGAAAATTTTGAACGCAGACCGAAAAAATCTCTCACTTGATTTAAGCTATTGATTGCAGTATGCATATCGTCAGTTTTTTTGTTTAGAAGGGGCTCATTTTTTACATCCCCCCCCAACAGGATTTATATAGCATAATCGAATCATTCCACAGTGAATTATAACTTCGTAGTGCATAATGATGCTCCCTGGCTGCCCTTCGTAAAGCAGTATGAAACTTTCTAAATTGGAAGCTAAACGAACCGCAATATTTCAACCCGTCTTTATATTCTGATTAAGAAAAGTAAATCCAACAAAGAAATACAAGTGAATAGGTGAATTTGTGAGTTAAATAATTCAATGAAAATGAGTTCAATCTGTTCATTTTTAACCATTTTAATAAATAATTAATAAATGACTAGCAAATCAAGTTAACAAATGAGATGTTAATATATGCTACTTTAAATGTTAATAATTACTAAATTAAAAATCCATAATGACGTCTTTAAATGTGTGAAAATAATTTGAACGAATAAGAAGTATATAATACTCTCAATATAATATTAATACAGTAAAAATTTAAATCAATATATCACGTCAGAGAAAAAGACAATTACGGTCAGTAGATACCAACATCGAGGTGGTTAAATATCGAAAATAACGGAGAATATCAGAACTTTTTTTTTCCTTTCTTCAATTTTAATTTCCAATTCGCTGAAACAACTTGAAATTTTATTCCGTATTAATATTTTTAAAAAATCCGGTTGTTCGGTGAAGAGAATTCCAATGAACCGCTGATCGACACCCGGTCGACGTTCTCGTCCTCTTTCGTGGACTGGTTTAAGAGGGAAATGAGTTGTGTGTGTTTTCGAGTACTCCCATTGATGAGACGAGATGAAAAATGTATATGCCGTTGCGAATTTGTGACGCTTTCCTGCCGATTAAGCAGTTCGCTTGAACAGCGACATTTACAGCAATGGATCCTGAATGGTCACTAACTTTGAGAAAGTTTTGCGAATAAGTAAAATCTGAAAGTGATAAAAAGTGGATTTTCTAAGGGTATTTAGCTCATTAGATTTCTGAATTGGCGTATGATGTAAAAAATGTTCTGTTAGGCATATATAAAGCAGAAGAAGTAGGAGGAGTTAATTTTGAAATACCCATTCTTTTTCTTCGGTTAAAAAAACTGAAATGGACACAACCCGTAGGAAGGTTTCACACTGCAGGAGGAAACCACTCTGCTGGGGCAGCGGGCGGAGAGCTCATTGGCAGCCATTGCTGAGCTGGGGGCGCTCACCGTTTGTCGCTGTTGTCGTCGTCGTTGTTTTGAGGCAGAGTTGAGCAGGGCAGAAAAGTGTTGGAGCGACGAAAACAGTGTGAAGACTGCAGGCCGTCCTTACTAGGCTTTACCTAATTTTCTTCTGCCCCATAAGTCCCGGATGAAAGGGTTGGAGCTTTCGCATCCCCCATTAAGGATTCCGGTCTCAAAAGTGTGGAGAAAGAAATTTAAGAAATGAGCAGACGTCGCTGAGATTTAAAAACAAAGTTATCCTTTCGCAGTTTATTGCAGAATTAGAACCGAATATCAGAGCGCAAATGTTGATCGGATTCGTTTCTTAGAAAAAGGGTAGAGGGGTGATGAGACTCGGGAATCATTGACTCCAAGCATAAACGTGACGGATGGTCGGGAACAAATTCCAGATGCGAGGCTTTTCTAGCTGGCGATGAAATTTTCTCAAAAAACATTAGAGTATGTGTCGAATGAAAAGGATAAGATAAAGGAGCGCGTGAATGAGAGACCAGTAAAGAAAAAGAAGGTAAGAGTAGGAAAAAAGGTGGCTATGGAAGATCGCCTATCAGATGTTTTCACTGCTGTAAGGCGGGTTATGAGGGCGAAAGCAGAATAAAGACGGCAAATGATTTCAGAAGTAGAAGATAGGATCAGCAGAGAAATTTTCATTGGGGAAATTTTTGCAAGAAACTAAAATGGAGCTTGGAACTAAACTGTAAATTCAGAGAGTAACGCCGAAAAAAGGCTGAGCGTCGGAAGCTAGATATGCCCTTTCCTGCACCGCTCATGTCCATCCAGAAAAACGGATAGATTCATTTTCAATTCTCGTAAAGGTAAAAGATCGGAGAAGTTCCGGAGGATTAATAGAGTCAAAACTAATCAAGGATCTTATTTATTCTACGCTAATTAAAACGACTTGAAGTAATGGAGACTCCCCTCGTAAATGCAAAAACAATTTCGAGCGCCTCTGTAAATGCACAATTTGCCTGTAAAACAAATAAAAAATTTCAAAGTTTACTTTGAATTGGTAGATGAAAATTTATTTCCCACTTTTGATGCTACAATTGAATTTTTCAATTTGTGCTATACTTGGTTAATTATATGATGAAAAAGCGAAAAACAGAAGTAAATTTGAATTTCGTTAGAGTCAACCATAATGAATGGTTTGAAATAAAGAAAAATACGTTTAATAAGACGGACAGTGAAAAAAAAATCTGCTGTTCAGAAACTTGCGATAAATTTTTTAAATATATGGAAATTTCATAGTTTAAAAGCAAAAATGGTAGTTCCTGAAACACTTTTACTTTTGATGATGAATAACAGTCATAACTCTTAAACTGTAGCTTATGCTGTATTTCCATAAACATTAAGAAGAGTAAAGTAAAAGTTTTTTTATCACAACTTTTAAAAAACTGTTGAAAATTATGTCAAGTTTTTCCAATCATGTATTTAATAAGTGTAGACGTAAATATTTTTTTTAATTTTTATAACGGATTATTTTGCATGCTATGCCGAAGTGAATCCAGGCAGAGACATTCAGAATGTTGTTGTTACCAAGGTATTCATAGACTTCTTTTCGAGACATGTAATGAAAACGTTGCATTCAAACAGAATTCTAATTTCATTCAGTAAGTCATTCAAAAACTCTTGGAATTTCTCAACAATAAACTTTATCATGCAATCCATAGAAGAACAGAATGCTTGAATGATTTATCTAACATTAATTAAATCTCTAATCTACCTGTTATCCGAAGCCAAATGGATGGATTTTCCTTAACTTTAGGTCCTTGCAGATGGATATCCTTGATTTGCACATCCATTGATCTATCAAAGAAAAACTTTTTTTCCTGCATGGTAGATTTATGAATGTCTGCAGATGCTATTTATTCTGAGTCATTCAGATCTTACATAGACACTTTATCTTACAACATAGATACTTTATCTTTAGTAGCAGACCTTTTCTTAAGTTTTCTTTCAGTTAGAAAAATCGACAGAGAACCTTCCGGAAGAAGATGGGGATTACTTAAGGCAAAACAAAATGTTAGAGATTTGGTTTCTCTTAACGTACTGAGAGTTAAATCTGATATGACGAAGAAATTAGCTAAGTTAAATCGTCCTTAGGACAGCCAAAACAGTTTTAATGCTTTCGGGATAGAAAAAGTGTGTGTGTGTGTGTGTGTGTGTGTGTGTGTGTGTGTGTGTGTGTG
>JAOUZG010038029.1:565149-577792 GCA_026289955.1 Argiope argentata | reverse complement strand
GTGTGTGTGTGTGTGTGTGTGTGTGTGTGTGTGTGTGTGTGTGTGTGTGGATATTTGAATTTTCTATTTTTTTTCCTTGCTTCAATTTGAGAATGGTTTTTTGCTCTACTTGAAGCGTCCAAGTGATTTATCATTTTCCTTTGTGTAAAACACGTGAAAAGAAAAAGAACTGCCTGTGTATACGCTGAAGAGTAATTATCTTGTCCACGTACATACATTTTTACACTTGCACTGAAAAGGTGTACTTGTCTTCTCGAATCATTATAAGTGATATGAAATAATTTTTCTTAATTTTTGCTCAAGTTTATATTGACAATGGTTTGTCGTTTCTTTGTATGTCGAGAGTCTTATCGAATAAGATAGTCTTCGAACATGAGCACATGATGTTGGAGGAATCTAATCTTCATTATTGAATTCTCTTCCGTGGTCATCATGTGGTAACACTTCTGAAAGCGTTTTTAGTAATTTATGCACATTTGAATTGTTTTGCTGTGTCAGCCTGGGGGATCAAAAACAAATCGTGCAAGTTTTTTCAGTTGCAATAAAATTTCATTATACAAAAATGAAGGTGTCATTATTGGAACGAGCAGTATAAGAAGGGCGACCATCCCATATGGGAGGAGGTTACACCTCTACCCCCCAATTATGCTGGAACATGATCAGCTGCCCTTGAGTGGGGGAGAAAGGCATGAATTCACTCTCTTATCAATACCAGAAATGTGCATTCTCAAGGGCCCCTCTGGATGCACGCCATCTTTTCCAGCCAACGTTCATTAAATCCCTGTAAACTAACGATGCAAGTGCAAGAGACACTTTTTAATCAGTTGGTTCAAATGCGACTGAGAGCTAGTTCCACCCTCCCGGATGGATATCCAACAGCAATCACGAGTGAAAAACCAAAGGACAGCGGCGAGCTGAGAACTATTTGTAAAGACGGTTGCCAAAATCGGAGCTGCTTGGCCTGTAACTAACGCCTAATGTGATAAAAGCACTTACGTTTTTATTCCTTCGGTTAGTTGATCTAGATAAAGAGGTTATTATTTTTGGGACTTCTATAAACTGTACTTTTTTCTATTGAAAAATGATAGCTAATCCTAATATAGTTATTGTAGTTAATTATAGTTTATATCGGTGACAGTTTTTCAAGTGTATCTAAGTTATTTATATGGATTTTTAGAGGTAAAATCTTATATAATGGTTGGACCCAATCTAAATATGCGGGTACCTATAAGAACTTTAAAATTATTTATACCATGTAATATTTATTTATAATAAACATTCAGTTGTCTGTATACATATCTGCTTTTACTGGTTTAAAGTGAGAACCCCAATTAAATCACTGAGTGAATGCAGCTATTGTTTTTTGATAAATTTCAAAAATCCGCTGTGCGATCAAATATATCTCACCTAATAATTAATTTCTCAGTAAAGTCAAGGCAGTAATAATTTCTATTTAAAAAAGCTTCTTAAAAATTGTTAATCTTTTGAGCCATTATTGGCTGAGCCACTCTACATGACTGGACATCATGACGAGTGGTGCCTTAGAGGCTGGACCATCATTGAGTTCTCTCCATAAAAGCTTAAATAACTCTGTTGGCACCTTCTCAAACACGGCCCCTTAATTGAACGGCAAACATCCACTGTCGAACCTTTTTTTTTTCTAATCGGTTGCATGATTGGCTCCTCCTTGATGGCGTCCTAAAACCTCTCTTCACGTTCATTCATTAGGGCAATAGAATTTCCTCTTTTAATATAACGTTTATATGACTTATATCTCCTGAAATCGCTGTTGGTAGAAAACAATAAAAGCATTCCGTATAGCAAACAACTGCATCTAAAGCTTCCAACTTTGGCATCTAGTTACTTCTTAAGTAAAATTTTCCAAACTTCCGATTAAAAATTACTTGAATTTGTAAAATTCTTCCTCTAAAACTTCTCATTGCACAAAAACCATTTGACACTGCTTTAAAGTCCAAACAGCCTTACTTTTTTGTTTCAATTCAGTTTTTCCGTTTGGTTCTAATAACGTTTTTTTTTCAAAAAAAATTTAAATACACAATAGTAAGACTTCTCATTTTTTAATATATTGTTTTTATACGCACGTGTGTTGCCGTGATTTTAACATTCTTTATTTGTCCTTTTTGTTTGCCTTAGTTAAAAAAAAGAATCTTTACTTAAGAACGGATGTATCACTAATGCACTATTTCGAACTACAAATTCAAATTATTTTTTTTTGTACGACACTCTTCAATCAGACTGGTGTTTCGACCCATATTGCTAGAAATGATTTTGGTTGAAGTTTCTACGCTTTTGTATTTTTTTTTATCCTAATCAAGACTGCTTTGCTTCGAACAAAAGGAATCGAAATTTGATACAGATATCCACAAGTATTTTTTCAAGATTAGGCACCAGATTCCGTTTGCCTCGGTAGGTGGGCTGAATAATCCTGTTTACACACACTGGGGCAGTCAAATGAATAATTAGCCCAGGTTTCGACCGCTTATTCCAACCTCGAAACTTTAAAGAAGTAAGATATCGGGATGGATAGCATCAAGGACTGTCATCCTCGGTTTCCAGATGTAGAGAACAAAAAGGTTTCATCAAAAATGCAAGAGGTCAAACAAAAAGACAAAAATAGTTTGAAACCTCAGTCATTTCACAGTTAAAAGTAGTTCCGCAGATGTCCACGTTCGGGAGTTCCAGTAAAAAGAAGAGGTACAAAAAGACGGATCATTCCGGTAACTCAGAATGATGAAAAAGCAAAAGGAGACTCAAAGTAGGTCTCAACAGAATGTGGTCAATAAATTTAGCAGAGGTTGCAGTGCTTCAACGTTTGAAGAGAAATCTGAAGATTGGTCTTGTTTACTTTTGGATCAGAGAGACAATGCTTCAATGTTAGGAGCGTTTCCCAATGAGAGGAAATATTTACTTTTTTTATAATTGCTGATTGTGATCTGATGCGATGTTTTATTCAGGTTTGAAATTATATCTTTAGGAGAGATCCATTCAATTCAAGGTGTATTTTCTGTCACTTCTTTGGCTAAGCGATCTGCGAGCTCGTTCCAGATTATAGTCGAATGACCAGGAACCCACAGGAAGGATGTTTTTTTATTTAGTTTGGTTAGAGATTCAACTTTGGATGCTATAAGTTGGATAATTTTTGGAGACTGGAATGAAATATTCTTCAACGACGTGAGCGCAGAGCAATTATCTGTAAGAATCAAGCAATCTTTTCCAAGATCGACGAGGACATCTAGTGCTTCAGCAAAGGCTAAACTTTCTGCAGTAAAAATGGAATTAACTGAATTGACTCGAAACATTAATTTTTGGATCGAAGAAAAACCAGCAATTGAGGTACGCTGGGGCGTTTTGGATGCATCAGTAGCAATTATAAAATCAGCAGTTAAGGAATTCAGAATGCATTCATTAAAACAGCTGTTAATATTAATCAAAGATAGATTTTTATTTGGAAATTTTCCATAAGAAAAATTTCAAGTGATTAGAGTTAGTCACTGGATTTCCAGGCAAGGTGATAGTTTGGTTGATAGAGGCGTTTAAATTCTTGGGAATGAGCGGAATGGATTTTTTGTCTTTGGTAGTTAATCGAATTCTCCGATTATTATTGGAGTGCTCTGATAGAAGTGGAGTATTCCAACCTTCATTAGCATTTTAATGTAACGATTACGATGCATTTGTCTCTCTAAAGGAGCTCCAGCAGAGGCAAAGAACAAAAGCGCGTTCCTGCGGACACGGGGAGACTAAAAATTGGATAAAATCAAAATCCCGAAGTTGGATTTTCTGGCTGCTATAATATTTTCTTTTTGTAAGCTTAATGCAAAAAATGCAACACCTGTTTTTAAATCACCTAAAAATTCAAAAAATTCGACATGCAGGTGAATGCTGAGGTGATGGCTTCCCGATGGCACGGGGGCTGAGTAATCATGTGACTGTGATCAAAATTTATTTCTTGAATATTAGCACGATTATCAAAAATAAAAATGTTTGGCATCTTCCCCGGATGGACTGGTAACACGGAGAACGTATTTTTTACCTGATTTCGAAATGTCAAAATGCTATGAAATTAAAACTACGGAAATCAAATAAAACACAACTGAATAGTTTTTCTTTTTTCCAACTGAAACATCTTAAATTTTTTTTCAATTAAAATACTATTTCAATTTTTCGAATGACGAAAATATTTAAATTAATAGATTTCCCAAATTTCAAAATTAAATGTTTCAAATAAAAGGGATGAAATAAATGGAAAACAGAATTTGAAGATACTAGAGCCATTCTTTCCACTTTATCTAGACAGTTAAACAACTATTTTTTTCTTCAATTTCCTTGGTCTTTTGGTGAAAATCTGAAAATTTTTACGATGTTTTTAAACGCTTTGTAGCCTATTTTTAAGGGTATATCTTTAAAAAATACCTACAGATTTGAACAATTCATTTTTTGAAGATTGAATTAAAAAATCTATTTAAAAACTAGGAATTTTTAAATTATATATATTCTTTCTTGATACCGATGGTCTTTTATGAATTATCTGAAATACGGTAAGAGAGAAGCGAGAAGTGGTCGCAGTAGTTTCAAGCCCGGAGACGTAACTGCTTGCAGAAAAACTTGGGGAATCCTTGATATTCCTTTGGAAGCAGTAGGCAGATGGATGAGGTCGGACAAACAAATCGGCATTCCGAAGAGCCCCACAATGATGATAAACCTTTCGAATTGTTGCAAATTATTGGTTTGAAATAGAGATCTTTGATTTCTTTCATACTTTTCCAATATTCGATGAAGCAATCTGATATTTGCTTCTTTTTTTTTTTCGAAAATTCTTCGCCTAAACCAAAGCAAATGCAGCATAGAAAACTAAGAGAAAAGAGAGAGAAAATTAGAAAATATTCGCACCTTTTAGAACTTGAACTTCTCGACTCGACGTTTTTAATTGAAAGGGAAATCCGATAGGCCATACAGCTCAGAAATTAAAGTTACAGCAAAACTAGAATTCGAACGATCAGGAAATTATATTTAGGGAGTTGGTTAATACAAAAGTAATATACATACATTAGATCTCAAAACATAGGAACAAACTATTATTTCTTCGAAATACCGTTTTTAGTCACATAATTCCAAATTTTCCACGTTGTCCACGCAACAAGCAGAGATGTTATTAATTTTACACGCTTGACTTCTAGAATTTTACAGTTAGATTCTACCTTCGGTAAAATCAGATCCTGATTTTCATAGAAATGCAATTTGTAACGATGAATAATGCTGTAACGGATATATGAAAATGATTAATCAAACTATCACTTTTGAAATAATAAAAATCCTCCATTCTTCGTACTGGGGGCTCATCATCAATGGAAATTCTCTGCAAATGCGTGGTGTGGCATTTTTAGAAATTCTTTAGGTGATTCCATTTTGCAAAACAATATACTAAAGGATTGGCTGTATATTTAATTAGAGTTGATTGGCATTATGTCTGGGCTAAGAGATTAATTGCCTTCTGCAGATAGATATTCTATTGACGAATACAAAGTCTCTCTATAAGACCAGAATTATCGATGTCAGAATTACGGTCATCTAACTTAAAATCACTCGCCAGCGTTATTGACATTGAAAATCGCGGTAAATATTCTTCTAATTCGTAGCCATTCATTCAAATTTTTAAAAACTGAAAATACCGTTATTACGCAAAATAAATGAAATTGGAACGAAATAAGACTTTTCGGAATAAAAAGGCACTTACGGATTTCAGCATTTTTATCACTGAAGAAGTATTAAAACTTAAACTGAAGGATCCTTAGCATAAGAAGCTCTTTTTTTATACTATTAGACAGCAACAGTATTAAAAATTCTACACTCATACAATATGTGAACAATAAAAATAAATGTAATATCTTTGTTTTTATTATTTTGTCATTTTCATAGGCTAACAACAGGTTTTGGAACTTTAGTCAAAATATACTTAATTTCCTAGATTATTTTAATAATAGACCATCGTAATTATTGCCTGAACTCTAATTTTTACAAATATGAAAATTGTGAAACTTATCACTAGGTTTATGAGCGCATTCCAAATGGTGACACTGAAACCAGCTTAAATTTGAGAACGGTCCAAAAACGCTTTTTAAAGAATTCTTTTTCTCTTTCTTCCTTCGCCAGTATGAGTGGATGCTGTTTTTCTCATTGTATGTGGTAGTTTTCTATCCCTTGTCTGTCGACTTCGGACTGCAAATCCTCTTTCGAGGCGAATCTAACAAAAGGAAAGTCGCCACTGATTCCCGCTTTGACATTTTCTTGTCGTCAGGTTCGGGAAACAAACGCTGCCTTTTCTGTGGGTCCATCTGATGGTTGCATCTTATGTCTTACGTAGATAAACGCATCAATCCCTATTTTTGGGCGAAGCTCAATATTTGTAAACCGAAATGACACGACGGATTATCCTGAATATGTAGGACATACCCCCTCTTTTGTGTCTCATGAACTTTTAAATGCCTTGACCAAAATCTATACTACTTAACTCAATGAGACTACCATTCTATCAAATGCGTCTGAGAAGATGTAATGGGGGGGAAAGGGGGATTGAATTGTCAGCACTAAAAGTATGGACAAAGGGGGGCATTTCGTTTTCGAAAAACAAAGGACCTTGTTATGCTATTTACTTATTACTCCATTTAGTGCGATTTACTTAGATTACAACTTGTTAACTTTTCTGGCAGTCACTCTGTCTTTGCCTCTTTCTTGGAGAACACAGTCTCTTCCATGGGTTGGATATCGCGACACTGTGATTTGAATCAACCAAAGTCACTGCAGACTTATTTATACAGTGCCTATCAAAGTAATTTTACTGAAGCTAACACCTGTTGAGTGAGTAAGGTCTAAGTCCACTCGAAAACATGACAGCCAGATCTTGAAGAATTTTCACATTCCTTCCAGGCCGCTGGAGTTTTTAATTGATTAATTAAGCAATGGCATGCCAATACCTGTATTCCCTTAGCAGAAAGGCTCCAATATATATTTTTAAGCTCCGTTTCCAATTCACTCATCCGCAACAGCAACCCAAGGAAGCGTCTTTTTATTACACACAATTGATTCTGGATCAAAAATAAAAAAAGCCTCATTAATATGATTTATATGCATTATGTCCAAAAATAAATTTAACATTTAATAAAATTCATTTATATTTTTATTTAATCAATTAATTAAAATTATTATTCTTTAAAATAATTAAATGAGAAAATTAAATTAAATTAAGAATGCTTCGAATTACAACCTACCATTTTTAGCATTTTTCATTTTAATCAAAACTTGATAAAATGCTCCGTATAGATAGATACACCTTCTGGAGCTGAAAAAAGCTCGTCAAAGATAATTAAAAACTCAGAAAAAACATATTATAAGGAACAATGCTTGTACGAAAAAACTTGTATCGTGAATCTCTCTGTGGAGAATAAGTGTTTTAACTTTTATCCCACCTGTATTTTTTGTATGGAATTCCATTTGTACTTATTCTCATTGTGGGGTGACCTGGAGAGTCTTTTGTCACGTGTCAAAGTAAGATGTATTATTCCTGCAAACGGAGAAGCAATTGCTTCTGTCTTAGCTTTCGAAAAATCCATTTGTATAAAAAAAATTAAAGACTAAATTCAACGAAAAAGGATTCGTGAAGTTTCATGCTTTTTAGAGAGAATATTTGTAGAAAAAGAAATAGATGAATATGAAAAATCTGGACTCCGAACAGCACAGAGTTATCAAGTAGGATTATGTCAAATGCCAAAATATAAAAGACATTAAAAGGATTATCATGAATAATATAATTGCTTGCTTTGGTTCAGCTGTATTTTTTACGAATTTATTATAATAACATTTATTGTAATGATTATCTTCAGAAGTGAGAGATTATCACGAACAACCACTTTTCTGAAAGTTTATACAAATACGTAAATCAAAAATATCTGAAATCCAATTTTGATTTTGATAAATCATTATTATCCTTCTATGCATAACTTAACGCCATGTGCTGCTCAGACGAAAATGGATCGTATCGAAAGAGAGCATTCCTGCCGCAACTTTCCCAACAGGGTGCGTTTCGTAACGGGACTGGTAGGATCATGAACGTTTTGAAGTATGCTTGGATGCATTGGAATCAAGATTACCGATTAAATGGGGTATATTTTTCTCAGGTTAGATAGATTACCTACTTCAATCGGATGTGATCCAAATTTCAACAACGACCTGCCTTTTTAAGGCAGGAGACATGAACGCAGTCAAATTCCATTCTTCCATTTAGCTTGTAATTTTGAGCTTGCACGCGTTCAGATGCATGCGAGCGAGCCAGGCACTTTCCGTTTACGAATGTTGTTCAAGCTTCTCGATTCATCGACCATTTTGGTAGAATATCGTGCTCACTGTTAGAAACACACGGTTCCAAAACAGTTTATAATAAAGTGGGAGGATTCATTACAATTTCTGCAACGAAATTTTCACGGAAACTACGAAAGTTTCTATACACATTGTACAATTAAATAAACGTGTCACTCTGGGATGCTTAGCAAAAAAAAAAAAATGAAATTATGCTCAAAGCAGCTTTCTCTGTTTTTGAGCGTCTACAAATGCCTAAGACATAATTTCTCAGCAAGAACTTCGTCCTTCCTTTTCTGTTTTTCCTTCGGATCTTAGAATTTTCCCACAATCGGCCCCCTCCGTGGCGCATCTCTTCATCTCTCCCCATCAGACATCTGGTTTCCGAGGGAAGACGATTCGCTCCTGCGACACGAAATCGAGAACTGCGGACGGACGGACGAGAGCAGAAGAAGAAAGAGAAAAAAAAGGGCGGCGATCGTTAGGTCATTAGCTGCAGCTCCATTAGCCGGGGGAAACAAACAAAAATAAAGAGAACTATCTCGATAAAAGTGCAGATCTTTATTCAATTATCGCTGTTCTTTCTCCCCTGCCGCCTACCCCTCTCTTCTGATGGAAGCATCATAGCGGTAATAAGCCAACATTTTCAAAACTCAATCAATACGCTGAGAATCCTCACTTTGTGATGTTCGGATGAAAGTCGATTACAACCTATTCAAATTGGTGAGCCGGTTTGTTTGTTTTCCTGAACTTTTAATTCATGCTTTATCTTATGACTTGAATACTCTGATAGAAATCTTTTATATAATTTGAGGCATTTTTTTTATTTTAATGAACAACTTATTTTAAAGAAAAAATATTTATTTCACCTTAATTCTATCGTTATGACCTTCTGTTGCTCGCATTGTATCAAAATGGCAGTGATATCATTTTAGGTAGTTTAGATAAGTAGGAATAATCCGAATAATGATCAACGAACTGCTCCAATTTGGTATTTTTGCCCCCCCCCACATAAAATAACATGAATTAAAATGATTAGTTTGCTCGCACTGTAGCACAAATCCATCGCTATTTAAAAGTTCGGTAAGCATTCCTAATGAGGGACAGTGTCGCAAGGAATCTGCTCGGAAATCAACATTTAAGCATTCAGCCTCCTCAAAGCAGATAGTAGAGGGCCTCTTTCTCGCTCAGAGTGGTTAGATTTTAAGCTCTAACCATGATTTTTTTTAACTTTTAAAAATTAACTTTCCATCAATGATAGCGAGCGCGCACATGCGCAAATGCGTCTAATGTCTTCTCAAAGCGTTTGCACGCGATTCGAGAGCGGGGGGGCAGACTCGGGAGGAGCGAGCGCATTGATGACGTCGAACAGAAAGAGCGAAAAAATAAATAAATAAACCGAAAAATCTTTCAACAACAGTAAAACTTTTCCTAGCCATCACTGTTATTGTTGAAACGTTGTTTAAGAAGGCTACATTATGAAATAATAAAAATTTCGCATGATTGCAGTTTAATAAAGGTTTGATGGGGCTTCTATGAGAGAAACAACGATTCTCCGCTAAACATCAAGAGTGGAAACCATTTCTAATTTGAGTAATGAATGATTACTAAGCGACAGAAAGATCGAGAAAACTTTTCTTTCGGATTAATATGATACGCATTCATTTAAATCATAGTGTTTCATTATTTACTTCACCTAAATTTTTTTAAAAATAAGTCACCTATTTTTGACAGACATCTTAAAATTAATTTACAATTCTAAATAAACGCTAAATAAAATAATTTTTTTATATATTTGATTTCATCAGATAATTCATGATTTACAAATATTACAGTTTCATGTAGACGGAAAAAAGTGTGCAATTTCAAAACATCAAACAATGTGATAGTAGCATTTGTAGAGTACATAAATGATTGCAGATATTATTACTTACATCTCATATATAGCAACAGTTAAGAAAACTTATTTTAAACGCATTTGATTAAAACAAAATTGCAAGCTTCTTTCAGAAAGCTGACAGGATGAAGCATTCCACTTCGCTGTTTGGCTCACCTCTTTGGATTTTGTTTGCGTTGAGTGTCACGTCTAACAAAATAAACCGGATGAAAGTTCAAAATCTCAGATAAATTTTAATTATCGATTTCCCAAATGCAATATTCCGATGAAATCCCGCAATAGCACGAAATTTTGCTGCTTCTTTTTTTACGTTTCATCAAACTGATGCAATTGGAAGTGTCCAAATACTACTCCTGAGAGCGTGAGAGTAGAAAGTCATTAAAAAGAGGAGGGCGAGTTGAAGGGCGGATTTAAAAGAGACTGCGATGGGAAGACTGTCAACTGTGCATCTCAGTCAAGATGAAAGCTTCTATCTTCGCGTGTTGTTAATCATTGTCCTGAGTCTAGTGTCTCTTCAGCAACTGAGAATTGTCTACGAAATTACACACATCACTTTCCCTCTGCGTTTTCATTCATTTTGTAAATTTTTTTTATTTTACTTTAAATAACAGGATTAGTAAAAAATAAGTGACCCTCTTCAGAGGGCTCTAAAATGCGTTCTATTAAGACAAATGAGATAAAATTTGAACTACATATTATTGGGACTATGTGCTTCACATTTATTAAATAATAAATATTAATACAAAAATTCACCTTTAGGTGAAGTAGTAATACATATGAAGCCATGTAACAAAGTTTATAATTGTTAAATAATGTAAAATTGCTCAGTATGTCCTCCTTTATTTCTATAGTGACCCCATGTTTTCTATAGTGACCAGAGCGATTCTTCCGGAATATTAAGAATATGGGGCAGAATATTGTCCTTCAAATCTTATAGACGATGACATTTGCCAGTAAAACTTGTTCTTCAAATAACCCCCTACAAAAAGGCGCAAGGGACGATGTCCGGCGAAAGAGGAAGCCGTGCTACTGGGAAATGACGGCTGATAACTCAAGCTTCTGTGAGATGCTGATTTTGCAATCGCTTTTCACAACGATCCATAGGAAATGGTGCACCATTCCGAGGAAAAGGATGTCTTGAAGGCATCCACGTTGCAAAAGAGTTGGAATAACAAAATTCATCAGCGAGTCATGGTACCGTTGTCCTGTGATGGAACAAGATGTTAATCCATTTGAAGTTATATCTTCAAAAAAATACATTACAATGATAAAAGTAGCCTAAACCCACACCCTACTGTCACTTTGTCTGGGTACAAGGGTTGTTCCTGGATAACAAGAAGGTTTTCTTCTGTTCAAATTCGACAGTTGTGGGCGTTAGCTTGCCAATTGAGGCAAAATTGGACTTTATTTCCCCGCAGAAGGTTCCATGGACAAGTTGTCTCAACCACCATTCGAACAAGGAACTGAAGTGCAAAAGTTTTACGGACCTTTAAGTCCCCGTTTTACAGCAAGTGCACATGCAGTTGAATAGGGCATATCTAGAACACGAGAAGCAACTGACAAACTCACACTATGATGAGGCAGCCGACTGCTGGCTTCAACGAGCGCGGTCGCAAAATTTTCGAAGCTGGAAGAGGGAATATTTTTTTTTTCTTTTTCTACCTAGAAGAGTCCCAAGTTGCCCAGTTTTGTCAATTTCTGCATCATCTCGCGTACCTGGAGAACATCGGATCTCTCTGCATCTGCTTCATACCTCGAAATTCCTTCAGGGCTGCGACGGAGTTTCGTTGGTTCTGGCAGAGCAATGTCACCCGTAACGCTTTTACTTGCAACGTAGACATGACAAACAGAAAAGAAGCTAATATTCGTACAGAATCCGCTTTGTTTTTGTCCGATTAAAAATGTAATAGATGTGCGCTGTAACAGAAATTATGATTCATCTTTTCAATATATGCAAATAAATGCCATTTGTGCTACGAAGCCATCTATTAGTGATTTTTTGTACTGAATACTAATAAATATATAGCACATTATCTGAATAATCCGTTGTTCAAATTTTATCGTATTTGAACCAAAGGGGTCAATTCATGGGTCACGTGTCATGTACCAAACAAACCGATTCTGTTCAATTTTCAACCGTTCTAGGGATGTCTGCCGATAACGTTGGTGAAAGCATTGCAGTTAAATGTCACTCTAGTCGAGTAATTATGAGAAAGTTTTGATATATATATATTTTTAATTTAATATTTTGAATTATTTTCATTTAACTTTTGTAGTATTGTAATTTTATTTCTTATATTAAAATTTCAATTAGTATTTCCAATGCGATTATTTTTTTGTCTAATTAATTAATATCACTTTTTAATTTGTTTGCTACCC
>JAOUZG010038029.1:526478-564749 GCA_026289955.1 Argiope argentata | reverse complement strand
ATATATATATATATATATATATATATATATATTGGTCTAAAAGATACATTTTGACAATTGGCTATGGCGGTGTTTTTGAAAAATTACATATATATTTATTTAATTAAATGTTAAATTACATCGAAAAAGAACATATTCTTCTCTGTAGGTTGAATTTTATGAATATAGTTTTTAAAAATAAATATTACTCTTATATAAGTTAAGATTTTGAAGCCTACCAATAATATTATTACATTTTTGAATTTTATGATTATAGTTTTTAAAAATGAATATTACTTTTAGATAAGTTAAAATTTTGAAGCTTACCAATAAAATTATTACATTTTTTTTCTTAAGTAATGATTTTTAGTAAGATACTTTCTTAAGTAATGATTTTTATTTGAGACTTTGATGTTTTCAGTTTGCTCAGAAGAAAATAACATGAAACACAAATTTTTATACATTGAATAGATTTTGTTTACAATTGCAAATTATGAACTATAAAAGGTATATATACCATTTTTTTAATGTATGCAACTAGAACCAGTTATTTTATTTCAACTTATAGAAATCAATAAAGGACAAAAAAGTAAAATTATGCCTTCATAATTTTTATTTACACATTACAAAAAAAGATAAAATACATATGATAATTATTTGAAAAAAAATATGACTAAATGGATGTTTCAGTGGTCTTACCTATTTAAAAAACAATTCTAAACCTGTTTATCAACATTTTCTAGGCACAAAGAATAAAGACATAGTAGGACAAGAATGTCAAAGTAAATGATGAAATCAATTTTATTCAACAGAAACAACCTGAATACTAAACAACTTTTTCTTTATCACCTATAAAAACAATGTTGAGCAATAAATTTTTAAGCAGAACATATCTGAAATGTATTTTAAAATTTTTAAGTTACATTGATAAAAATTACTCTGAACAAATATAAAATAAAACATACAATTCTGTAAATTTAATAAACAAGAATAAGATCATGATATATACAATTGTGAAAGTAAAATGGGATATAAAGAGGAGTTGGAAGAATATGCTTTTATAAAAATTTATGATTCAAAATCAATTGGTTAAAGAAATAGAAAAAAAAGTAAAACATTCATGTAACAAGGAAGTTAGAAATAAAAAATATATAACAAATATTGCTACAGAAGTTGATCTTAAATATAAAAAAACCTATATTTTTAAAAACAGAAATCACTGGAGTGCACAATAGTATAGCATGATATTATGATAACAATCAATTTCAGTTTAAATAAATAAGCTAATGACATTTCATTAACTATAGCAGCAGTTGCTTGACATAAATGTGACTTGAATCCATTACAAATAAAAAAAAGTATTTAGAAACTAGTAATAATGATCTCTGGGGCCATCCATTTTTCTATTCAGTTATTAGATGTGATTACATGGCAATAACAAAATAGTATGATTTACTACAAGGTAAATAAAGATTTAAGGTTCATATTCAAAAAGTAAAACCTCAAAATGCATTTTATTATAATGTCAAAAACTAAAAAACAAATACAAAAAATTATTTGATGTTAATGAATTTTGAAATGTATACAACATGTAAGTAATGGAAATTATATATGCCTGTATAAAGGACAGCCCCTACAAAATATTTATACATTATTATTTTTGAAATGGTCCTTTCTACTGTAACCTTATATGAGATATTTTGCAGTTATCAATTATTTCAGTGATATTAAACTGAGTACAGTCCTTTAAAAATTTATTTTCAATTTATATCCTATTTTCTTTTCTTTTTTTCAGTTCTCGTTCAATTTGAAAACTTTTATCTGCCATCACAAAATACATCCATCAGATATCTTTTAATAAAAAAATTTAATTTTAATTCTAAAACATCCATCAGATAGCTTTTAATAAAAAAAATTCCTTGTCAGATATGCTATCACAGTGTAATGAGGATATGAAGTTTTCAGTTCTTAAAGGCATTATGACTGACATATCTTTTAAAATATTTGCTTCCTTATAAAAACTGGAAGTCATTTGTTGTTCTCTTGGATTCAACAATGAGCCAACAATGAATTGGAGTCTTTATTTTCAAAAATCAACTGGATTTTTAATTTTAAAAAAATCAAATGGATGCTTTGACTTATTTAATTTTTGAAGATCCGCTTCAAAACTAAAAGAAGAATATGCAGAGAGTAAAACCTTTCTTTAGTGAAATTTGTCAATGTCCTCATTTTAATATTATTGACAATATTCTCAGGAATGAATCTTTTTCACGGAATATTGAAGCTCATTTTGAAATTTTTGGATTATTTCAGAAAAAGTAGTTTTCAATATATCAAATTAAGAGCTATTTTAATAAGAGCTAATTTAATACATCAGTTATAAATGCTGGTAACAATCAATACGAAAATTGTATTTTCAATTATTTTGAAAAGATCCCTTAATTTAATAAATCTTGAAGAAATTTATTCACCTCCACCCAAGGTAGCATTACAGCCGCTGTTAATTTTAAGTTAAGAGAGATATCTTTTACAACAAAAGTTTGTTTACTTACATCAATTAAATTTAGATAAGATTTTGTATGAGAAAAGTAATGTAATAGTCATGTAAACATTTCAAAATATTCTAAGCGTATTCAAAATTATCAGCAAATTTCATCAAATGTCAATAAAGAAAATTAGAAACGCACTAACGATTTTGTTTAATTGCCCCCATTTGTTTTTTGACGGTAAATCACGGACCGATTTCTTTTCCTTCGAGAGGGTGTTCTAAAAAATTAAATTAATAGGGGGTTTCTTTTGTATTTTGTAAATAGAAGCACAGTGAATTAATTCAAAATAAACGGCGCATATCACCAACTTCGAAAACACTCTTCTATTCCAAAGCTTAACAACCAATGTCAGGATTGTTGAAAGGAAACTAAAAAAAAAAAAAAAAATGCATTTTGTCATGGCACTAACGAGTGTTTCGCATTAAAGCATCCAGCAGTACATCAGTATTCCATCTTTTCCTATTAACAAAAATAAATAAAGAGACTCAAAATTAAAGCTACAAATGTAAACAAAAAAATCCGCTTCATACTTGGCGGAGGGCGTTCATGACAGATTCATCGAGGAAAGCATTGCGGATGAAGATTTAATTGCCAAGCGAAGAAGTCACATGACATGTACCATTTACGTCACATGAATTGACCCCATAGAACGCATTTTAGAGTCCTCTAAAGTGGGTAGCTCAATTCTTGGAAACGCTGTAAATAAATAAGTGAAAATCTAGAAATTAAAAGAGTGTATCCGGGTTGTCTGCTCAGTTCCAATAAAAGAGTTAAAAGTGAATAATAAACTGTTATATCGCATTGTAAAATACATTATTTCCGGCAGTGATATCACATTGTTATTCAATAGAAATAATATGGAATTTTTAATAAGATTTAAATAATATTGTTTAATGTTGTTAAGTGTAGAATTTTAAACATTGATTTTGCAAAAGTATACAATATTATTAAATACTCAGCTTTTAAGGAAAAATTATTCTAATTAATACTTTAAAATAAAATTTCAAATTAATCGCATTATTATAAAAACATTTTTCTTTGTATCAGTAATTTTTTATAGTTTTCGGTGTCTTTTCAATATTGTTTCATGTCCTTGTTACAACATTGTTAAGGTGGGCTCACACGAGGCCAACAATTGCGTCGCAATAGAAGACCACGCCTACTATAGGATGATCACATGACCAATCCTGAAACAGGTTTGTAAGTTTCTGGAGGGTATTCCAGATCTCTTCATGAATCGTCTTTTGGCGCTCACTCTCATTTCAGCTCCGTGCTCTAGTCTCTGGCAGTATTTTGACCTCTCGACATCGGTATACCGTCAACAGGGCTGAACGAAGTATCTGAAGGAGACATTAATCTCGGAACCAAAAAAGTTTTATTGAAAAAATCTCTCCGTTTACTTGAACTTCTTTCTGAGGAAGTAGAGGAACAAATGAATGCCCCCAAACATACTTGGGTAAAGAAATGGATAGCAAGAAGAGAGGAACTCGGCACTTCTAATCGTCTTCTAAAAGAATTGGCTGCCGAGAATTCGGAAGATTACCGGCTTATTTTACGACTTACTCTGGAAATGTTCGACATTTTTTATGCCGAATTTCAGAGAAGATTCAAAAACAAAATGCCATGATGAGAGATAGTTAAAGTTTAATTTTTGCCGATAAGCTAACTCTAACTTTTTTTAGCCAGAGGAAGCAGCTATAGAACGTTAAGCCATATCTTCCGTGTTCCAAAGAGCACTATAAGCTTAACAATTCCGGAAGTGTTGGTGCAATATATGAAATCTCAAAGGGATTCATAAAAGTATAAAAAATTATATTTATATCTTTTGAATAATTAGCGCTAAATGAGTTGTATCAGAGAGTGTTAACAAATCTGTCACGTTTGAATACTAATAAGTTAACTTTCGAGCTTAAAACCTCTGATATGTGTGGAATTTTAGGGCCTAACAATACCAAATATAGATTTTATAAGCAAATCGAAGAAACGCCTACATTAAATGTTATTTATATTTTGACTTAAAATGCTTCATACTTTGGATAATATGTGTTTTGCTGTTCATTTATTTAAAAACCCCTTTTATTGTGAATGCTTTTTTCACTACTGTGATTTTCTTTTTTACTTGATTTTAAAGCTTTACATGTCAATTGCTCTCATTAGAAATAAAGAAGTATGAGAAAAAAATATACACACAATGCTATTGATATGCTGTTATAGAACCATAAGAGAGATCCTAATCCTTTGTTGATATTTTTTATATTTTTGCCAAATAAACATAAATTAAAACTTACTCTAGATGTTAATTCCTTTGTCTTTTTTAATAATTTACTGCAGAAAAATCTGCTTTTACCAACTGCATTTGTATTCAATTTCATATCATTCGTATCCAGTCTCTGTAATGAGCGGAAGGCAGCCTTACAGATTGTCAGCAACTGTGTCATTTTGGAGAAACTTCATAAATGTCTAATTTAATCTCTTTACGGATATTTATTTGATATATGTTATAAACTTCTTCGTTTACTTATTTGTTTTAAAACTTTAAACAGTACCAAGGAAATTTTATTTTAAACAGGAAAGCGACAAAAAGAAATTACAATAAAGGGAAGGTTTTCAAATCCTCCCTAGATTTAAAGTCATTATTACTACTCTTAACTTTTAAATATTTCCTGGTAGTATATATTTAGTAGTATCTTATAGCATATATATTTTTTATTAAACTACCTATATTTAAGTAGATATTAAATAATTCACCTTTTACAAATTGAATTTTGTGTGAAACATAATCAAAAAAGAGGCATTTGAATTATATTTTTTTTATTCATTAGTAAAAACTGTGCAGTTCATGGCTGTTGCCAAAATGTCATTCGTTGCTGGCACAGAACTTTGGCCAGACTCAGCGGTCATGTCTGATGGCCTGTATTGTGTGATAATTTGTCGGATTTCCAACCGGGCTCTTATAGCTGAGGCTGGCTTTAGTCTTTTTATGTTCAGTGCAATGGACCTTCCAAAGGCATCCACTTCGTCATCTGAATCAACGTTCAATTTGTTGGTCAGATCCCGGATGTCGTTGGTGACCTTCAGAATGTCCTTTTTTCCCCCCTTTTCTTCCCGAATGAGGCTCAGCCTCTTGGAAGCTGAGGAGTTGGTGGGAGGTGAGGAGTACTCGTGGAAGCTGAGGAGATGAAATCTGTATCACCCCCTTCAGTAGGTATTGACTGAGGTTCCTGAAAAATTGATAACAAATTATGATTTTGAATGAAGCTACAAATGCATTTTTCAGAAAGTATCAGTAATTAATTTTTATTATTATTATCCTCACTGTGTATAATTTTTATTGCAGGTCCCTTCTGCTACAGAAGAATGGGCTGCTATCAAGCAAGGCTTTTTGGACACATGAAATTTTCCAAATTGCTATAGGGCAATTGGAAAACAAACTTTTTTTTTCAATTTCAGTTATTTAATTCTTGGTATATCTGTTGTTGGCTATATATAATTGTATACTTCAGACATGAGTTTTAGCATTTATTGTATTGTATACTTAATAATTTATTCATAAAATATATTTATTTTATGCTGGGGACCAATATTTTTACAATGTAGGTTTCCTCTAATTGTTACTATAAAAATGATTGATAATAATACTTGCCTCCCTACTTATCATATGTTTGTTTTCATAAAATGGTATGAATTTTAATATTTTCACTACCTGTAGGGTTACAGATACTTGCTTCCACACCTTGGTTACCACATTTTTGTGAAATATTATTTTTAAAAAAATTAAATATCCTCACATGTTGTTGTAATTAAAGAGATTTATTCCGTCATTGATACATTTGTCTGTTGCAGTAATTAAAAATTCATTTACAAAACAAAATATTCTCTTCAAAGATTTGTTAAACAATAATCAGCATTGTAGCTTTAATGAAGGCTGCCTGATGATTGCTAACATGAATGGGTAGGTACAATCAGACAGTTTTAATAAAAAAGAATTTTAAAAAATAGCGATTACTATCGTATTATTAATAATAATTTTTTTAAAAAAATAAATGTATCTTGCTATTGCAATGGTTTCAACCACAGGTGAAGTGTAACATAAGCTGAGATTAGTTTTTTCTAATTTTCGGCTCTTAGCCTCTCCCTGTGGTAGGGCGCACACTACCTCCTCGTGGTACATCCCGGGCAACGGCTTCGGACGGCTAAACGTGTTGCGTCCAAGCTCGGTCTTGGATCCCCTCGACCGTTAAAAAAAATTTCGCTCTTCAGCCACTATCCCGTGCTCCTTTTTTTGTCTCCAAGCGATCTCTATCGTCGTAGGGAAGAGTGCTTTAACCGATATGGCCTTGGCGTCGACATTCCGGTGTCCGGAGTGCGGACCGGACTTCGGAACAAAGCGAGGACTTGGCGTCCACAGCCAGAGGACGCATCCTACCGAATATAATGAGGAAATACAAATTCCAACTTCGAAGCTAAGATGGACAAACGAGGAATTGCCCCTCCTTGCTCTACAGGAAATCAACCTGCCTGGAATTCAGGACGTCAACCTCCAGCTATACCAATTCTTTCCTGGAAGGACTCAAGAGGCGAGGAAGACTCAAAGATATAAACGGATACTTGCAGCCGAGAGGGACCGTGTTTTTGCTCACTCCAACACCCCCAGCTCAAGTGCCAGTTGTACATCTAACAAACGGCCTCCATCTACCACTCCCAGGAACACTACAAGAGTTGCTCCCCAGCGTGTGCTAAGGAGAAGAAGAGCTACGCAGCCGACGTCATCAACTCCAAATGTGACACTGATAGACGAGCCACCATCCCCTACTTCACCTGTCCCTATGATGAAGACTTGACCTATTTACCCAGCGACGAACAGGATTCACTACTATCGGTGATCCCGGAGATAGAGAATGAAATTGACTCTATACGTGAGATCTCAGCAAACCTATCTTACCTAAACACGTGACGCCTTTACTTCCAGATCCGAGACTTCCGGCCTTCCAGCTCTGACACTGACGAACTCCGAGTCGGAGCTGGCGACTTTCCTGGATCTCCTGATGGAAACTGACAACGTCTCTGAGTATAGAGACATCTTTAGAAAAATACGGATGGAGTTCAAGACCACACCGAATAAGGAGACTTTGTTCTTCAAGACCGCTATGGTATATACGATGATCTTCCCCGAATCGTCGGAACCCAGAATTCCAGCTTCTAGAAGAACCGACCAAGACGCTCCGAGAGCTGACCTGTCCAACCGCAAGAAGCGGCGTATCGAATACGCCAAAGCCCAGAGAGAAATCAAGCGTAATCCTACCCGCTATGCGGAGAAGCTGTTGAACCCTGGCGGGCAACCTACATCTGGATGTTATAATGACGATTTTGTGACCTTTTGGGAGAGGATAATGACCAAGCTTTCATCTATTCCTCAGCTCAACATGAAGGAACAAGACATCTCTGATCCAGCCACTACATCGCTGATGACGCCAACTTCATTAGACGAATTCAGCATATCACTACCTAAAAATAACACCGCTCCTGGTCCGGATGTAGTCACCTCAAGCTTTCTCAAGGGACTCCCAAGAATGAACCTCCTGATTTTAACTAATCTCTTTATCTTCTGTAGGAGATTCCCGGAAGAGTGCTTACACTCCAAAACTGTGTTCCTGCCCAAAAAGAACTCGGCAAATTCTCCCGGAGACTTTCGCCCAATTTCATTGACGCCCATGTTTGCTCGCCTCTTCACCAAGATCATGGCGAGAAGATTAGAAGAGACAACCCAATGCCTGGTGGAGCAGAGAGGATTTATCCGCTCAGATGGCTTTGCCCAAAACATCTTCCTTTTGGACTTAGTCTTAAAGCATGCTTCTGAGCGGATCAAGCAGACCTTCCTGGCTAAAGTAGACATCGGTAAAGACTTCGACTCAATCACACATGATGCAATCTTTAGTGACCTGCAACAGAAGAATGTTGGCCCAGCCTTTATTAACTTACTTCAATCCATCTACAGCAAGGCAACAACGACCTTTTCGCCATTTCCAGGACATAGATTCCATCCCACTTGCGGAGTGCGCCAAGGATGCCCGATGTCTCCGCTGCTGTTTAATATTGCCATCGACGCAGCCTTGGACCAACTGAAATCGTCCTCCATTGGGATCCAAGTAGACGATCTTAAACTGACTCTTTCGGCGTATGCTGATGACCTAATCATGTTTGCTGCAACTGCCCCAGGCCTTCAAAAACTCCTAGATTGGGCAAGTGACACGTTAGCTAAATTAAATCTAAATATTAATACAGCAAAATCCTCCACAATATCCATTCTAGCAGATTCAAAAAGCAAGATCAAGATTGGTAACAACATTTTCAAAGTAGATAATTCACCCCTCCCGGCTCTTAGAATTTCAGATCAATTTAAATATTTAGGGCTCATGTTCTCGGCAAAAGGGCTTTTGGTTGCACACAACACGCCAGTCCTAGAAAACTTTCTTACTACACTCCGTAAAGCTCCTTTAAAACCTCAACAGTGAATGTTTATACTACGTAACAATTTAATACCAAAGCTTCTTCACCGATTGGTTTTGAGCTCAGTTCGTGCCGGGAACCTCGCCAAACTCGACTCTCGCATCCGTGCATTCGTCAGGGAAGTATTGCACTTGCCTGGCGATTGCCCCGATGCCTACATATATTCGACTGTTTCGGATGGTGGGCTTGGTGTGCCATGCTTCCGGGTCCTGGTTCCTTCTTGGCGGCTTTCGAGATTGGGCCGTCTTAGTGCGGTCCTGTCCCGGGCTGTCTTGAGGGGGCCACCGGAGGATACTTGCAGCGGATGCTGGGTCGAGTTAACAACATTAATATCTCTCCAAATCCACAAAACTATTTTTCAGACAAATTATATCGGTCAGTTGATGGGCCGCCACTTTGTGCATGTCCTCATTCAGGCTCCTCCTGATTGTGGTTCACAATTTTTTAATTACAAGGGATTCAACAGTATAATTCTATTAGCATTAGCTAGTTGGGATTATACGTTTCTCTACATTGATGTTGTCTGTAATGGCATAGTTTCAGACGGGGGAGTACTGCAGAACTCTGCCCTGTATGAAAAACTGGAAAAATATTCCTTGTTTGGAACTGAAAGATGCATTCTTGGAAATGATGCGTTTCCCTTGAAACCATATATAATGAAGCCGTATAGAATTCATCCATTGAGACCCGAGAAAAACATATTTAACTATCGTCTAAGTAGAGCAAGACGAATAGTTGGAAATACTTTTGGAATTTTAACTAGCCGATTTAGAATTTTAAATCGAAAAATTGAATGCCAGTTGAGTACTGCCAACACAATTGTAAAAGCCTCTTTTGCTCTGCACAATTGGTTAGTCAAAACTTCTAAATCGTCGTACCTACCTCGGGGGTCTTTGGACGAAGAAAAAGTTCAAAGTGGCGAGATTATTCCTGGTCGATGGAGATCAGAAGTAACTGAATTATTTAACGTTCAAAATATTTCTAATTGTAGCCGCAAATCGTCTACACTTGCTAAATTATGTAGGAACAATCTTGCCAGGTACTTCAGTAGTGAAGGAGCAGTGTCATGGCAAAATATAAAAAATTGTAACATCATAATCATATGTTTAAATCCTAATATCTTGTAGGCTTAATTTTTCATATCTTTTTTATGTTGCTTATTGGATAAATAAAAGATTTTATAAGTATACATACCAAATTATCTGTTGTGTTCTTTTCTTTCACAACACCCACAAACTCATCCATCAGAGGAGACCATCTAACATTTGGCTTATAAATTTCTACTGTTCCAATCCCTGATCTTTTAGATTTCTGGATTTTTGATTTCTCAATATTGTAGGTGCAGTAAAGGTTACATATAATGTGCCCCTTGCCACGCCAATGATGCTAAGGCACCAATAAAGATGACGGACAAAGTAAACAAACACTTCTATGGGATAGTTACAGTTACGACTTTTCGCATTATAATTATGATTTTTTAGCAATAAGCATTGTCTTTTTATCTTTTTTCTTCAGATCCTTCAATAGATTACTCCGGCATCTGTTGAAAGCACCGGGCAGAATTTTTTAACTTAAAAAAATATTCTACGGCCTCGCTAGGCCCGGCAGCGGAAAACTAGTAGCTTCGCTAGCACATTGAACATAAAGAATGTGCGGATAACATGAACAGTAAATAATAAATAATTGGAAAAAACAAAGATGCAAAAAGAATGGATTTAATAGGAAATTTTAAAGAGCGAGAAATGGGAATAATTCTATATTGCAGACGGTTCAATAGAAAGAAAGCCGACGACTTCGTAAAGAAATAAATCAGACTATTTTGTGAAATCGCATACTGACAATTAAAATGAGTAAAGGAATAAATATTTTATATTCGCATTAAAAATATAATTGAAACTTATTAACTATACAAAAAATCTTAGTTATAATACAGATCAAAAATATAATATTTAATTGTTATTAATTTATTATTTTTAATTTAACAGTTTTCACAAAAGAGTTGAAGCTCATGTACAACCCAACCATTGTAGGAAGAAGTAAACAAAACATTAGGGTTACTACAAGAACTTTGTGTTGGGTTGCCATATTGGCGACAAACTCGGGGGCACACTAATGACCATTTTCGCCTGTAGGTCCCTCTAAGACTTTTAATTTTGGACTTGATTTGCTCAGGAATATAATCCTGAAGACCCATTTCAGTTGAAAGGGCTTCAACCATTGACTCCAGAGCATCTCTTCTTGTATTTTTGTTTCGGTACGAAACACTGTCTGTATTCCACAGACATCCATGCTCCCAATATAGGGATACAAATTTGCAGGTTTCGTTATCTCATAATTTCATGATCTAAAATAGGGGGGGAGGATCTCAATAACAATCTGAATAAAATATTACTTTATACCAAGATTAAGAAATTTTTCTCCTGTAAATATTAAAAGAATTTGAATAAGTAATATCATGAGGATCCGACATTTTTTTGTTTCTTGCTTGGGAAAAAAATACATATTTATTTTATTTGTATGCATTTATTTTTAAACTTAGCTTATTCCTAAAATTAAAATTTCAGGCAGTTAAAAAAGTTTAAATTAATAAAAAGGGAATCATTTCCTCAAAACTAATTTATATATATATATATATATATATATATATAATACCAAATAATAAATGAACATAGGGGTGAATAACTTATGTATGTACTAACTTTTTGGGGTATCATTGCTACTTTTATAAATGTATTTAAGAAACAATTCAAAGGGAATATAACTAAATACCTACAAAACAAACATTATCATTAAGTTTTTGTATAAAAATGGTTTTAAAAAAGGGCTGCACACTAAAAACTTTTCTCCTACTTTCATTAGCAAAATATAAATCCACAATTATTGCTAACACCAGATGCATAAAGCTCACATTTCATAAAACTGTTTTATAAGAATAGAAAAGCATTAGTTTATGAAAATTATTTGTTATTCAAAATCTAAATATTTTAGCACAATTCAGTCCATCTCAAAATAGCTGTAAACAGTAACTTTAGCAAGCAATAAATACTTCATTTTTTGAAAGATATTAATTGACTAAAGAATTATGATAAAGTGAGTATTAACAAGCAAATAAGAATCTCAAAAAAAAATCTAGAAATAATGACTGTAGGGCCGTTTCATCCCTCTACCACATCTGACTAAATATTTCAAACATATATTTTATAACAAACATTTTTTTAATAATATTCAAATATTTTTGCAAAAAAATTAAACCCAAATAAAATTTACTTGATAAAGAAACAAATACCTAAAACGTAAATTTAAAAATATATAAATTTTTAGAATGAAAGAGTAACGATGACAATTGAAACGTTTAAAAATAATGAAAGTATACGAAATGGCGTAAAAAAAACATGCTGTTTGGAGGTTCCAGTCCTTCGTACATTTTACGCCAAACACATTTTGCTTTCACTCCAAAGAATATAATTTTTATGCCAATATCTACAGACGCATGCGCAAATAGAGAAAATGTTGGGACAATGGCAAATAATTGTCCCGTCGGGACAACCGTTTGCCATTGTCCCAACAACGCTGTCTCAACTGTTCACGCGGGGACAATAGCAGAGGACAATGATTGTGACACAATTGTTGGCCTCGTGTGAACCCACCTTTACGGTATTCTCATGAAATTGTGCGGCAATCAAATTTTCGAAGAACGTCTCGCAATCATCCAATATCTTGTGCTAATAAGATGCAGTAAACAATATTCTTTTTATGGCATTCAATACCACAATAATTCTCAATATTTTCCAAATATTATAAAATATTTTGGTGCAACAATATGTTTAACACCAACCTCCCGAAGAAGTAAAGATTTTTGCCGAAATAGGGTACAATTGAACCCGTCGTTTCCATTGTGACTGTCTCCGGTCAAACTACCCCTTTTCTCTGTTTTAATAAAGTACCTAGTAAATAAATATCAAAATTATAAAAACAGAACATCGAATTCACATTTCCGAAGCTTGTTTATACCATAACAGCAAAAAAAATTTAAATTGTAGACAGAAATTTAGAATACTCTTGACAAATCAATAATAATTTATAGATTGAAAATAAATCTTTCTATATAATACATATTATGTCAATCTTTATATATAAATGTAAACATAGAAATGTGTAGGTGTATATATCATATTTTTATTTGCACACACTTTAAGAAAACGAGATGGTAGTAAATGTATCTCGCATAAAGAGTTTTCATAGGATTCACTCCGTAGGTGCAATGAATAGTACCTAGTGAAACTGTATAGATTTATGAAAAGTAACTAGCATAATCGTTAGTCTTTATACACAGCTACTATCTTCAAACAGTAAATTTTGTACTAATTTCTTTTTTAACTACAACTTCATAATTTTAGATATTAGACGTTGAAGTAAAGATTCGATTATTGCGCATGCTCTGGATTGATGTTTATTTACCGACAGAAAACCGAAAAGTTTCGTTTTGTGATTTCTTAATCATTTGTTCATAATATTCTGGATTGTTAAGGTTATCTAAGATCTTTTTAGTAGGATTAAATATAATTTTGTTTTATAACATGCTGTTATAATATCAGTGTTTTTATTGATATTTGTGATCAATGAATTTTTATTCTTACTTTTTGTAAGTTATCAACTGAACATAAAATCATTTTACGAAGGGAAAATTATTACATTATATATCTCTTATTCAAACAGTTAGAGGAAAAATTTTCACCATCGTCTTTATTTAACACTGATATAAAACTCAATCACAGATTGGATTATCCCAAGATTACAGCTTTTACTGTGCATATCTGAAGTGCTGGGACAATTTGTGACAGCTTTTGGTCAAGGTTTGAATAATTAACTAAGCCTATCATATTGTGTATACTTCTGTTGATATAGATTTAACATGAATAGCATGAAAAGTGTAAAAAAACTGGAAACGCACGAATTAAGACCTCATTTATATGCTGCTCAGCGCAAATTATATCTTGCTACTCAGCAGATTACTCATCTCGATAATCAGATCACTTATTTAAGAAAACTTTTTCGAAGAGCTGAGAAAAACAATGGCTACGCAGTTCGATATAATTTGCGAATGCAATTATCTATTTCTAGTGGAGTGAAAGTAATGTATCATCATTATGCGGCATTTATGGAAAATAGAATTTCAGAAATCCGATCGAAAATTAATGATTCCTATTCTAGCTCTTCTCCAACATCTGATGAAACAGTTGATGAAAGAACATAAGACAAAGTTGTTGTACATTTGAGAAATCTGTCATCTTCAATGAACTATATTCCTCAACACTTTTGTACTGCTAAACTAGGAAAGAAATGCATTTCTCCATGCCTGGTCAAAAGTTCTTGAAACATTTTTGAAATAATAAATAAGCCAGTCTTATCTTTATTGATTATATACTTAAATACATTTGTTTTTTCCACTAAAGAGGAATATTTATTAATAATAATTTAATTTTTAGTAGTTTTAAAATATGTTAGTATTTTTAAATTATTTAAAGATAAAATTTTTGTGGCTTTATTTCTTACTCAGTGATATTCATCAGCCAAAAAAAAACTTTCTATAAACGTATATTTGGAAACGATTTTTTTCTTTCATTTTATTAACTTGCATTTTAAAGTTATAGATTATCATTGCCAATCATATTTATTTGTTCCTATTTTCTCCTATTTTTTAATGTCTCATTATTTATAATGTACTTTTATATTTCATGAAAATAACCTTTTGTGTTATAAGTTTGACTGTTAAGCGATATTTTACTAAGGATTGTCATAAAAAAGGATTCTATTCATAAAAAAACTACTTATAAAGATAGTTTATATGATTCCTTCTTTTCTTATTAAAATTTCTAGAAGAAATAACGTTTAAGCTTTTATTAAAATTTTGTACAAATTTTAATTGCATTCTTTTAATAAATTTGTTGCATATAAATTGTTAAGAATCAAGAACTATATTAATTCTAGAATTTTCTTTTTGAGTAGAAAAATCAATAATTATTCAGAAATTTATGAGATGTAGTTCACTTTTAATTACATAAATACAGTTTGTTGTTCTTCTGCTTTTGCTCTTTTTTACATTTTTTTAACTCTTCTAATGTTTGATTATAAGTAATTGTTGTTAGGACCATATTAGGATTCATATTAAATATTTCATGCTTTATAAAACAAATTGAAATGTGATATTTTTTTAATATAGCTCAAAATATAGTTTGTAGCTAACAGACTTTAAATGTGGACTCCTTTTTTTTTTTTATGTTAAAGCAAATGTTCAGTCTAATTTTGAAAATTACTTGAGTTGTGCACTTGACATACATTTACTGTTTTTCTGTTTTATTCATTTATAGAATTGTATCAGTGTGAAGTATTTATTGTCAGTATTACATAAATGTATGTAAAGTCATATTTTAATGATGAAAAAAAATATGCTATATATTTTTCAAGTGCTTTCTAATAAATGTTTATAACAAATTCATGAAAAATATTGTGGTTGTGAATAGTGAAATGCAAAAAATATGATGTCTTTAATATACTTTGTATATAAACTGTATATAGTATATAAACAAGCTATTCTGTATATAATGTATAAACAAAATTTTGTATGCTGTTGGCTATCTTAATTGGCAATATAAAAATAATGGTTTTTCTTAGGCAAGTTTAAATCCCAAAGTTAGGATGTAATTTAATGCAATTTTGGTGTGAAATAATTGAAAGTGAATTGTAATTTGAATGTGAAATAATAGAAAGGAAATACAGGCTTCAGAAGATATAGATAATTCTGGCATGGTCTCGTTTTCGTTTCATAAAATTGAAATATTTGAATGTGTTCTGAAAAAGGTGTAGGTTAATGTGAAGGAAAAGGAAACTGGCATGCAAACCAACAAATGGCATGGAAAAGTTTGCTGTCTAACTGTTTATTAGCACATTGCATTATAAACTTTTATTATATACCTAGTGCATTGGTAAAACTGTAAGCTGACACTAATTTAGAAGTTATATATCTAGTATATATATCTCCATACCATCAGTTATATAGGAAATTCTTTTTTTATTAGGCAGTAATGAGACCTCCTTGATACTAGAAGAGAGATGCTATTACAAAAGAATTAATATTTTTCTCCATAAATTCTGATTGTGCGAAAAAAATTTCAGCATATTTGTATTCCATTGACATATTCAATGTATGAAATATTAGCGAATATATATTTATATATCTTCTGAATTATGTTTTGGAAATGGCTTTTGGACTTGCATTTTCATATATTCGTTGCAATCATGATAATTAAAAAGAAGGGTGAACTTGAATTTCATATGCTTAAAAATTCTTATATTTTTATCTGAGGAACATAATTTATGTTTGTAATTTTTATTATATTTAAAGTCTCTTAAATTTTATTATTGGAACTAAGAATCTATTTTTATTAAATGTTATCTGTAAATTTATTGATTTTATAAAACTTGTTTTTTATTGTATTTTTATTCTTTTTTACTGAGACATGAGGTATAAAGGGATTGTTATTATCATATATATTTATTCTGTTTGGCAACAGGTTTTCATGTATAGAATAATGTAGTTTCTATTATTAAAATAAAAAGTTGAAATTTTTTCAAAAAATCAATTTTATGTATTCATTTTTTAAATATTTAAATGAATTATTTATAATTAATTTGCAATCATAATTTTCCATCAAAATATTTTCCTTCTGTAATCAGAGGATATTGGAAATTTTGAAATTCTGACCAAGTATCTATTTTAATTCAGATGCTCAGCTCATTTTTTGAATCTTCTTGTTTTGGGTTTCATAGAAATCATATTTAAGTTTATACTTGAGTTTTTTGTTGTATGTATACATAGCAATTTAAGATGGACAGCATTTTATGTTTAAAAAATATTAGTACAAAAAATGTCCCTGATTGGGAGATTAAAGCATCTTTTAAGCTAGATATTTCTATGGAATAAAATTATTGGATACTTTGTTTTTCATTCTGTTTTTAAATGAAAGAAAAAACAAAGTAATTCAATAAGATCTTTTTGCATAGGTATGTATTGTTTATTTTACTCTACTTGTTTTTTATTACTCCAGTTAGTAATCGTAAAGACACAAAATATAATCGATTAAAGGAAATTCTTTAAAAAAAAATTGAAAAACATTTCATAATTAAAGGATGTACATTTATATAATCATTAACTAATTTCTATCATAAAACAGTCTATTACATGTTTAGAAATAAGAAAAAATAATTAGTATAAGAGGAATATTATCTAGAATATGATAAATATTAAAAATTTTAGTTTTAAAATTATGCCTAATTATTGTAGAGTTCCCCACCCCATTTGTAGTGTTATGTAACTTCTTTATTCAAATTGTTTTATTATTTAAATTGCAATAATCTGAAATTTTTCTCAATAGAAATTCATAGTTTTTTATTTGCAATTCTCCAATTCTGTGTAAATTCAGCATTGTAGCTTTGAAGTATTAGAAGTTGACAATTTTTTAAATGTATTTATTTGGCCACAAATAAATATACAATTCAGCGATTTATAAAAAACAACAACCTAATTTATATTTTAGTTTTCCAAACAGTCTGATCTAGAGAAGTAGTATTTTTATCAGATTACTGGATTTTTACAAATCATAATTACTAATATTAGTAAATGTTAAATAATATGTGCAGCAATTATAATTTTAAAAAGTTGAATCATATGAATTATACACTCTTAATTTACATGTAATATAATAGTGCATATATTGCGTAAAAGTTGCAATCATTCCGAAATGGATTTAATATCAGTAAAAATGAGAAATAATTAGATTTATATTTTAAGTGGTTTTATTTCATTATTACTTTGGAAATTTTTCTTGAGATTGCATGTATTATAAATGAATGCCAAAACACTCAATAATTTAAAAATGTATACAAATATCTATTAAACTGGAATACAGTAAAAGCATAATAGAGGCTATAAAACTGATTAGAAAATGGCAATATAACAGAAAGCTATAAAATTTGTAACTGATAAAGCATAGTCTTGAATAAATCTGAGTCATATAAATATATGACTAAAATATCAATTTCTAAAAGAAATTTGCATGAACAATGATAAGAAATATTTAATAACTATATATGTATATCACAAGAAAAACTTGGACTCAACAAACATTAGAATCAATATCCTACTCCTTGGTCTACATAGAAACTGATGTGGGAGTTTTCCTCCAGCTAAGTATTCAAATTATTAACTGGATTTGTTGTTTTACTTTTCACTGCTAGAAAGAGCAGAGGAAATAACTAAACTTAGTATCTTATTACAGTGTATACTTCAGAGAAAGAAAGAAAATGTAATAAAAAGAAAGAAAGAAAATGTAATAAAATGCCTAAGCATTATTCTTAGCTATTTATAAGTGTGTCACTAATAATGCTAATGCATCAATAACTCTAATTACTCAGAAGTGCAGCGTTAACAATATTCAAAATATTCTTGTACAAAGTTTATTATTACTTTTGGAAAAGAGAGTTTAAAAAATAAATTGTTTTAATTTAAAAACAAAAAATTTTAATTGTTACATTTGCAGTAATAAAAAAAAATGGTAAAATTTTGTATCAAAACCATTCAAACTTTTCCAAGTCTAAAGAATGTATTTTTAGAATTATGTCTATCTCTGTGTGAATACAGTAACTCAAAAACATTTTGAATTAGTTGAATAAAATTCAGTATGGGCTTTTTATGCCAAACTTGCGGGTTTCTATGAAATTCTAGACAAAATCCTTTTCTGAGAAATTCAAATGCAACTTAATAACTTCTAAGCATAAAAGAGATAGATTGAAAAAAATTGATGCAGTTTTAACATTTATATTATAGATACTTTTTAATTTTTAAGCCAAGTCTATTATCAAGTTGACTACTTATCAATCTCTACAATTGCTTGCATGAACTTGATGCTTCAAAATTAACAATTTATTTCTGAAATATGATTGTTTTAGTGAAGATATTGTTCTGTGTTGTGTTTTTATTTCATGTGCTCGAAAAGAGCTAATCTTAAATGCAAATTCAGTTTTCTGTATATATGTTAAAGCACAAAAATCCATATACAGAAGTTTGTTACTTTACTAGAGCATAGGGAGCTGAATATCTTTCTCATGTATTCAACCTTTCATTTTGCCTCAGATGGTTTGTGTAAGTGGTGGAGAAAGGGTTTAATATACTATTAGTGAGTATGTAAGGAATTCATTAGGAGAGAATTTCAAATAAAAACAACACAAAAATATTCAATCTTCACTTTACATTCAGATTTTATAACTTTTACCTCTTGCTTTCCCCCCTCCCCAACCTTTAAGATTTGATTGACAAGTTTTCTAAAAGTAGATTTAGTTAAATAAGAAGGCACAGATTTCATCTTTTCATCGGTCATAATTCAATATTTAATGACCAGTGAAAGTAGGATATTTCAAATTAATTTTAGCTCAGAAAGACATAAGTTTTTCTAGTATGAATATGATTCTTTGTGACTATCACTCTGTTATATTACTTCTTTCATATCTTTTATGATTCTTTCAAAATTGAAAATTACAATATAAAATTAGACATCGGTTTATGAAACCAATACGATATAAATTTATGCTTAAAAAGGAAGGAACATACAGCAAGATTTTATTAAGTTATTTGTATTGGAATGCTTCTATTATTTTTTTAAGTAAGAAGTAAATCTTCATGATTTTTTGTTAGTAAAGGAAATCCAGATTTATTAACATATTCAGATATAGTTATAAATTTTATATTTTTAGGATGTGTAAATGTATTCTAAATATTTAACCAGACTAAATGAACTTCCATTTATGCATACATTATGTGACGCACATTAAATTGTATTATGATCTTAAGTGATTAAATAACTTGCTGGTCATTTATATGTGTATCTAAATTGAGGAAAGAGAAAGTTATGTACACAATATCTGCTGCATCTTAAAAATACAATCATAAAATAATTCAGAAAGCACAAAACTGTGTGAAAAAAATATTCTTAATATCTTGAGAATTAATGTAATAAATATAGTTCTTAGGATGTATCAATTAATAAAAATATGTTTTTAAGATGTACATAAATATTGCTTTAACATATAATATTTTTCAAATTATATTAATGCTATATTTTTACAAATTTGTCCAGAATGAATCCAAAAAATGTGAAACTTAAATTTAGTCAAATATTTTTACAAGGTAAAAAAATAATAGTAATGCAGTAGCTAAAAAGATTTATTAATTTTATCTACTTATTTTGCATGTTTTAAAATTTTAAGATTACTTAAATACTTGGTAATTTAACTCAGGAATAGAAATTCTTATTTGTAAAAGATCTATTCTATTGAAGAATACTTATTCTTAAAAAATGAATTTTGCTTGGTATCTATTATATTATGTTTATTACATTCAAGATTTCCTTATCTTAGAGTAAAAATCAGTCAATTATTCCTTTTACTGTTTGCAACAGTGACCTTTCCATTTCGAGATTCAAGTTTAATATATTGGGGGGGGGGGAGGAAATATACAATACAAAAAGAAGACAAAAGAATTTTGATAAAAACCATTTATTTTCATAAAAACAAACATATAAAAATAAATATATTTACAAATAACAATTAATTTCAATGCTTCTTTCTCTTTTTGTTTTTCCCTCCAAAATCAGTACGAAGGGATGACAGCCCACTGTCATATTCTGAAATAGCTTGAAATTTGCGTTTCACTGGTTTGCTATCGGGTCTCTTCTTGAAACTGAAACAACAATAGCACAGAACTGGTAAATGGTTTGAAAATTTATAATAATTCCAAAATCTGAACAACTTCAAAGAAATAATATATTTTAAAATTTCAAAAAAGAAATTTTTTAAGTTATGAATTTTTAAACTGAAAGTATTTAAAGTAACAAATGGCAGCATAAATTATGAATGGTGTATACATTTGTAGCAATTTACAAGACTCCACAACAACAATAAACAAAGAATTGTATTTTTTTACTAACACAATAATTTACAGCTATGATTTTTGCATATGAAATTAAATCTACATTCATGACTTGAAACATGCATATCAATATGTCCTACAGCATTCTTTGTACTACTTATTTTAGCATACATATACACAGTGTATGAATATTAGAAAAAAGTAGAATGTGTAAAATGAAATTACAGGTATTTTCTATATAAGTCACAACAAATTATGTTTAAATTGAACTAGAAGTTATTAAATGACCTATAGTTAAAAAAATTTCTAATCTATATAATCAAGAATAGGAGAATGTAATCAGAACTGAACAGCAAATATTTTTCCTAATGAAAACTATTTAAAGCAAAATTCTACAAGCAATCTATTTTGGAACAGTCAATCTTGGTCACACTTTCATTACTCTTCAAATACAATGGCATTAAAAAAATAGTTGAAAATTACCATGAATATTAAATATTTCATGAAAAAAATAGAATATTTGAAACAAGGCATCAAATTCATTACCAGCACAAACTTTATATATATATATATATATATAATTTAATATTTTTTTATTTTAACATTTTATTATGTTACAAATTATTTTTTAAAGCAGCTGTGTTAACTATGGCTTACAGTTTATTGAATAAATTTTTTGTACATTTTTAATTATTGAAGAAAAGTTTAAGTCTGCATTATCCATACAAATTTATTGTACTTATTGTCACAAAATCTAATATAGTTGAAATTATGATTCAATATAGTTTAGAATAAGAATGTTCGATACAGATATTCTCATACATTATTTTACATTATCTGGGTGAGTGTTTCAACATGCTTTTTATTGATATAAGTTTAGATGATGGTAGGATAAAACATCCAGGCATAAAAGAGAAAAAATATTGCCTTTTAACAATATTTTAAATTTTTTTAATGCATTTTTCAGAATTTTAATAAATTTACACTATAGTCAATCCTTGCTTAACAAGTATTCCTCATAATGAATAATTTCCAAAAAAAAGCAGAACAAAATATTAAAAAAAAAAAAAGATTTCCAATACAGTTTTATGAGAGAAGGAGAGGTAAATTTTCTTTTCTTGGAAGCAAGTCGAGAAAACACTGTATCTTCTTAAGAGAGTAGTAGTCAGAGGGAAAGAAACTACAGAAATGTAAACATATGGAGTCAATCATGGATATTTCAATTCAATTTTTCATGGTCAATCATGGAGGGAAATATAAGAAATCTCGTGAGAACCACAATTGACATTTAGCATTGTCAAGTATAATGAAACAGCTATCTTTAGCCATGCTGCACACAGGGAAACAGTAAAGAATTTTGTCACAACAAATTTGGAAGGTAGCCGATGTTGAAAATCATATATATTATACATAAAATTATTTTCTTAAATTCATATAACAATATGGGTTTGATAAAAATGAATCATGGGTGCACCATATAAATTTCCTTTATTAGCTGGATAAAGCAGGAGCACACATAATTCTCCCTGACCTTCAGCTTATACTTTTATTATTTGTGTACAATTAGTTCAATGTTGTAGATTTATTTTAGTAGTACATGAACTACACTATTTCTGCTTTCTTTCAGGAAAGGTATATATTTGTATTATTAACTTCACAATTATTTTGCTGACAAAATTATGATTTAATATTTCTTATAATAAATATTAAAAAATAATAATTTGAATCCATTGATATCATGTCAATACACTTCGTTAATGAAATGATTATTTACAATGGGTAATTCTCTGTTAGCTGAAGGAATCAAAGCCTATTAATTTCGGTCAAATTTGGCTGAGTAAGAGAGTTAAAGATGGACATGTATTCCCTTATCCCAAAGAACTTTATTCAAATATGAATCATGGGTGAGTCATATAGCCTAAAATGAAAATGTTAGATGATGGGTATAGTTAACATATTAAAATATAACATGTTTTACATATCATAATTTTTTTAAAATAATGATTATTGGCACAGGTACTACAATTTAAAATTTCTCAGCTAGATGATTTAAATTAAAAAATGATCATATTAGCTGGAGTATTAATAAATTCATGTGACATACAAAGATCTTTATTTCACCAATTTCAGCTGAATCCTTTTTCCATTTTAAGAGGTAAACATATAGATCATTCCAAGAATCATACAAATTAGTTGTACAGAATTTAAATTCTATTGTTTGAAACAAGCATTCTCATTCAATTTTTTCTCTCACTCTTAAATGTACCATCAATTTCAATAATTTGTTTTGACTTTTTTTTCTGCTTTAAAAACAATATTTTTTCTGTGAAAAAAAATTATAAATCCTTATGTTTTTAAAAAAAATTCAATTTCATAACTTTAATTTGCATTATAACTTTATTAACATTCCTTATACAGATTTAGAAGGTAAAATATTACATCCCAAGATGTTTTGAATGAAATAATTTTTTTTCTAGAGATTCTTTTAATTATTAAAATTGTTATAATTTATTTAACTTAATATTTTGTAACACAAATGTCAAAAAAATATTTTAATGTGAATTTCTTTTTATTTTACCATAAATTTATAAGTGTAAATTTAAATCGACGAAATTAATAAACATTAATTATCAATAACAAAGAAAATAAAAAAATTACATACATTTTAAATTCAATTTTAATATAATAAAAGCACCAGAAACTAGATCAAAATAGTAATATATATGTGGATGATTAAATTGAAAACACATAAGGTGAAAGTGTGATAATTTTTAATAAATCAATTAATTCATTAGGAACTAGAAAAAAAATCACAAATAAATCAACTTCTTCGAATAAAAAATACTTACGTTTGTCTTGGATATTTCTGATTAGGTAGAGCTGCATTTAGAGATGAGGGAGCTTCACGCAGGCAAAAACTTTTAGCAATGTGACCCAAATGAAGAGATTTGAAAGGTAAAACGTGACGGATATTTTTTGGATAAGAAGCATAGGATTGCACATAACTACTAAATGCTGAAATAAGAAATACAAATCATTAAACATTTTTCTTTAATTAAATACCATAAAATCATGCAAACATTCTCAATAGAGTTGTGAACTGATACAGTTACACAATCTTGACTCATCTCTAAAATATTATATTTTAGATACAGCTGTTTTTTAGAAAAACAATAGAAAACATATGTTATTAAAAACTTCATAAATTAATTATTGGTTAAGAAATACTTCGGTTTAAAGTAGATAGATACTAGCTTTGCCCAACACTCTACCAATATAAAAGTGCCATAATTTGCAACAGAGAACCTTGAAACAGCATTTGATTCCAAATGCATTAATGCATTTAACTTTAAGAATTTTCAGCAATAAACATTCATTTTATTTATAATTTTTGTCAACACAGCAAAAATAAACAAGCATTTAAAAATATTCCTTGAAGATTTAATGTATTCTTCAAGTAGGAATAAAAATTATGAATTATTCTATCACACAATTACAAACAAATAATAGATGTAAAGCAAAATGATTTTCTATTGTCTTATCTCTTTTTGAATTAAATAAGTCAATAATTTATGTTTATTTTTAAAAAATTGATATAAAAGTAAAAAAAAAAAGACAAGAATAGTTTTTACAATTAACATTATGAATTTTCTTTCATTTAATTTATGTTTTGTGAATCAAAAATATACATCTCAAAATAAGATTATTGATAAATGTTACAAATAATACTATGTTTTATTATATTGCTCTCTACTCTAACGCTACTTATTAAAAAAAAATATTTAGCAAATAATTTGAAAATCAATTATAATGTATTAAAAAAATGCAACTCAATTTTTCCCCTTAAGTAAAAACAATCATACAAAAATGAGCCTTATTTTGATCATGTTACATGTTTCCATGCACTTCAACACAATTTAAAGCTATTATGTAAACTATCCAACATTATTATATCTTAAAATCTAGAAAACTAAAATTGCATATAATAAAAAATTGCTATTTATATATTTAAAAAATTATGTATACAAATATTAAATGATACCTTCTTTAGTTAAAAGACAAATGAAAATATAAATAAAATATTCCACTGAATAGTAATAATAAAAGTGAAAGTATAAAAAGCAGAGAGAAAGTAATCATTTTTTTTATTTTTTGCTATTTTATAGAAGTAACAAGTTATATCAGGAAGGAAAAAAATATAACTGTTCCCATCCACATGAGTTTGAAATAGTATAAATGGAGTTGTGAACTGGATTATATTTGCTAAAAGACTTTTCACATGAAACAATATAGTAACATTATCACATCATAAGCAAATAAACTGTTTTTAATCCCACAGCCCGAGATTACAAGTAATACAAAGATATTGTCCAAAAACAAAAGTTCAATCAAATCAATACAGACTGAACTTGAAGATTTCTATGGGAAAATATCAGTCTGTAAGTAATTTTGATAAGTAAATATATCACTACTAAAAAAATAATTCCGATTTAGGAAAAATTTGAAACCATCAAAGAATTTTTTATTATTAAAAAATGTGATAATATGGATAGAATTTGCAGATATTTGCATAAAATTAACAAATATTTAATGCTCTCTATAAACAAATTTCAAATCTTCTATAAATTGGAAATGCAGAAAGAATAGCTGAAGCAGCTTTTTTTGTTTATTTAATTTATATTCCTTCTTATGTAAATGAAATTCATAGATGTTTTTATTTGACTGCAATAATCATGCCTCAATTTTTATCTAAAAATTGCAGTTTCACATATAAAAACTTTGACAGATACAGAGAAGCACCTTTTAATGAAAATTCAGGGATTGTAGGAAAAGTTCCATTTACTAAGATTTTTAACATGTGGAAATTTAATATATGAGGATAATGCATGACACTATCAAGCTATTTAATTTAAAAGAACTCTTAAATGATTACATGCAAAATAAAACACACAATTATATGCTTTAGAAAATATATAAACTACTTATTAATTAAAACCTACCATCCTTTGCACTTTGATGTAGTTTATTTTCCTCATAAACTTCTTTTTCAAACAAAGTTTGCAAAGCTGTAGCACAATCTTCCATGGTACACTAAATAAAATGTTAGAAGCATATTAGATAGAATAAAATTTTTAATTTCTCATCAGTATAAATAATCAGTAGAACAAAGAAGTATATCCAGCTATTTTCCAAATTTTTTTTTCTGCACACTAAAAGTAGAATTTTTAATGATGGACTAAAAAAAAGTTAAATAATTTTACATAATAAATTAGATTGAAATTATGGTATGATCGCTAATAAACATTATTCAAAAATGAAAACCATTAATCGAAGCCAAGATTATAGCTTTTAATTTACAATAATATAATAGAAAGCATAAGTTTTAATTTATTCATTTATTGTCTCCTTTTCTGTATGTGTACAATGCAATTTAAATATGCATTAGACAAATTAATATATATTATTATTCAAAAAATAACCAGAAAAATTTAATTTTAACAATTAAAAAGATGAATAATTAAAACACTTACTGATTCCTAAATAAACATACTATGAAATAATTAAAATATTATTTAAAATCTTGGTTGTATTAGCCATTAGTATAATTCTCCTTTTTTAAGAATATGATGCTACTTTTTACAAAATATTTCATTAGATTTGGACAATAAAAGTAAAAAATATATAAAAGAAATATGATCTATACATACCTTTCCCTTCACATCAAGTACATCAGCAATAAGAAGCAAAGATTGCAAAAATTGATTATATGGAATCTGCTCAAAACTAAAAAATATAAATAAATTTTTAAAAATTGTATAATGTTATAGGAGATAACATAGTAAGAAAATTACTTCAAAATATTTAAACCTAACTTATATGGTCAACGCTGGAGACTGTCAAAATTTCTCAGATTGTGTATGTTCATGTGTTTTATTTTTTAATTAAATATTCTCAGGATCAGGATCAAAATTTCCTTATTTCAATATCCTTTACATTTCACACACTTCCTCTCTTGACACATTTATTTATTATCCCTTTTTAATAATCACACATTTGTACTGAAAATATAATTTTGCATTTACAACAAAAAAATTTCTTTAATTTTAAAAAGTTTTTTTAAAAAAAACCCAATGAAATAAAAAAACTTACAATTTAATGAGCTTAAGCCAAAAGCCAAATCTTAAAAGAAATATCAAGTAAATGCATTGAAATAGGAAAAAATATATTTGATTTAAATTTTGTAACTATTAAGTATGCATTTAAAGTAATTATACTAAAATATTGATTTTGTAAACTAAAAAATAATTTGAAATTTAAGTTAATACCAATACAAATTTAATTTTTTGAATTTTAAATGGCAAAATATACAAAATTTTAATTAATATCTACAAAGAAGAATGTTCATTTAATTTTTGTATTTAAAAAAAACGATAGTATCCTTTCCTTTTCTTAAATATGAATAACCTCAAATACGATAAGTGGTTACAAGAAAATGGGAGTGAAGCCTACTTTCAATGGCTTTTATTTATATGAAGATGATACAATTTGTTTTTCATATATTGTGACATTTAAAAAACTTTTTAAAAAGGCAATGAAATAAAAATCAGAAAAGAGCTTACTTAATTTTATAATCTGCCAGTAAATTGGAAAATTTACTCTCTGAGGGAAGCAAAAACATGAGGGAATTTCCTTTTTTCCCAATACGTGCTGTTCTTCCTATGCGATGGACATAGATCTCAGCAGAAGATGGTGCAGAATATTGAACAATCCAGTCTACAGATGGCAAATCCAAACCTCGAGCAGCAACATCCTAAAATATTTTATATGATTTTAATTTAAAAGGTAAAACAAGTTTTAATAATGGTTTATAACAAAACATTGTTATGCCAAGGAATTCTGTTAACAATTAAAAAGAGCAATTAGAAATTCATTGAAATACTATATAGATATTTTATAAAATACAATTTAATTACATAAATGTAACACTCATATACAATATAAAAGACTAGATCAATTTCTGTTAATATTCAAAAATTCAGATACACGAAAATGATATATTTATTTATAATTTTTCATTAAAATATTATTTGTTATTTTCATACAATAATAAAGCAATAATATTTACTTTTTTGCAGAAAAATGTTTAGACCATTAAGAAAACATATATTGTGGCAAGATATTAATAAAATACCAGATATTAAAAAATGGAATGTTAGCTATAAATAGGAATTTCTTGCATACATTTAGTTCTTTCATAATTTATATTTAAAACAATATTCTTATATAGTCTAAAGGATTTGTGTGGAAGGACTCTTCCTAGTCCTAATAATAATATTTTTAAGATAAAAGGATTGGGAAAGAACATTTTAAGTAAATATTAGAAGTAATAATAAATCATACGTTATTATTCTTTGTAATAATAAAATGTAATTTGTCTAGAGCTTTGATTTCAAAAGAAGTAAATGTTTCTCTTTGAGACTTCTTGTTTAGCAGTCAATTTAAATACAATTAGAAAAAATCAACAGTTCAAGAATTGGGGCTCTTACAATCAGACCAACTTTCGTTATGGAGGATGAATGCATTAAATAGGATAACAGTAATGCACTTAATTTATAAGGAGCATAAAATTCACTTTTATGATTAATGATTTAAAGTGCCAAAAAGCTACAAAAAAAAACTGCTAAAAGAAAAAATTAAAGGGATCTTATGAATTTTATAACACAACTGTAAATGTTAAATTGTTCTATAAATTTTAAGTCACACTGCTTTCTAATGATTTTGAGGCTAGGTCATTTAATTTAAAACATTTTTTTGCTTCTTATTCTTTCTTTTTTTTAAAAAAAAATTACATAAGGAAAGAAGCACTGAAAAAAGGTAGAATCAAGAATGTTTTCTTCAAGTTATGTAATTTTGATTTTAGTTCCTCATATATTTCTTAAAAAATGCATAATAGTAAGGTTAAATTATAAGTGTAAAGATACAAAAATAAAGATTTTACAGCAATAATTATAAGCAAAATAACTATTGACAAATTAGTGATGTAATGCAATATACTTCACAATTATCTTTTACAAATATATCTTAAGTTATCTTTTTCATTAGGAATGTAACAATTATAGAACACAGATAAAATACATCAAAGACAAACATTTTTGACAAATGCTTCGTTAATTTAGCTTAACAATAAAATCGAGCAGCAAAAAAATATGAAAAAAAAAAAAGCTAAAGTGTCGATTGTAAAACCAAAGGGCAAAATAATTTCAATAGTACACAAGATATTTTTACAAAAATGCAGAATGATGCATTGAAAACTAAATCTAAACTTACAGTACACAGTAAGATTCCTTCTTTATTTGACCTGAAAGCATTGAAAATTTCTGTTCTTTCCTACAATAATAGATTTTAATCAGTACAATACTGTTTTTCAGTCATGAAGTAAACATACACACTGCATTAATTTTTTTTTAAAAAATAATTATCTAAAGCATTCAAACGTGTTTAATTTATTTAATTTAGCAAATTAGAGATTAGAGCATCAGCTGAAAATTATACAGAGGGTGATAAGCCATCTATTGATGCCCAAGTATACAAACAAATGAAAGTCAGATAAAAAAAGTCTGCAGAACAGCAACAAATTTACCCACATCACAAAATAAAATTATTAAAACAGGTAATAAGGCTAAAAATGGAAACTTTCATAGGCATTTTACCTTCATTGAACATAGATCTGTTGAATACAACTTTTTACATACACATTATTTCAAATATGTCCATGCAATCTGCCCAGTAGGATTTGTTAATAGGTAGGATTAGTTGTCAAGTATGCTCAAAGGCATAAGTTATGTTACCATATTGTAAATGAATCCACAGAAAACATACAATTTCAAAAGCAACTTGTGATAAAGAAAAATGTTCAGATTTGGAAGAATCAGAAATAAAAAAGTTGTTACAGATATGATGAATGAGGATTTAAATGATTTTGTAATACCAACTGTTAGTGAAAGGGAAGAAGAGCATGAAAGGTTAAAAATGACACAAGAAAGACTTGATTCGTGAGAGGCATTAAGAAACACAACACTTTTAACCGCAAAACTTTTAAGAAGTTGTTTCAGAAACTGTAAAAAAATGAACATATTATTGCAATATACTTCCTAATTTAGAAATAGTAAAAAAATTTCCCGACTAACATCTGTTTCCAATTTTCTTCTTAAAATGCATTAATAGTAAGGTTTATATAAAATGCACATACTGTCCTAATTCAAACAGTATCTAATATACCTTTAACTATAAAAAGTTAATTTTGTTGAATGTGATTTTTTTCATTCATGAAATATTATAACAATAAAATATCTAAGCTAAAATATATTTCATTGAAAATACAAATCATTCTGGGAAAAGATTCTGACAACTGCATATATTATTTTAGACATGCATGATTGTCTTTCATCCTCAGAAATTTCATAAAAAGGTCTAGTAATATTTTATAAAAAAAGACTAATAATTTTATTAGATAAAAAAAACAATGGAAATATAAAAAAATTCTTCATTATAATACAGGGTGTCTAACCCTTTTATCAGCAACTGCTTTTTGGCCGAGTAACTTTGGAAAGAGTCACACTCTCAGGATTTAATGCATTATTAACAGGATAAATCGATTTTTACAACTATGTTCTTTGACCCCTTTACAGCCATATTGCATATATGTCCTTACAAAATATATTTCTGTGTAATTTGTTACTAACCATACCAAGATGCATAGTGCTTTAGAATGCAATAAACAAGTTTAAATCTGCATTTTATCTCTCAAAATAGGGAAGATGATTTTACTGTACAGGTGGCAATGGATGAAATTAAGTGTCAGTGCAGAATAAATTGCATAAAATTTTGTGGGTAATTAAAGGCACTGATTACACAGTGTACACTAATTTATATAAGAACAGACATATGCCCAGTAGAGAAAAAATTAATATATGAATGTAAAGTTGTTATATGAATGTAAGTTGTTGCCTCTGGTAAGATGAATGTCAGTGGCATCACAGAACAGAATACAATAATGAAAATGATATAATAACAATAATAAAAAAGATTTTGGAACATTAATTTTTTGCCACTCTTATGATACTGTGTAGAGATAACACTTGCAACAGATAAATAAAAACCAAGGTGCATCCAAAACGAAGGCAATGAAATCAAAATATTTACTGCAAAGGTATTGCAATACACTAAAACTAAATACAATCCTAAGAAATCATTCTATATTGGAAGAGAGTGCAAATATTCAACTAAAGTAGCATACAATATTAAATAAGATATTTCTAAATTTCGGCTTTAGTTACAACAATCTATTCAAAAAATTCCACCAAAGTAAATTTGATAGATTTGTCCAATAACAGACAAACATTTATATTTGTTTTCTTTCACTAATGATATATAATATACTATCAGTTTCTGAATTATGATAATATGACATGAAGAATATCAGAGTATTCAAAACCACAATAACAAATTAATAAATACAAAATATATGTAAAAAAATCATCCAAACTGGGTAACAAATTTTATGACAGTGATGCAACATATCGGCATGATTCAATAGTCACAGATATGTATAAGCACTTTCTTTCTTAAATATAAACAAAAAAATTAAAATGAAATCTGCTATGCATATTTCAATGTATCATGTCAGAATACCATTTCTTGAACAGCCAAGCTCCACGTGCTTGCGCTTAATTATATTTTTATTCATTTTAATTGTTTCATTTAATGAATCACTTTAGTATTGCCAACAATCCAAAAAACTTTGTCTTCCATTTATTGTTTCAAAAAATATCACTTTCCTATTTATTTCATTTCATATAATCACAGGCTCAAATTGATATTTTTCTAGGTTTTATTTGAGATAGTCATTAACTTAATTTTTTCAATCAGATTGGCGAGCTTGTGCAGATAATATTATTTCATTTTTTCAATTACATTTTTTTTTCGTCTCTTTATTTTTGTTTACCTCATTCCGAAAATAACATCATGTTCTGAAATGATAATAATATAAATATATAAATAAATATGTTTACCTCTTGTTTCATATTTCCATGAAGTCTGTAAAACTTACATTTGTGTTGTTTATTTTCAAGAATAGGGGCCAGAACACCTCCAAAAAGGGAATAGTGGAAATCCACAGAGTTCTGGGAACACATAAAAATGAGACCTTTAAAGCCAAATTTCAAGCAGTTGTTAATAATAAAACCAGACAGGGAGACTAAACGCAATTTTGCAGGAACAACGGCTAAAAACTGCTTCAAATGCTTAGGAACTGCTAGTTCATGAGATTCGTCAGAGTCTTCCTCAAGTGAAGTTAGAGTGCCAACATGAACTGGTTGTGAAAGACTCATTCCAGCCATCTGCTCAACTCCTGAAAAGATAAACACCATATGATCCAATAACAATTTAGAATAGGATTTCATGAATCATTTTCAATGAGATAGAAAAAAATCTCATAATTGTAAGTGCACACACAAAAAAATTGTCTTAATATACAAACATAAAAAACAGAATAAAAAAATTAAAGCAAATTAAATATTTAGTTAAATACTGTTAAAAGTTATTTTCAATATGTTGTTTTAAAATCACTTTGTACTTTACAAATGCATTTGATAATGTTAGATCAAATCTCAACAATCATACAGGCAACACAATGGAGATCAAAATACCAAATTTTAGAAGACATAATCTTGAATACACCCAAGCATGAACAGGAAGGAATCATATACAATTGTAAAACATGAGGAATGTCTTGCAGTTTCCTTTACTTTCAAGATCATTTATAAATTTAGCCTCGTAATTTTCAACCCAGAAATATTTTAAATGTAGCGATGAAAAACTTTCCAAAGGGAGGGTTCTTAAGAAATTTATAGTAAAAATATAAACAGAAAATACTAATACATTCAATTTTCAGCCACAAAAAAAATTATGAATGAACTTTAAGATTAAATTCAGTAAAAACTATATTTTTGAAATATGATTTTTTTTTCATTATATGCAAAATATATTTAAAAAAATATTACAATCATAAAAGCAAAATTCAATATTGAAATTCATATTGAGAAATGAGATGAGCATTTTGAGAAATGTCTGAATAAGACTCCACATTTCAGACCCTTCTATCTGAAAATTATATTTTCGGGTATTATGGTATCCTCTTATTCAATTCCTGATCATATGCAATGTGATGCACTAATAAAATTTTACATAGAAACTTAACATCTGATTTAAATTTTTGAACAACATTTGTATATCAGGAAAAAGGAAGTATGCATCTCCCATTTGTCCATATGCAAGTTAAGAATATAGCAAAAAGAGGTATATGAGTTCAGTTTGATATCAGATTTTAACATCATGTTCTATGTTATATTTTGGACAAATTTGCCTTAGAAGTGATGTTTTGTTTGTCTGTATACTTTTGTTTATGTGAATATAGTAATTTAAGAGAATAATACCTTCAATACATAAAAATTAAGTACACAGCCAAAATTGAAGATATGAATCAAATTTTTTTTATGCAATCAGTGGGCAGGAAAGTGCCTAAAATGCCTGCTCAGTTTTATCATATTGCACATTGCAGCATTCTTTATGATTAGCCATCTTCCTCTCTGCATGATCCCACCCTGTTATGTACAATTAAGAGTACACAAGGAAGTCCAGAAAAAAACCCCACTGCTCTAGATTTTCATTTAAATTTATAAAATTCAAAGTGGATTGAATTTAATTATATTTTAATAACCATACTACACATATCGAAAATAAACAAAGTAATTAAATTTCTGTTTAAAATTAATGAATTCTGAGCTTTTTTTACAACATTAAAATCATTTTAAAAAACAGCCATTCAACTGCATAATATAAAATGGAATAAGATATTAATGATAATCACAGAATATGAAGCTAAAAGGGAATAATCTAATCCAATCTAATCATGCAAAATCAACATTTAAAATTTGCATGTAGTAATTTCACAATACCTACCTTTGGTTAAAGTAGCAGACAAGAGAACAGACTGACGAGTTTTACAGCATTTTGATACAATTTTTGCAACTGAGTCTTCAAAGCCTTGTTCATATAATCTAAAAAAATTTAATCCTCTTAATAAACTTTTATTTTAAATGAGTAGAATTTTCTAAAAGCTGACTCTCTTTTCTAGGAACTATTCACAAAAATTTAATATGAAACAGATTAATATTTTTCAATGACTTGTTTTGAAATAATACAATAAACGGCAAAAATTGATAACAAATAGATTTTAAATGATAGATAATAAAAAATTATTGAGTATAAATACAGTCTTAAAAGTTTGAAATTGTCAAGTTAATAAAATATATTGATCAAAAATAGCATTTTACATTATATTAATTCTATAACATTTTTTGAAATACATTTTGTTAGGGCAGGAATAAGAAAAAAATTCTTCTATGAATAATATGGAATCCATTTTCAAAACACAAACATTGGTTTCAGTCAACACAGTATTATTAAACTCGACTAAGTTATTTTCTTTCCAATTAATTTTAGATGAAAATATTACTCTTATTTTTTGTAAATAACATACTTAAATAAATTTCTTACAGACTTATATTGGACTGACTTATTAGAATTTTGGTTTAAGAAACAACATTACATTTTTTTAATGTAGTTTGAAATGCTATTTTTAAAAAATGACATACTTACTTATCAGCTTCATCTATGACAAGAAATAAAATTTTTTCCAATGTCAAACAAGCTGTATGATCAAGGTGATCTAGTAAACGACCAGGAGTACAAATTAGTATATTGACACCTTTTCTCAAACTGAAAAATTAAAATATTATCTAATTTAAGTACAAAATTGAAAGGTTATAAATGCAAGAAAATGTCTTTATTGTTAAATAAAGCAAAATTAAATTTTCCATAAATTTAATAGCATTTAAGTGATGAAATCATTATATGTTAATATTTATAATATTTTGCAATAAATAATTTTTTCTAAAATGGTATAAAATTTACATGAAACAAAATTTACTTCACTCACCGAGCTTTCTCAGACTTTTTCTTTTCACCCCCAATTAAATATCCAGGAACAATCCATGTAAAGGACTAACCATTAAAAAAATATTAAAATTAGAATAAAATTATGTAATTAAAAAACTAATAGCTGATTTAATCCAATATAAATCATACCAAATCAATAAAACTTTAAACGTGACATTATGATTCAAAAAGGAAGCCATTAAAAAAAATGCCTTACCTTGGTGAGTTTAGAGAATATTTCAAAACACTGCAATGCTAACTAAAAAATATAAAATATTTTATAAAAAATAATTTTTAAAAATATATACTTCAATATTTAAATAAAATTAATATTAAGTATTTAAATAATTTTTATATTACCTCACGAGTTGGAACAATTATTAAAGCATGGACACCGTCAGATCGCTTAATTTTTGGCTGCATATCTTGAAGCTTTTGCACTATTGGTATGGCATATGCTAAAGTTTTACCTAAAATGACATGTAAGTTTGTTTTAGTTTTAATTAAGGCAAAAGAATTTAAATGACTATCATATAATGAAAAAATTGCAATCAATTTTTCTTCCCTTTCTTCTAATTGAAAATGTTCTTCTTTTTGAAAATTTGTAAAATTCAAAATAATACAAATTTTACAAAATGCAGCCTGTAGTATGCATCCCCTAAGATGGACATGAAATAGTCTCACAGGATATATGGAGAAAAAAGATGTTTCAGTGTGGGTGTGTTATATATATATATATATATATATATATAGTAAGAATTGGCGTTTTTAATTCTAAATATATTTCCTAATGAGAAATCCATTGTTATCCTCTTAACTAAATTTGAAATTAATTACTAAATCCAATCAATCAATCTCCTAACTCCAATTAAATGTGGTTATATAAATTATCTTGATTTTATTAAATGTGAATACTATCAATATGCCCAAATTTGAACCAAATAATAAATAATAAAAATATTTCTAAATTGATACATGGATATTAATAAATAAATATTTGTAATTACACATGATGATGCCAGTAAATGAAATTTTGAGACATGCCACAATAGTTCCTTAATTAATCAGAACAGACAGCATTATTATTTTCCAAACATTTTTCAAAGTTATTCAATAATTATTTTAATACAAAAAATTATTGCTACATCACATTAGAATCCAAAAGTTATAAGTTTTTAATAATTTTTATTATACTTTTGATATACTTTTTTAAAAAATTTCATATAACATTTATACAAAACTGTTTTAATAGATAACAAGAATTTTGCATAAAATTGAACAATTATTATTTTTTAAGCCTCCAAAGAGAAACATATCAAGTGGAGATGGTAAAATAACACATGCACATTCCATATATAAATTCCAAGTTAGGTATATATAAATAGTCTATCTATTTTATAGTATACTAGCCGCCTTTGGCGACCAGGCGGTTCGCCAGTAATAATGCTCGCTAAAATTTTCATATAATATTTTATGTAGCTGTATTTCATAACAGGTTCTTCACCAAAATATTTTTAAACCAAATAAATTTTGATAATCATATAATTCATTTATAGTATTATTTATTATTATTTTCTTCAGATGTTCTATTCTTTGTACTACTCATCTTTCTGTTTCTATCCGAGCAATGATTGTCCCGGAATTGATATTTTACTTAAATGGTGGAGGGAAAGGTCTAAAATTCTACGTTTTTATAGAATAAAGAGATTCAAATTTTCATAAATGTAAACAAACAAATAAAGACACAATTGGTTTTCAAGAGATGCGAAAGTTTAAAAACAGCTCGGAAAATGCCGCGCACAGAGAAAATAATGGTGACACACACACACCCTTCTTTTATTTCTTCGATGCCCAGACTTTATTTTGAGCAAGCATAGATTAAATATTCATTCCGACTAATAATAAAAGCAACTATTTTCTTTCTTTTTTAAACATCCCATTATCTATGAATGAAAACCAACTGACTTGGCGTGTTTCTTTCTAAACAAATCATAATTTATTACTTCCTGCTATCTCAGTTGGTGTGGGGGAAGGAAATGAAGATTTTTGGCGGGAAAGTAAGAAAAGTGTCATTTTAACTATTTTCCACGCAGATTTATAATTTTTTCTCTTTATAAGAACCATCCTCGTGTCTTAACGAAAATATTTTTTAAAAAATTAGCCGAATCGGTCAAGCCGTTCTCTAGATTTGCGCTTAGCAACGCATTTAGAGATCCATTTTTATTAATATAGATGACAAATTAGAAGAAAAACATGAGCTCATAATTTATGAAACAGGTGTATTTTGATTTGCTTCAAATTTTTTATTATATTTGTTTATGGCTGCATATATAGTTTTAAAATGTTATATGAATATAAATTAATCTTTGTGGCTAATGAAATGTTATTAAGAAAGTCTAATTTTTATTTGAACTATTTTTTTTATGATGATGATGGTGAAAAAAAGGAGTTGGTTTGGTTCCACCAATAGTATTTCCTTTATATTCTTTGAGAACTCTTACAAAAATATTTTAAATTTATAGATGTATATATTTTATAAAATAAACAATTCTTTTAATAAAAATGAATATTTAATAAATTTAAGTTATTTCAATTATGTTGCTGGTCTGTAAAGGTACATTTAAATGTATTTTTAGTTTTTCTTCAAAATGAAATTTCGTGATGCTCTTCAAAATTTCATATACTCTATGCACATTCTATTTTTAGTTACAACTCTGAAACTTTTCTCTTATGCTTTATGAACATATAATAATATAATTTGCATTTATAGATGAATTATGTATCTTATATTTTTTTATTGAAGACCGCAAGTAATATTATTACATTGATTTTTTTTAAAGTTTTCAAAAAAATACAATAATATCAAGTTTTAAAGGGAAAATCACATTTTGAATACATTCTAGCATGCAAAATATCATGGCAATTTCAAAACAATACAATATTTTTGCCTATCAATAAAGATTTACAAATTGACCGTTGGGTCTGGATTTGAATGAATACTCTGCGGGAATTAAACAATTTTGCTTTCATAAAGTTGATGTATAGAAGTAATAATATAGATACTGTGAAATAGAAAACTTTATTTTACAATTACTTTTTTAGAAAATGTATTTATTTATTTCATTTCAAAGAATCAGGTGCTGAAAATTATATTTTTTAGGATTTAATTTGCAGCAAAAATTTTAAAAGAATATAAAC
>JAOUZG010038029.1:491453-513335 GCA_026289955.1 Argiope argentata | reverse complement strand
GCGGTTAGCTCCGCCCACATATCAAGTGATTAAATTCGTTTCCAACAGGGTAATTGAAAAATAAGTTAAATTTTAAATAATTGAGCAGAAAATGAAAGAAATGAAAAAATTCATGTAATTATTGTTTTCACTATTTTCATAACACAGACTGATTTTGTTCCCATTTACTCTAAAATATCAAAATTCCACTTAGTTTTGAACTTTAGTGTAACTGCCTATATGAATTGCAATGTTAAATGAGCAATTACAGAAATACAATAATTACTAAAATGAAATCTCTGTTCTCTTACATGAGAATATTAACATTCTAAAAGTTAAGAACAACTATCAATGGAGATGTTCTATTTTCTATCGTTCCTATTTTAAGAGTAATTAAAATTCTCATGAATAATGAAAAGGTAGAATTCACACAATACATACAAAAAAAAATATTTTTGTTCCTAACTTTTTGTTTAAATGAGACAAGAAAAACCTACTCAACATATGAGTTATGTAATTATAATGTGCAGAATAATATATTTTTATTCAATTAAATTTTCAGGGAAAATTATAAATTATTTAGAAATTCACAAGGAGGTACAAGAAATATAAACTCACACAATTAAAGGTAGGGTCATACCAGAACCAGTAAAAAGAGATGATGTTGGAGGTGCATGTTCTTTTGATTTATGAGGATGGAAATCCTTCGGCCCTTTCACAGATGCATATTGTGCCATTTTTCTCTTCTGAGTTTTCTTATCAGCCGAAGAAGGCAATGTGGACAGCACATCATTTTTCTGTATGAAAATTTCAAAATAAAATAAGAGATCCATTAAAAAAATTGAAATGGAAAGGTATATATTATATATACCAGCGGGTGACCGAGCTCCGCTCGGAGAAAACAGGTATCGAAGCTAACTCGTTGAAATGTGGGGTGATTTTCGACTTGGCAACCATTCCTCGTATTATAGTAAAAGATAAAATTAAAACTTAAGCTCCAAGCATGCTTTACGAGTAAAAGGGAAAAAATTATCTTATTAATATGTTGCCATCAGATTGACAAAAACTCAAATTAAAAAAAATAAATTATTATTGCACATTAAGCATATAAAAATGCAATTTTCATCACGTGTCTGCATTAAATGAAAAAATATATATATGAATATGGATATAGATGCATATTGGCTATAGATGGCAGCACGTTACCACTTGAAAATTTAAGTAGCCATTATGGCAAACTAATAAAGTTTGAAAATATCCTATATGTAACTCCGAACTGCTCAACCGTAGCACTTCAAAACCGGCGCCAATCGATTTCTCGTGGCCAAAAACCCCAGACCCCCAAGTTTACCAATTCTGGGGCGATTTTCAATTTGACAACCATTCCTCGTATTATAGTATAAGATATATATATATATATATATTAAACTCACAATTTTAATTCATTTCTTAATTTTCAATTTAAGTTAGCCAAAGTAACATTATTCTAAAATATTCTCTTATTTCCTGATTCATTCCACTTGTTCTAGTTAATTAATTCAACGAAAGTTTTGTAAAATTGCCGAATCAGCCCAAAGAAGATTTTTATATTCCACACATTCCCACATTTCAAATGAAAAGATAAAAATTGTCCAGCTAAGCACATTCCAGTAAAAGATCCTAATGATTCCCTAGCACGAGATGTACATGTGATTAACATGTGTCAAAGGTCCATATTAAAATCTAAAAGTATATATTCAGAGGGATAAACATTTAATCAGTTTTTTTCTCATTCCATTTTGTGTCATTCTGTGTTGTGCTTCTTACTTAAGTTTGTAAATAATGCATGCTTCCAATGTGGAATAAATTGAACTTAAAAATTCAAAATGCCATTTATGTCTTCAAAACCACCTTCTGCTTTCAACAAATAATAATGTTACACACACACACACACACACACATATATATATAGACAGAATGTTCTAGTGTATTATGATTATTAAAGAGCTGATCACATTAGCTCTGGAATGTAAATATTACTTTAATGGCCTTTCAAATTGTATATATTTTTTTGGTATTATGGGATAATGGTCTTTTATTGCCAAAAATCCCATCCCGTTCAATCAAACAAACAATAATGACTTTTCAAAGGAAATAAAGACTCACTGACACTTATTCCAAGAGTACATTTGTGAGTATTTATTATTTTATGATGCTGAAAAAGAAGATTTTTATATTGGCTTTCAAAAATATGGGCTAGATATATATAATAAAATTTAGAAATGTTTTGTTATTGTTTAAAAGAGTTCATGAATACCTTGAACAATTAAGATGGCATAAACAGAAAGTTATTAGAAAACATTTATAATTAACAAAACCGATCCAGTCTTCAACAAACAATCAATTATTACAGAACAAGCTAAATCATTCACTGAACACAAAAAAAAAAACAACTCATGGCACTATGATGCAAATTAGCTCAAAGTCTTGGTAAATTTATTTCTGTTCCTAACACTGCTGAAAGTGTGCCACTCTTACTCAATAAAGCCACAACTAACTCATTGATTAGCAACTGCAACAAGACTTTTTTTTGTACTTTTCTGCTAACCGGACGCAAGCGGAAAAACATCAAAAAATTTGCCATAATTCTATATTATTTGGCGTTTTTTGCTTGACAGAATTATACATTATTTGCTAATTTTTGCTTGCGCCCAGCAAATAGAAAAGTACTCTTTTCTTTATAACAACTATGAAGATTTTGAAATTTTATGGAAAAGATTACAAATATGATAATATTTCAAGACTGTCAAAAAATCTTAAACAAACCAAAATATTGACAATTTAGAGAATTTTGAACATTATAATAAACTTTGTAAATATCAAATAAACCATATAAATGTACAATAAAGTCCACCTATTATGGCAAGTCTGTTAGTAGAATATTTCCCTAAAAATCTTTTATTTTAATAATAAAAAATATTTAGGTTAATAAATAAATATTCACAAAACCAAGTGGTAACTGTGAAATAAGAATAATGCTTGTATATTAATTATCTATAATATTAATGTTTGACTTTTTTTGTTGCAATTTGTCATAAAAAAAGTTTGTTATATAAACTTGCAGATGGGATTAATTTGATGAACACAGGAAATCAATCAAAGCTATAATCAGGATTTGATTAACTATTTTTTAAATTGATACAATAAGTGCAATTGAATTTGATGATCTTAGGAAAATAAAATTCACATGATAATTTGGTACTTACGTATTAGACCATCAATACCAATGGTTTAGTAACTCATTGGTGACAGATTCAAATTTGGCGATAAACCATCCTCACTAATGAAACCAACAAAATGGTGGACAACAGTTAATTTTTTTTAATGGTGGTTTAGCAACTTATTGGCCATGCTTTCAGACTTGGCAATAAAGATCGACAGTCTAATACATAAGAACCAGTAATTTTTTAACGTTTTGCACACAAAACTATAATAAAAATAGAAGTGTAGTTTATATATATATATATATATATATATATATATATATATATACAGTTGCCACAAGCTAAATTCAGACACCATAAGAAAAAAAACACTGCCAAAATATTTTAACTAAAAAAAATTAGAAAAAACATGAAAAAGGTGTTTTTTTTAAATAGTGAGTATGTTGTATAGCTAAAAACATTACCCAATAGGCCAAATCAAAAATTATTTTAAAAAATTCAGTCATAAAAATAAAATTTTTGAAAAAGAGTCCACAAGTCAAACTCAGACATCTCACAATTAAGCACCAAATAATTGCACCCTAGAGTAAAAATTACTGCAATTTTATGGTTAATGTTATAATTGTTCAGAGGAATTTCTTAGTTGTGTTATTTTCACTTAATACAGAATTAAATATTAATTCAATTAAAATATCAAGTTAAAGAGCCAAATGAACATTGAAATAAGAAAATTGATTATTAATCATGCTGAAGATGGAAAATATGTGCCAGATTGCTCACAAATGTCATTCAATGGTTAATGATATCACAAAATACTGCAAAACCAATAATCAGCTGGAAATCTTAAGACAATCTAAATTAGATTTTAAAAGAAACAGATTATAGATATTTAATCGGAAAAGTAAAATCAAATCTATTCCTTATCGTATCACAATTATCTATTATTTCTGAAAAGAAATTAAGAAAAAGACTTAGCCCATCAAAAATAAAAAATGTGCTCCATAAGACAAACTTCAATAACAGAAAAGACATATAAAAGCCTTTCATAAGTAAGCAAAATCATACTAAAACTTAAATTTGCAAAATAAAGACTTAAATTTGCAAGAAATGTGGTAACAAGGATTTTTCTTTTTAAAAAAATATCTTATTTATTGATGAGAGTAAATTTGACCTTTTAGGATCCAATGGCAAGCCTTATGTCTGGAGAAAAATTAAAGAAGAATTTTGGACAAAAATTTTTGAAAGCAATTGTGAAGCATATCCGTGGATCAGAATGACCAGGGGTTTATTTTCAGTTACTGGCACAGGAGCCTTGCATTTTATTGAAAAAAGAATGGATCAGAATGCATATTTAAACATATTAAAGCAATTTTTAAATAGTGTGAGCTGAAACTTTCTTTTGGCAACAACTGGTGACTTTTATCGGTAGAATGTTCTGGAAATATAAAGCTTGAAACAATTGTGTGTGTGTATATATATATATATATATACACACAATTACTTCAAGCAAATTGAAACATGAATAATTCACTAATTTAAGTTGTACTTTCATATTTTTGCCAGATGTCCAACGTTCATATCAGCTGATAATCATTCATAGTAACAGAAGCTTTAATCAGTTTCAGTGTTCAATTAATTTTATTCTTAGATTAATCATTTTTATAGATCCTTAGTGAACTGAACTTATCCTTCAATCAATTTTAATTTTGAAAATCTCTTTCCTATACTGGTAACTGATACATATAATGATACAAATCTGTGCAACATTATAAATAAATTAAGAGCACTATTTATATTGATAACTATATAAGAGGGCATTTATAACTGAAGTATTTTCAGAAATTCTTGCTTGATATATTCTATTTATTTTGATACCTGGCATCAGAAAAGCACAAGTTTTATAAACAAATAATAATTTCATTGCATAGTGATTACATAACCACAATTATGCAAACAATAATTGGGAGAATGAACTTTTTTGACACACTTCTAACCATTAAACATTTCTGATTCCTTAAAAATAAAAGTATTCTACAAAACTCCAATTTTAGTTCAGAATTACTTATTCTCAACAGAAATGAAACATTGAAGAAATTTCTGCATAAAAATAATAGAAATAAACAGAATTCTAAAGAGATTATAGTTAAGGTAATAAATAACATAGTGACTGACAGAACTTTTAGAGATTTTATGATATAAAACAATAAATCTTTTCTGTTCCTTTTCCTCATTCAGTAATGTTTGCATACAGAAATTTACAATCAAATAACTGACTTTTCCCTTACCTATACTCAAATAAGATAGTTTGAAGTTATAATCACCAAAATTCTTCAAGTAAATGCTGATTATTCTTTTCTCTTTAAGTGTATGACATATACAGTCAGTCACAAAAGTCTACGTACACACAGTGATTTTCTCATGTATTGCACAAAACTCGTAATTTCGAAAATTCAACTTTATTTTCGTAATTATTTATAATAATAACTCAGGTAAAAGAAATGAAATTATCAACATACTTGTTAAAACATAGTGAAAATAACAAAAGGTTTAAATTATGTGGTCACGAAAGTCTGCATACAGAGACAGGAAACTGAAATTTGGAACAATGGATAAATATAAATAAGCCGTTAATACTTGGTAGGCCCTCCCTTTGAAGTAATGACTGCATGCATTCAGTTTGCCATCGAATTCATCAGGTTCCTCGTTGTCTCAGGTGAAATTTGGGACCAAGCCAGCTGCATAGCCTTCTTTAGGGTTTCCACGCTGGTTATGGTTTGTTGTCGAATTTTTCTGTCGATTTCCTCCCAAATGTGTTCGATAGGATTAAGGTCTGGTGACTGTGAAGGTGAATGCAACTGCTGGGGAGTTTTGTAGAGCAGCCATTCCTTAACAATCTTTACTGTGTGCTTGGGATCATTATCTTGTTGAAAGACAAAGTCGTTTCCAAGTCCCAATTTTCTGGCTGATTCAAGTAGGTTGCCTTGCAAAATATTCAAGAATCCAAAACGATCCATAGTACCAGTGATGAAAACCAGATTGCCGACTCCAGCTGCTGCCATGGCACCCCAAACCATCACACTACCTCCACCGTGTTTCACTGTTGGAGTCAAATTATCTGGGTTCATTTCCGTGTTCTTTTTCTGCCAAACTTTGCCACGGCCGTCACTTCCAAAAACGTTGAACTTGCTCTCGTCAGTGAACACAACTGTTTCCCAAAACTCAAAATCCTTGTCAATGTGTGCAGAAGCAAAGGCAAGTCTTTTCTGTTGGTTCACAGATGATATGAAGGGTTTCCTTCTGGGAACTCTGCCGTTGTAGCCGGCTGATCGAAGAATTCTACGAATATTTTCTGGGTGTACCTCCTTTCCACTTGCTGTTAAAATTTGATCCGCTAATTTTGGAGCACTAATTTTTGAATTTTTCTTGACTTTTCTTACTATGGCTCTTGTTTCTCGATCATTGAGCTTTCTTGGACGACCACATTGATATTTGCTGAGCACATTTCCACGCTTAACAAAATTTCTGTAGATTGTTTGCACAGTCGACCTACTTTTTTTTACAATTTTGGCGATTTCGGCGTAAGATTTCTTTTCACATTTCAATTTTACTATCAAATTTCGAAGTTCTAAGGATGTTTCCTTCCCCTGGCTCATTTTAAGCATTTCGGTATTGTAAAATCTCAGGAAATGAGTTTTCAGATGGCTAACAACACGTGCCACCTCAACCTTAAGTAAGCTTTTACAAAACTTGATATACGAATTTCCTCCTCTCAGCCAATCAAGTGTATGCAGACTTTTGTGACACGGTAATATTTACATATTGACAAACTTTCCCAGTAAATGCTAATTTTAAACTTATTTTTTTATTTAAATCACAATTTTTAGTGAAAAGTGAAAGATTGTTAGGATTTCCCAAATTGAAATATAATCAATTTTTGAAATAAGCTCATTTTTAAGGGTGTATGTAGACTTTTATGACTGACTGCACTTATTTAATGTGAGAAAGTTGAGTTGAAAACAAGCATAAAAGATATGTTTGAGAACGATTTAATTATGTTTTACAACTTTTAATCAAAACCAGAATGATATAATCATTTGCTTAAAATCATAATTTAAACATGTTTCTAATTGTTGGATTTTGGCTAAATTTTAGAGACTGTATAGTATCAAACTTTATTTTTTCAAACAAGTCATGCAATCAAGAATAATTTTGTTTTATCATTTCAATAGCAAATTTTAGCAGAAAAAATGGCTTTAATTCTCCTCATGCTGAACTGCCATTTTACATTTTTTAACACTTGCTTTCCAAACATAAATTTATGTACAATTTCAGAAAATTAAATGGTCAAAATATTTCCAGCATGTGAATAGAAGTAATTCTAGCATTACTTCAATTCACATGCAAAAATAAGTTTTTATCTACATTTTAAAGCTTATTTTTCAGCACTTAAAAATATTAAATGTAACTAACAATCTAAATTACATCTATTATAACTATATGTTGATTCATACAATGAATACCTACGGTATTTAATATTCATTAATATTATATGTATTTTTGCTTTATGTGTGTGCTGGGTCTCATATCTACATGTTAATAAAAATTTGGGACTGAAATTGGATGTAATCACTGTCTTTACCACTTACACTAAAGAAATCCCATGCAAAAAAGGGTTTTTACAATGAGCATATCAAAAGTAGTTTTAAAAAACATTCATTAACCTAATATCCATCAATGATATTTTTATGTGACAAAACCATGTGATTTTCTAAAATTAGCTTTTGCCTTTAAAACTTAGCAATGAATATTGTGACTAACAGAATAATAGTAAAATTCAAACCTAATGGCAACTGAAACTCTGTTAAGTGCATCTCCAAATTAACATAGATTTTTAAATGGAATTTGATTCTTAAGACTCAAAACTATATTTTATGTCAAATAAATAATACAAGTCTTGTTTGATTCTAGAAGTGAACATATTTATTGACATTCTATTCCTCCTTGGATATTCTATTATCGCTTATTTTATAAAGAAAAGAATAGTCTTAAGAATCAAGAATTAGAAATTAATTTTGTAATGTGTAAAAAAAATTTTGTTTATAAATGTAGAAAATAGTTAAAAAATCATTAATAAATCCAAAAAAAAAAGTTTTCTAACATTAAGTTATCTTTCACCTAAGCCCCCCCCCCAATCACTGTTTTCCCTCTCATATTTTCAGTAGTTGTATCAGCCACTATTCCTGATAAAAATTTTGTACCTCACTTTGATTCGGTTGATTCCTTTTAGCAGCTCCGTTAAATATGGCAGCACGATGGGGGGGGGGGGTTAATTTCTACGCTCAGAGGGTGTTGTTATTGTTGTTGTATTCGTTTATTTGTTCCCCCACTGAGGTTTCCTTTTCTATTCATGTATTAAAAACTTATTTGTAAAAAAAATTTCACGAAAATTTGATTTGATTCAGCAATTAAATTTTATTTCAAACTATTCATTAATTGATCACTCAATCTAATAAAACTTCTATTCAGATTCTGAAGTTACTTATAACAAAATTCGAATCAACAAAAAAGTCAAAAGATTGAAAACTTACATTCCGTTCTTCTGAGACCTTCTGGGTCTGTTTTTTTACTGATTCAGAACTTAAATTGAATAATAAATTATCGCTGCGGTCTTCGATCATATCGAATGTATTGAAGAGAAATTAATTGGCGTATGCTTTACTCCAACTGCTGGAAATTTTAAGATAGGAAGGAAGGAAAGAGGGAGGTTTATTATCCGGCTTATGCTCCTGAATTAATTCTTAGCTTGAGCCGAGTAAACAAAAATCAAAAACACGAATATCACAAGAATTTTCGGATAATCCGAACACGAGTGCCGGAAACCAAACATAAACACATGGCGTAAAATAGTTGCCATTCAAGTACAAGTATACTATGCTAAGCTCTTTTTTTGTTTTTCATTTATATCGCACTGGAGTAGTACATAATTTTTTCGGAATTTGTGTTAGATATTGGATATGCCCAGAAGAGGTGCAGGAAAGAAAAGAAACTACTCTTTATTAAAATATTTTAGTAAAAAATTTAGTAGGAAGCAAATGCTATTACTTAATCACTCTGAAAAGATATTTTATGAAATATTAGCAGTCTTTGGCAATCAACTGTTTCCTCGGGATTTATGATTTTAAAAATTGCTTAGTTAAAATTCTTAATTCCAATGAAGAGAACATCTTTCACTGGCGAGTGACGGTTGTATCTCATTCCGTTCCTTGTGATTTCAATTTTGGTTTTTCTACCGTTTGTTTTCCAGTGTTATTTAACAGTTTTCTCTCATTGTATAGTGTTTCTAAAAGGTAATAAGGTCGTCTGTTATCATATTTTTGTAGATTTAAGATTATCTACTTTGCAAAACGAACTTGGACTTTTTTGAGTCAATTTATAATGATGCAGTCATGAACAAAGTCAAGCAAATGAATATGAATACAATACTAAATAATAATTACTATAGAAATAATAAAACCACCAACGAGCATGTTATGCGCCTCGGACCAAATCAATATCAAGAAATTAACATTATCTTGTCGAATGCGGACAAAATGCAGAAATTACCCCAATTAAATCCATTTCTAGTGCAAGGCTTCATCAAAAATATTATTAATAGACATGGTTCAATTGATAACATGAAATACACCCGGCAAGGGAAAATATTATTTACGACAAAGGACCCAATTTGTGCTGTGCAATTATTGTCACTAAATAAATTTATGGATAAAGATATCGAAACAGATGTGATATGGGAAAACATTACTTCTCGGTTCTTACTATTTGACATACCAACAAATACTCCGATGGATGAACTAGCAGCAGAAATTTAGGAAAAAAATAACCTTACTGTGGTTGAAATGAGGAGATTTTTAAAACAAAATGCTACAAAAGATATTTCACCAGTCCTAGTAACGGTTCTGGGAACAACTCTGCCAGATTCTATCAAAATTTGGTTTATCAACCAGCGCATCCAGCTATTTATAGACCGCCCTCGACAATGTAATAAATGCTTTTCTTTTGGCCATCCTACCCGTGCTTGTGGGAAAACAGATATCTGCCACCTTTGTGGAGTGACGCACCTTGGACCATGCCAGGGACCTGAAAAATGTATTAACTGTAGCAGTCCTCATAATGCCAAGAATAAATCATCATAAATTTTGTCCAGCATATGCAAAAGAACAAAAAATACTTGAGATGAAGTGCCATAACCATATAACTACTGGCGAATCTCGCAGAAATTTCCAAGCATCAAGCATGAAATATTCTGATACTGTTAAAATCCTTCCGGCAACAGCAGAATTAAACAATTCTTTCAACGAGAAATTTGAATCATTCCTACAATCAATAAACGAAAGATTTGAAAAACAAACTTCCCTTTTTGCAGACATGCTTCAAAAATCCATCGAATGCATAATTCAGAATATGTGTAAAGTAATTTCACAAAGTATCGATTGCAGTTCATCTCCTGCACGCAAAAAGAAAATCTTACAAAATTTGAATCAAATGTCCAACACCAAAATGCATTGGGATGCAGGAAGAAGTTACGATGCAGAGACTAGGCCAATTGGCTAAGCTTTTCTTTGCTTTGTTGTTGTTTTCATTTTCTTTCTCTCCCATAAATTTGGGTTTTGGTTCTTTGTTCTACCTTTTTTCCCCCTGTCACGAAAAGCACTTCCACTTCTACTGAGACAACAAAACTCCTGGAATTCTTGAGAATGAAACCGGAACTTTTCGGCTTCGAAAAACTTTGGGACGATGTGTGGTGAAAAACTCCATCGCATATGTATCAATAATAATCCTGTATATAATTATGTAAATATTTAAACTAATTAAACGTAAAAGTATTTTTTAGATAGGCTCTCTTCAATGTTTTAGTCTGATTGTGTCAACACGTTCGATGCGACTTTATTTCGGCGCGGAAAGAGCGATCGCCGGCGAGGTGAGTAATGCATTTACATTTTCATTGCTCATCAATTTTCCGATTGCTATTTAATTTGGCGCCCGAACAGGGACGCTGGAATTGAGTCACAATATGTTTTGATAACTGAGAAAATGATTTAGTTTGAACTCTTGCTGTTTAAATATTTGATGGCTCATTAACAATATTTGAAATATATAATAAGAAATTGATTCGAATATTTTAATATCTAATGAGAATATCTGTATCTACTTTGGAAACAGTAAGCGAACATTACTAAAATAGAAGAGAGTATTTTAAAAACGAATACTATTTAAGAAATTGCTCTAAAGATGAAGTTGAACTGATTATATTTTATATAATTTGAATTAGAGTAATTTGATGTTATTTTAAAGAATACAGGATTCAATAAAGATTTAGAATGGTTAAATTTGTTCTCAATTCTGATAACCATGTACATATTTATAAAATTTATTCTGATTCTGAATTAAACTGCATGTTCATTTAAGAATTGATTATCTTCTACTTGGAAATTAATTATTCTTTTGAGAAGATTTTTATTTGGAAAGTTTATTAATTTAAGAACTTGAATACATCTGAATGCTTACATATTTTGAATTGTGCATTTTTTATGAATAGAATTTATTGATTTTAATATTACATTTTATTATTGAAAGTAAAAGTATATGTGGTATTGAATATATTTACAGTGTTACTAGCATTTGATTAATATATTAACATCAAAATGGAAACATTAATTAAACTGAGAGGCTCTTATCGTGGCTGCTTTACTAAATTTACTGAAAAATTGGAATTATTTTTGAAAACGAAAGCAGATGATTCTGATTTGTATGTTAGTAAACTGAATCAGTTAACAGAGAAATATTTGAAAATTCAAAACCTAGATAACGATATACTTGATTTAATAAAGAAGGATGTTTCATGTTCCGAGGAAAGCATATGTGATGAAATCGAAAGTGCCGAATCTTATGAAGATAAATTCATATATTTTAAAACGAAACTAGAACGCTGCATAAATAAATCTGACAGCGAAATTGATGCACATTCAATTAATGAAAAAAGAAATTTTAAGTTGCCTAAGATTGAATTGCAAAAATTTGATGGGACTTTAAAATATTGGTTATCTTTCTGGGGATTATTTAAAAAAATAGATTCAGATCCTGATATTTCGAATGAAGATAAGTATCAGTACTTGATACAATCAACCCTTAAAGGTTCAAGAGCTAGAGAGGTGGTCGAGTCCTTTCCCCCCACGGCTGAGAACTATGTTCAAGCCATCGAATGTTTAAAAACACGGTTCGGAAGAGAGGATGTCTTAGTGGAGGTCTATGTAAGAGAACTTTTGAGTTTAGTGTTGAATAATGCTCTGAATAATGAACATAAACTTCCACTGATTAAATTGTACGACAGAATTGAAACTCAGCTAAGATCTTTACAGATGCTGGGTGTAACAAGTGATAAGTATGCTTCCATGCTTTACCCTTTGGTAGAGTCATGTTTGCCTATTGATCTTTCACGAATTTGGGAACGACATTTGTCTTCGATAACATTTAAATCAGATGAGAAATTCAACAAGTTAGAAACGTTAATGAAATTCCTTGGAAATGAAATTGAGGGTGAAGAGAAAATTAACTTAGCGAAAAGTGGATTTGGGCTAGAACATAAGAACAAGAAAAATCAAGCAATTAAGTCTTCTTTTAATCGTAATAAAAATATTACAACGGGTATGGAACTCTATAGCTCAGTACAAAGCAACACAACCTCGAAGAACTCTAATTGTGTATTCTGTGATAAAAATCATTTTAGTGCTGACTGTAGATATGCTCAAAGTTTACCAGGTGATCAAAGGAAAGATATTTTAAGGAAAAAGGGTGGTTGTTTTAGGTGCTTGAAAATTAATCATATTTCTAGCAATTGTAAATCCAGAATCAAGTGTTCAAATTGTGGAAGATTACACCATCATCTTTTATGCAATAATAATCAAACCCCTTCTCCCAAGGAAATCACAAAATCTAAACCTGATGCTGATATTCCTGTACAAGATCAGGCACTAGCAAATGTTTCGCCTTCACCTAATGTTCTGTTGCAGACTCTTGTAATTCACTTAAGAGGAGAAAAGGGTAAAGTGAAGATAAGGGCAATAATTGACTCAGCTTCTCAAAGATCGTACATTTTGAAAAGTACAGCACAAAGATTGAATTACCAACCCCACCGGAGAGAAAGTCTGCGACATTCCTTGTTTGGTGGAGTGAGTACAGAGGTCTGCCATCATGACGTTTATAGAGCATTTCTTACTGACTTCGATCTGACTTACAATTGCAACTTTGAAGTCTTCGGCCAAGAAACAATCTGTGCAACAATCCCACCCGTTGCGGATGGTATGTGGATGAAAGAACTATCAGAAAACAATATCCACTTGAATGATCAACATCAGGGACCCATAGAATTATTAATTGGAGCAGATGTTGCTGGAAAACTTCTGACCGGAGGTTATAAGCTCTTACCTTCTGGTTTAGCTGCAATCGAAACAAAGTTAGGATGGACGGTCATGGGTCGTACAAGAAGAGAAAAGCGTGATGAAAACACAGATCTGATTGTTACTTCAATGCTAGCAGGAGGAATTTCTGAAACAGATTTATGGAGTCTTGATGTAATAGGAATAAAAGATTTAGCTGAAAAACAATCAAAAACGGAAAAGGAAGAAGCTTCCATACAGCATTTCTCGAAAACGTTGAAGAGAATTCCTGATGGCCGGTATGAAGTGTCTCTTCCCTGGTTGGAAGGGATGCAACCACCTGCCAATAATCGATTGATTGCGGAGAGAAGACTAAAGGGAACAATTAAGATTCTTCAAGCAAAGAATTTATTAGAGGGTTATGAAGATGTCTTCCGCGAATGGCTGAAAGAAGAAATAATTGAACCTGTAAATATTACAAAATTAGACGATCTTCTTTGCACATACTTACCTCATCGGGCCGTGATCAAAGAGAATTCAACAACAAAGATTCGACCGGTATTTGATGCTTCAGCAAAACAGAAGAATGAATTATCTCTGAACAGCTGTCTTGAAAAAGGACCTAATTTAGTTGAACGGATTCCGAGCATCTTGAATAGATTCCGACGTGGAGCGTTTGGCGTAATCGCTGATATCAAGAAAGTATTTCTCCAGATAAGTATTAATGACAAGGAAAGAGATTTAACTTACATAGATCATTTAAAGATCTCTAGAAAACTGGAAATGAATCTCAAAGAAAGAAGCAATCTATCATTCCACGTTTTCTGTGACGCCTCTCAATTGGCGTATGCAACCTGCATATATTTGAGAAGTGAAAATGAAGAGGGGGTTTCCTGTCAACTCGTACAGTCACGATCCCGAGTTGCTCCATTGAAACCTGTAACAGTTTCCAGACTGGAATTACTTGCATGTACTATAGGAATACGTCTCATGACAACAATCAAGCAAGATTTACACATGGAAGATGTAACTACATTTTACTGGACGGACTCCATGAATGCTTTGCATTGGATCAAAAATGAAGAAGAATGGGGAGTTTTCGTAATGAACCGCGTGAGAGAAATTAGGAAATGCAGCTCAAAACATGAATGGAATCATATTCCTGGATCATTCAATCCAGCCGACTTACCATCTAGAGGACGTTCAGTGGTTACACTATTAACTCAACAGTGGCATTATGGTCTATCTTGGCTGAAACAAAAGGCAAAACACTGGCCAGTTAACGAAGCTATGGTCGATAAAGAAATCATAAATTCGGAGAAGAAGAAGACTATAGTTACCTTGACAGTTACAAAGAACGAAGAATTTGATTACTTTGCCAGTGTTTCATCTTTCGAGAAAATAGTGAGAATCACTGCTTGGATTCTACGATTTGTCAGAAATTGTAGAAAGATGGCTCTGTACACCTCACAAATTTTAGAGAGTGAAGAACTGATAGAAGCGGAAACCCTAATTTGGAAAATTGTACAAAATACCTCATTCAGAATCAATGAAGAAAAAATTAGAAACCTTCGCTCGTTCGTTGATCAAAAGGGTCTTATTAGAATCAAGACGCAACTTTTAATGAGGAAAGATTTTGAAAATTTCAAGTATCCTATCCTTCTGCCTCCTGATCATATCGTAGTTCATAAAATGATTATGCATAGACACAAAATTCTGTCTCATTGCGGAATCCAGACTTTGATGTCAAGTTTACGAGAAGATTTCTGGTTAATAAGAAGCCGCAAAATAATACGTAAGGTCCTAAATTCTTGTATCACTTGTAAAAGATTTGAGGTTAAACATCCCGAGATACAAGCTGCACCTTTGCCGGAAGACCGTTTAAGAGACTTTGCTACCTTTGAAACTACTGGTATTGATCTAGCTGGTCCTTTGTTTTTAAAAGATGGATCCAAAGCTTGGATTGTTTTATTTACTTGTGCAGTTTACCGCACAGTGCATCTTGAATTAGTAACATCACTTACAACTGACAAATTCCTTCTATCGTTGCGTCGATTTATCGCAAGAAGAGGAAGACCATCTACCATCTATACTGATAACGGTTCCAATTTTCAGGGATCAAATCAAGCTTTGAGAAGAGTGGTTTGGCAAAATATTAAAAGTGATACATCTGTATCAAGAATACAGTGGAAGTTCATTCCGCCCAGCTCACCGTGGTGGGGTGGATTCTGGAAAAGATTGATTGGTCTAGTGAAAAACATCTTAAGAAAAGTCCTCGGCAAGGCTTGTTTAAAGTATGAAGAGCTTTCAACAATCCTTTGCGATTGTGAGAATGTCATAAATTCCAGACCAATAACTTACGTTTCTGAAGACCTGGAGCTACAACCGATGACTCCAGCGATGTTTCTGAGAGACCTCAAAGAGAGTGGAGTTCCAGATATTGATGAAATTGAATCTTCAAGTTTACAAAAAAGATATCTTTATAGATTGAAACTTCGTGAAGATCTAAGAAAAAGGTTTCGGTCGGAGTATCTTGGTCAACTTAGAAGTTATGCGAAAAAATCGCAAAACAGCTACTTCTTTTCCATAGGAGATATAGTTTTATTAGAGACCAAGGCTAAAAGAATCAGTTGGCCTCTTGGAAAGGTTATTGAATTAATCAAAGGAAGAGACGGAATAGTTCGTCTAGTCAAAGTTCGCACCAAACAAGGAGACTTACTTCGACCTATTCAGCGCCTCTATCCTCTTGAAGTAGGTTCTCCCATCGACAGAGATCTTCGTGAGCGAATTGAAGAACACACTATTTGCGACGAAGGTGATGATCATAACCCCAGTGATTCCTCATCACCAGTGCCTGTCTCTGAGGAAGAACCAGCACCAGTGCCCGTATCTCAGGAAGCTACATCATCAGTGCCTATCTCTCCGGAAGAACTGTTACATGCTTCTCAACCTAGGCGAATCAACCGCTATGGTCGAACTGTACGTGCTCCTCATCGTTTGGATCTGTAGAGAACATTTCCTTGAAAATTGAGTTCCAATGTGGTGAAACTCAAGGTGGGGAGTATGTCACGAAAAGCACTTCCACTTCTACTGAGACAACAAAACTCCTGGAATTCTTGAGAATGAAACCGGAACTTTTCGGCTTCGAAAAACTTTGGGACGATGTGTGGTGAAAAACTCCATCGCATATGTATCAATAATAATCCTGTATATAATTATGTAAATATTTAAACTAATTAAACGTAAAAGTATTTTTTAGATAGGCTCTCTTCGATGTTTTAGTCTGATTGTGTCAACACGTTCGATGTGACTTCATTTCGGCGCGGAAAGAGCGATCGCCGGCGAGGTGAGTAATGCATTCACATTTTCATTGCTCATCAATTTTCCGATTGCTACACCCCCATCAATTTTCCAATACTTGTTTGTGCTCGCTTTCATTTCCTTTCCCTTAATGTCATTTCTACAGTGGAATTGCCGCAGTATTAAAAACAAAAAAAATATGGCTCAACCAACCTCCTTTCTCCACATCTACTTTTTGGATTTTTCAGGAAACGTATCTGAAAGATACGGAGAATTTCGTCTTTCCAAACAAAATCTTTTTTCGGACCCACCGACATAACAGACCAGGTGGTGGCCTCCTTATTGGTATACCTGAAAGTATGTCTGGTAGAATCATTTATAAAAAAGGAAATGACCCGGACCTGGAAATCCTCGCAATTGAAACCCAAATCTGTAATCAACCTTTCACGATTATTAACATTTATGCTCCTCGTGTATTCAATATTAACCTGTTTAAAACTTTCCTTGACAGCATAAACACGCCAACCTTCATCTTTGGTGATTTTAATCTGCATCACCCTTTATGGGGCGCAAACCATCATTCACGGCATAGTGACGCTTTTGTTGAATGGTTCAATAATTCCAGTTTTATTCTTCTTAACTCATTATGCCCTACTCATATCATAAACTCAAGTTCATATTCAATTCTTGATCTTACTTTATGCTCGGTCCAACTTTTCGAAGAAACGGTTTGCCAGGTATTTGACTGCTCCTTCGAAAGTGATCATAGGCCCATAGTTGTTTCATGGTCAAAACTCAATACTGCATCTAAATATCTTAAAACTGTTAAATGGAATTTAATCATTCAAGAAACAAACGAAATTCTTACAGCAACTAAACAACCGACTATAGAAATAGTTACTAGCAAAATTTCTGAAATTATAACTAAGCATACTTCAAAAAAAATTTTACCCGATAAAGATTACCCACCTTGGTGGAATGCTGCTTGTGACAACTTTAGCCGTCTCAAAAAAATGCATGTGGAAAAAAGCATTGAGAAATATATCTATCCCAGATTGGATTAAGTATAAAAAATATAGAAGCAAGCTAAAATTTCATACTAAAAGAGCGAAAGAAAGATACTGGGAAAACACGAGCAAAATTTCTCAAAGTTCAAGAATGTTTTTTTAAAATTCTGAACAAGTTATCCAGTCATAAGAACCCCAATATTAAAACAAATAGAATCATTTTCCATAACAATAGATTTATAAGCAATTCAAAAATTCAAAGTAATCTTTTTGCAAAAAAATTTTCATCGCATAATTATGAACTGGAGCCTATTCCGATGGATTACAATAATGACAACCAATTTTTAAAAAGCAGTACCAAAATCTGGGAACTCAAAAGAGCAATACAAAAAACGAGAAACTCAACTCCAGGTGCAGATAACATACCGGCAGCATGGTTCAAAAAACTTGATGATACAGCTCTCTGCAAACTTCTCGATATTTTTCAAGAGGAATTAAACTTCTCCTTACTTCCAAACGATTGGAAACATGCTATCATAGTTCCAATCCCCAAAACAAACAAAGATAAAACAAAAATAACCTCATATAGACCAATAGCTTTAACTTCAGTTTTTTGTAAAATTTTCGAACGCATCTTAGCCTATTGCATTACTCAATATTTAACTCGTTACAATAAAATCAACATAAACCAACATGGTTTTATTCCTTTCAGAGATGGCCAAACAGCCACATATAAAATCTATTCAGCAATATCTGAAGCACATAGGAAGAAAAAAAATTTGTTGGTGTTAGTCTTGATTTCAAAAGTGCGTATGACTCAGTCCCTATTGATTATCTCATTTATAAATGTCTCCAACTTGGTATTACAGGCAAGATCACTAAATGGATACACAATTTTCTACAAAAAATAACGTTTCAGATAAGATGGCAAGATACCATTTCTGATACAAATCGCCTCAATAAAGGCCTTCCGCAGGGAAGTGTTCTCTCTCCAATTCTTTTTGTCATTTTCATAAATGATCTCTTTGAGACATTAGACACAAATGTCGAGTGCTCAATTTTTGCTGATGATATTTTTCTTTATTGTTCTCACCCTTCAATGGATTATATTAAAACTAAATTGCAAAATACATTGGAAGGTATTTATAAATGGTGCTCTTATTATAAAATTACTATTAGTGCTGAAAAAAGTGCTATAATTGACCTCTCTAGAAAACGCTCAATTTTACTTCAATATATAACATATGGCGAATTTCCACTTGCATGGAATGAATCGATCAAATATCTTGGAATTCCGTTCGCTAAAACTAATCAAAATGGCAAAATTTTAAAAAGTCTTAGAAATAAGGCACTTAAAAAAAATACAAGGTCTTAAAATATTAGGGTATATGAGACACGGCCTAAGAACAAAAAATTTAATCACAATCGTTAATAACAACATACTTAGTGTATTTTGTTACAGTAGTCCTATTATTAACAAATTCTCTGAAACCCATCTCAAATCTTGTAATACAATCCAAACAATGGCACTGAGAATAGCACTTGGCGTCCCCATCTGGACCCCTAACACCGTTTTATTAAAACTTTCAGGACAAGAAATTATTTCAGAAAAAATTAAACGTCTTGCAATCCAATTTTTCATCAAACAAACGACTAATTTTCCATTCTCTCCAACAATTAACCAACCAACAATTAACAAACAGCACTGATGAACTAAATGTCCTATTGACTGAAAAGGATGAAGAAATGCTCAATGCTTCATTTCAAAGTCTTAATTGTTCTTCAAACCATCTAATAAAAATACCAATTTTTCCCCATTCCAGCCCCGATCTTTGTGAAATTTTTCTGAAGGATTTCAATTTTCAAAATAAAGAATTCCCAGCTTCTGTCATCGCAGCAAGCTTCAACGAATGTATCCAGAAAACATTTCCGAATCATTTCATCATAGCCACTGATGGTTCAAAATCACAGTTTTTCACCTCAATAGCTGGTATTTCTTGTTTTCAAAAATTCATTTATCGCATTCATGCCTTAAACTCCATTTTTACAGCTGAAGTCTTAGCAATCTGTCAAGCTCTGGATGAACTGACAGTCCCAAATAAAGATAAATTAATTCTTTCTGACAGTTATTCTGCTTTGATCGCTCTCAAAAACATCAATTTCCCTTCGCCTAAAATTATTCAACGATTAGCCTCAAAAATTTATACAGAAAAAGGTTTGAACCAAAATATCTCTCTTGAATGGGTACCTGGTCACTCTGGTATTGCATGGAACGAAAAAGCAGACATACTTGCAAAAGAAGTGACGAATCTACGTCATTCATTCAGTGGATCTCCCCGGAGGATGCGATCTTTAATCTGAGAAAGATCTCTTCAAAAATCGCCTCAAATAATTATCACAGGAGCAAATATCTAGCCTTGATCGGGGATTTCCCGGATATCAGCACAATCACTAATTGGACTAGAAGTAGGATTCAAGATAAAATTATTGCACGAGTGATTTGTAAAATGATCATTACTCCAAGTCTTCTCCACAGGTTCAATCTCTCAGACAACCCCTTGTGCATCCAATGTCACGAAGACAACGACATTTGCCACATCTTGTTAAAATGCTCAAAATATGTGCTCCACAGAGAAGCGCTCTGGAAAAAACTCAGCATCCAACAGCCGAACATTTCTTTTGCCCCTCTTCTGTCTCAGGCTCTCGCAAGCAAACAACATCTAAACATCTTTATTCAAGCCCTCAAGTACTTTGATATCCTGTAACTGTAACATTTTCGCTCCCATGGGATAACAGCCTTTGCCGCTATATCCCTCAATGTTTATATTCAAGTCAAGTCAATTCTTAATTAAATATTTAATGCAACTTAGTCTTAATATTTTTTCCAGCAAACTATTTTTATGCTTTAAATTCTTATACTATTTTCTAATTTTGACGCTATGCTTTAAATTTTAATACTATTTTTTTTTCATACTACCTTTCAAGATTTGCATCATTTAAGCACATTTCTTTTATTTTCTGACAGCTCCCCTAAAAATATCTGGAAAAAAGAAATTACTTTATATATATATATATATATATATATATATATATATATATATATATATTATACTAGCCGCCTTTGGCGACCAGTCGGTTCGCCGGTATTAATGCTCGCTAAAATTTTCATATAAATATTTTATGTAGCTGTGTCTCATAACAGGTTTTTCGTCAAAATATTTTTAAACCAAACAAATTTTGATAATCATATAATTCATTTATAGTATTATTTTCTTCAGATGTTCCGTTTATTGTACTACTCATCTTTCTGTTTCTATCCGAGCAATGATTGTCCCGGAATTGATATTTTACTTAAATGGTGGAGAAAAAGGTTTAAAATTCTACGTTTTTATAGAATAATGAGACTCAAATTTTCATAAATGTAAACACACTAAACAAATAAAGACACAATTGGTTTTCAAGAGATGCGAAAGTTTAAAAACAGCTTGGAAAATGCCGCACACATAGGAAATAATGGTGACACACACCACGACCTTCTTTTATTTCTTTTTTTTCTTCCCTATCCAGACTTTATTTTGAGCAGGCATAAATTAAATATCCATACAGACTAATAATAAAAGCAACTATTTTCTTTCTTTTTAAACATCCCGTTATCTATGAATGAAAACCAACTGACTTCGCGTATTTCTTTCTAAACAAATCATAATTTATTACTTCCTGCTATTTCACTCAGTTAGTGTGGGGGGAAGGAAATGAAGATTTTTGGCGGGAAAGTAAGAAAAGTGTCGTTTTAACTATTTTCCACGCGGTTTTTTAATTTTTTCTATCCATAAGAACCATCCTCGTGTCTTAACGAAAATATTTTTAAAAAATTAGCCGAATCGGTCAAGCCGTTCTCCAGTTTAGCGCTTAGCAACGCATTTCGAGTTGCATATATATATATATATATATATATATATA